>QANW01007622.1:1819-51973 GCA_003254865.1 Dryas drummondii | reverse complement strand
CAAAGAAAATTCATTTACAAATATGCCCATTAAAAAAAAAAAAAAAAAGGCTAACCTGTTTTAAACTATGTTAAGATTGTCTGTAATCAAGATTGAGCAATATGGGGATGCAAGATCTAAACCCACATCTCGATTCACATATAGACCTCAACTTGATTATTTCAATTTCGAAACAGTGAGAGAGCATTGTGAAGAGTAGGGGTGGAGGAAAGGAGAGATCTATGGATCCAAAGGAAACTCTAATGATTGATTAAGCCTGCAGTGTGAAGAGGATAGAGTATATGGGTGAGATGAGCAATGTGTGAGGGTAATAGAAGCACTCATTCATAAGTCTCCACAAGACAATAACAACCATGATAGGTAGTATAACATGATACTTTGAGAACCATTGTTCGTACTATCTATTCATAAATACAACACAAGGCCCTAATTAATGAGAAGTCTAATATAAGGCTATAATTACAACCCATAAGAAGAAACTTATGGATGCATTTTTGTTTCATTATAACCCCTTTCCAGCAGAAAGCTGCTTCTTGAGGTTGAGGACCTCGACTCCTTTTGATGCTAACAGGTCCTTTAGCTTGACTGTAGCCTCCTCATACTTCCTGTTCATAAGGTTGGACTCGTCCAATGCTTCCTTGTATCTACTGCGAAAGGCATCTAACTTTGCTTGTGTCCCTCGAAGCCTCATCCGAAGCTTTGCATTTTCTTTGCTGTTTTTGACTTGATCCTGCTTAAAGTATACAAGGCCAAATTAAGGACTAGATTTATGAAATCTGAAAGCTCAACATGAAAAATTTTGACATTTTTTTGTCCTGACTTCATTCAGAGAGCGTAAATCACAATATCCAAACTGATATTTAACCAAAAGCTAACGAACCCAATTGTTAAAACTTCTGTTGTACAACTATTGTTTATAAGCAGAAGATGACACCTGTATTGAACAATAAATGCAAGTACACAAACCCTTACATTGTGAATCTTGACCTCCATGCTTGAAATTCTTCTCATCAGTTCCTCCACTTGAAATTTTGCCTCCACTAACTGGTAGTAAGTTCATCATTATGTAAGATGACTCTCAAACAATTTAGGTGTCAATGAGAAAAAGTATCTTTTTAGTGACCTACCAAGTCATTGTAATGTTTACTGAGAATTTGTTCTTCAATTACATGTTTCTGCTGCTCTTGGATCTGAGTCACTAATTTATCCCTTTCCTTTGTCATAAGAAGGAGCTGGTTGTTGAGACTCTGAAGACAACATTCAATCACTCAAATGCAATAAGTTTTCAAGATTTAATGCTAGTTCCTCACCATAATTGCAATAATTTTTTCCCCAACCATTATCAAATATTTTATCTGCTAGTCTGTAAAGAATGGAAGTGGAGATAATACCTGGTAGTCATTTGAAAGTTCTGATAACTCTCTTATTCGAATTAACAGATCTTCTCTTTCTTTGTTCAGAAAGCTGAGCTCCTTCTGAAGCACATTCATTTCCTCACAATCATGAATTTTGCGCATCTCCAAATTTGAGTTCAACATCTGAATGGTTTAAACTTTAAAGTAAAAAGCTAACTTGTGCATACCAAAATAATACCTGGTGAAATAACCATAAAAATATTCTAAGCTAAGGCAAATACTTACTTCTTCAGACTGTTTGCTCAGAACATCAGCTATATGTTGGTCATTATTTAGTTGATCAATCTCCAAAGACTTCTCCATGCTAAAACAAAAGTAGAATAAAATAATAATGTTTTGTTATTCGAAATAATAAGAAAGAAACAGCCAAGAGGGCAGAAAAGATGGGGAAATGACACCGAAACAAACCTGCATGTCTTTTGTCCTGCTGTTTCCTCGGAACAAGTTAATCTTTCCCTAAGGACCATGCATTCTTGTCTATAAGACTCCAATTCATTCCTCACCTTACATTTTGGCATAATCATAATCAGAATAAGCATATATCATTATGTGAACAATCAAGTAAAGAATAGTGTGTTTTAAACATTCAATTGCAAAATATTATAGTCGCTTGAGTCAATATGAGACCAAATGTATATATTTATATTAAAAATAATTACACAATGACAATAATACCCCTAAAAGTCAAATCCTAATGAAGACTAATAAAATACAATAGCAAGGCCAAATAACCCAAGCTACACAAGTAGAGATGAGTGTCATGATTTACACAAGTAGAGATGAGTTTCACCTCTGACATTTCCCTGGATAATGATGTAATCTCCATGTTGTATAAATTTGATTTCTCTTCTATGGCTTGAAGGGAAGCCTTCTCCTTAGCTGACCATATTGCCCTTTCCTCCTCCATTTCCAAAAGAGAATCTGTAAGTTGCTGCAAAATCAAAGATACAATCAGATGAGTAACATACACCAAGAAACACACACAGATGCAATAACACACTGAAAAAAAAAGGAACATTCACACAAAGGGAAACCCAAAATTTGACTACCATTGCCAACTCTTCCTTTTCTTCAATGAACATTTTAATGGAGCTTTCCATCTTTTGCTGCTCAAATTTAGATTCTTCCAACCTATGCCTCTGGATATAGAAAAGAATAGCAATGAATACGAACACTTCACACAACAAAGCACACCAGCCATTTATTCTTTGAAATGAAAATAAGAAAGGACTATGGAAGTGTAAAGCAAACAAGCTTACCAGGGCCGAAAGCTCTTCCTGCAATGCATTCAGTTCCAAGGTTGATGCACTCAACTTTTCAGACAGGGTTTCTAACTCAGACGCTAAACCTTCATTACTAGACAAAGCATCTTCCTTTTCCCTGTATACAGCTTCTAATTCTTCTTCTAGAGAAGTAATCTTTGTCTCCATTTCAAAAGCATAAACTTCCAGCTTTTTGTATTCTTCCTGAAAAGCAGAAAAAAACAAAAAGTACATAAAGATTCTATTGAGTTATTTTAATTAAATGGAGACTCAAAAAGCTTAAGCAGAGTAGAATGACCTAAGAATCATTAAACATAACAAGTAACTTCATGTAAATTTTACTATAAAAAGTTGAACAAAATATTAACTATGACATGTTCTCTTCAGCATTGACAATTTTCCTGATAAGTCTCTTCAGTTAGGCACTGACACTTAAAGCTAACAATAACTTGCATGTTGCATCACACAATTGATGCAGTATAATATTGGGTCGGCATTGTGGGCATCAGTATCTTCAGATTTTAGGGGGATATCTTTTTCTGCTATCATGATAGATTTGAAAGCTGCTGTTAATGTGCTAGTTTAGAGGTTTGTAGTGTTCTGATTTAGGGGGTGGCATCCCATGGTGTAAGAGGTTCTGTTGTTGGGGACACCTTGTCCACAATATGTATTTGGATTTTTTCTATAATGAAAGTATCTGTTTCTTTTAAATATATATATATATATATATCGGAACAGAAATTATCATTGTCACCACCTGCAATGTCTGTTCAAAAGCAAGGCCTATTGCTCTTTTAGGATCAGACATCTTCAAACCCTTATCATTAACTGAATCACACCTTCTACCAGCAAGTGAGTCACGCTTATTTATGTCACGTTCAAGAAGAGAGTTCTGACCGTGCAATCGTTTTATTTCTCGTTCAGAAAATGCTTTCTCACCCTACAAATGGGCGAATCTGTTAGTGAAAGGTTCTGATTTGATGATAAATCAATCAGCATACGAAAAATAAAGGGATATAGGATCAAACCTCCAGTTTGGTTTTCTCCTGTATAGCATTCTTAAGCTTAAACTCAGTCTCCTTCAACTTCCTTCTTGTTTTCTCAAGATCTTTTCTCAAATGATCCTTTTCCTTGGCCAAGGAACACGATGATAGACCCGATATTTCCTTCTCAAGAACTTGTATATGAGAAAAATATTCTCCCTTTTCCAAATCCTGTTGTTCCAAAAGTTCCTGAAATAATACCACAATATCAGAGAGGCTCTTACTATTTACTAGTACTAATAAAACCAATAATGATGATCTAACAGTAAAAGCTTACCGTCAAGGACTTTTCAGAATTTTGAGCATCTAGTTTCAGTTCTTCTAACTGGTTCTGAAGATCAACTGATTGGTTGTACAAAAGACACTGCATACCAGATATTTATGCAGCAAAAAATATTTCAATTGGTCAGGAAGTAATCAGAATTTCATGTAAATTTAGTCACGACCAGACCTTTTCATTCTCAAGTTCAGAAACCTTCTGCATCATGTAAGAGTTTAACTTCTCGTGGTTACTGATAATTAGTTTTTGTTGCTGAGAACACTGGAACATCAAAGTCTTGAAATCCTACATCCAATGAATTTAAGCCAATGGATGTTCAGAAATATACAAGCATGTATAGACCACATAAGATTGAGAAAATAAAACAAAAGAAAAAAAACTCAATGATAACAGCTTATGATATCTACAAACAATTTCTTTAGAATACTAATCGAATATAGGAATAATCATTTATGAAATGATATTTCAAAAATACTTACTAGGAACATATCAAATACCACAGAGAAACTCTTAGAGACCTCTTCCACAAGTGAAGATACACTCTCAATGACAATTTCTGAGCTTTGAAATTCCGATATTATTTCTTGAACTTCCTTTTCAACCTTGATAAAAAATTCAGCATTCCCATCCTAAATGAAGCTATAAAAAATTAGCTGCATGTACTTCGAGAGAGAGCGATCGTGTATACTTTAAAATTATGAACACCAAAAAATCTTGTAAAGAAGAACAATAACTAAATGGTTCCGACTAAAAAAAAAAAAAGAACAATACCTAAATGATTGTCATCACAGAAATTAACACAAAAGGAGATACATACATCAACTTTTCTTACAGATTCGTTCCAAGTATGCTGTTCACGAGCGACCCTGGCCTCCTCACGTGCAATTAGAAGCTCTTCATAGAGCTAAGAAGATTAACAATTACATGCCAATTTAAAAATCAAGAGACAGAAAGAAATACATTTAATAACAACTTAAGACAATGAAGTCAACAAAATAAGAGTTCTGTGGATCATACTAGAAAGAAAACAGAGAGCAGCAAGTGGGTGGGCAAGCACATTTATAGTTGGAAACTTAAACAATATAACAATTTGAATTGATATGTAAGCCACTCACTGAAAGCCCAAAAAATTCAATTTATGCAAACATTTCTACTACTTTTGGCCAAATTTATGAAACATGGCTTCTTTGACAAGAGAACATATGAGGGAAATATACCTAAAATGTTTCAGCCAATAGGCAAACCCTAACATACATCTTTTCATTGTTGAGACTTTCAAATCGCATACTTTTCTCACAAAATGCTCTAATTACTATTGATGAAGTATCACCAAATTTTGACCCTTGAAATGGAACTTAATTTGAGTATCAGTAGCACCACATTATAAAATATTTCCACAATAGTTTGGAGGGATTTCATAGGTGATGTGCCACTCTAGTTTAACTTATAATTTTATTAAGAGATAAACTAGATAGATTAGTTTGGACTTTAGAGGCTTTTCACGATTTAGCTCTAATTTAATTTATGGTTTTACTAAGGGATAGTTAGATAGAGGGAGGGAAGAAGAAAGAGAGAGAGAGAGAGAGAGAGAGAGAGAGAGAGAGAGAGAGAGAGAGAGAGAGCTTAAACCCTGCTATACATTAAAAATAAATAAATAAATAAAAATGTAGATGCAAATTTTGCTGAAATGCACTGAGTCTCACATGCAAGTGCATGTATTCTTCACCATTTTTCTTCTTTTCTTATTACAGATGGGTGGGTGATAATAGGCTTAAAGTTTAAAATTTTGCAACATATAAGCATATTAGAACTCCCAAAGAAAAATAACAGGAAGCTTGATTGTTCAGTGCAATTCTCCACATAAATGTTTATGCCTCCTAACTTCTAAAAAAGTCCAGCAGATTAGCACTCCAAAATAATTGATGAGGCTGCCTGTAGATTGACATCTATTCACAAGCTTATATAGCACAACCAACTAACACAAACCAAGATTACCTCACCAAACTTCTCCCTGGCACATATGTTTTGCTCTGTTGCCAGCTCGACAACACTATCCAGATTTTGCTGGCTTGAAGACTTCTCCATTTCTAACTTCTTAATCTGCAAGATAGAGGACAGACAAGAAATGAAAAATATGCCAAAACTAATGAAAATAATAAAAACAGCATTAACAAGATATTGATTGTCAAGAACCTGCAAAACTAATAAAGTAATTAAAAAAATTAAGTACAAGAAAAAATAATGAGAGGCCAACTTGCTCTTGAAGTCGCTTAATCACAAGAATAGCCTCTGACTCTCTTAAACTAACATTCTTGTCCCCAGTATTGACATAAGTTGTGGATTGGTCATTATACATTGCTCCAGAAAACATATTAGCCTCAGCAAGCTTCTGTGTCAAGCAATCGATTTGTATCTCACTCAAAGTTCTCTGCAAGAGATAAAGATCAATATAGAGCAGAAATACATATGCCAATGTATTGAGGAAAAGAGAAAATGAAATATAGTAACCTGAGTTTCAAATTTTATAAGCAAATCTTCATATTCTGCTTGCAAATCTACTAATCCATTGTCCTGCCAGATGTATGGAATTAAAAATGTGGACTGCCAAAAGTTTACATGAAAATTTAATGAAAAATAGTACAAACCAGGGGTAAGCTTCTCTTCCTGGGTGGCACCTTTCTCCTGTTAGTAACATGCAATAAAGCACATGGATCAGGAATAGCACAGTCCTCCGATGTGTTGTTTTTGCATTCTTCTTCTTTGCAAGACTCAGCCTCAGCAACTTCAATCTCATCCACCAGTTCTTCAAATGGAAGAAGTGGTCCCATCTCACGCTTGATTCTCAAGGGCTCTACATCAGATGCCTTTGATTGGATGGTGGATGGAACCTAACGTTGAGCAAAGTAGCAATAGCTTAAAATTATAACATAATTGATATGACATGCTCAAAAAAAATTTTAGAGATCACACCAACAAAGATAACATTAGTAATTAATAAAATATTGACAGCAGTCTGTATCTTATCTTGTTATCCAAAAGTGGGCAATATAACAATCGTAAAAGATAACTTAACAGTTTTACACAATATATATATATATAGAGAGAGAGAGAGAGAGAGAGAGAGAGGACCCCTCAAATGAGGTATACCTCATTTTAGCCATAATGAGGTATCCCCTAGTGGGACCCACTCCGCATTGTAGTTCGAAGATCAGAGCCGTCTATTTTCTAAGTCCAATAGATGTCTCTGATAATCGAACTACAATGCAAAGTGGGTCCCACAAGTGATACATCATTATGGTAAAAATGAGGTATACCTCATTTGAAGCTTCCTCTACATTGAATCCAGCCAGCTTTAAAAAATTTGTGGAGTTACACAACAGTGGACTTCTTGTCCACTGCTAGGTGACCTCTTTTTCACATAGCAATATTACCTAATTCCCACTAAGGAATGTCACAGAAGTATTCTACTTAACAATTTACTTTGTATGCAGGAAAAGGAAAAATTTCTCAAAACAACCGAATGTTAAGTTCCAGCTGCAGATTCCTTTTCCCCTATATGCAGGACTATTTAGGACCACATTCATCACATCACATGCCATCACTTTTCTAGGTGGCAGTTTGCTCCATTTTTTTACCCTTTTTTCCTCATTGTCTCACTTATGGTTGTAGATTCTTGACTCAATGTGAGACCAAGCATGTATATTTATATTAGAAATAAAGTTAAATAACACGCACTAAACACGGTTTCCAACAAGTCCCAATTTAGAGGCTCCATAAATCAAGTGAAACCAGAAGGGAGTGGTTTTTTAACCTCAATCCCTCTCACAAAAAACTATAATCAGTAAATTGATTTACAGTTCAAAACTTTTGAAATCCATACATTTAAGCTGAGCAGAAGTTACTAAATCCAATTAACCTAAGATTATCATGTACAAGATTCCTCTTGCCATGATACCTTTTAAAACTCAATCAAAAGAAGAAAATGTAAAAGATTGACAAAATAGAAAAAGTGACAGATGCCATTTTTAATCATTGGTTTCCTAGACAAGCTCAACTTTTATAAGGGATTCTTATTACAAGTTATCGGAAATCCCCACATTCAAAATAGTCCCTCAAATCCACTAATCATCACTTGCCAATTGCAACTTTGTAAATTTTTATGCAATTATTGATAATCACATTTCCAGTAAGTACCCAACAACACTATGTACGATTTTGGGATTTTGCACTGCAAAAAATAAGAACACAATATGCATGCAATAAAACATATGTAAAAGAAAAAATCTTTGACGTATATTTTGAAATTGGGAACTTACAATTTAGTGAAAGATGAGAAAGTAATCATATGCACTCAAAGCAAAATAAAGTATTACCTCTCCAACAGTCTCCCTTGAGAGCTTACCCGGACACCAAGTATCCCGCCTCTTCTCCTGCAGCAGAAAATAGGAAAACTTTACAAAAACCAGAGAGAGGGATAGGCACAAAACAGAGAGGAAAAGCTAGTAGGACTATATAGGTAAGGGGATTACAAGAAATAATGGAATACAGTTTGGCATAATGATGCAGGAGTATCTGCTAGGGTTTCCAGAATCTAGTAGTTTTTTTAGTAACTTTCTAATTTTTGTTTCCTAGTTCAATTTAGAGCGCTTACTCTATGTTTTCCTAGTTAGCTAAAGTTTATTGCTTTCCTAGTTAGTTAAGGTTTATGCTTTCCTAGTCATCTTAGGTTTATGTTTCCCTATATAAGTAAGTTTAAGGCTGAGGTTGTAATAGATAGTTTATGCATTATATTTTTCTGATAATTCAGATTTGAGAGTTTCTTTTGGGCTCCTAAACCCTAACTCATCTATCAACGTTCCATCTTTGATTCTATAGCTTAAATCTCTATTTTCTCAACTGTTTGTTGCTGGAAAATCTGTCTATTCTAGACTTTTGCCCTAATATAGCAGCAAGATGGCAGCCTTTGCTTCTGTCCTGCATCACATAAGCTATAGATATACGTGGTCAGGATATTGTCAGGCTCTTTTTCAAAAATTTCGGTCCTGCGATCTACTTCGAGCAACCCTTCACATGTGTCGTCAGTTTCCTGAAAAATCTTTTTGGTCCATAGGTGCAGCAGCAATCCCCTCCACTGCAATTTAGCCTCCATAGCTATTGCCTCACCTTTATTTGTCATGACACTATGTCCCCACCTTGATAATAGGACGTTAGGCTTTATGGAAAGGGTTCCTAACTCTTCTATCATTAATGCTTCCCCTTTATTCTTGCAGACAAACAAAGCTTTATTGCTCTGAAAAGAATACAGGTTAGTTTCTCTACGTATCAACTCCAATAATGGCCTCTGAATCACCCTCCATGATTAGTGTAAAACCTGTCTCTCACATACCACCGCGCACCCCCAATTGCATTCCTGTTCCTCAGCTTTCCTCTTGCTCCAATTTATCTCTGCCCAGATCTTCTACTTCTTGCTTATATATGTTTTTGATTCTCTCAAGTCTTTCCTTTCATCACAATCTCTTTCTATTTTAACTGTGGAACTACTCTTGATACAACCTTTTACTTCCCCCCTCTATTTTGATGGTTCTCCAACCTTTTCTCTTGTACAGGAATGAATATTGTTGGGATTAAATTGGTGCAAACCGAGAATTAGATAAAAACACAAAACTAACCACAATTTGAGCAGAATAAATAAACGAAGAAGAAAGATAGTGCACACATGATTTAGGCAAATTTCTTGCCTAAGTTCATGAGAGATAATTTATTCTTCACTATAAGACTATAAATGGTACAAAAAACACTTGCACTAACTCACATAACCCAAGCCCAAAACCCTTGTACACCGACTCTCATAGAATTCCCAAGAACCCACTCTCTCACTCAAGACTCTCTCTCTCTCTCTCTCTCTCTCTCTCTACAATTGTAGCTAACCAGTGGACCCATAATTAATGCACCAATATATGAGCCAATCCACCAATACAATTTTCCCCCCATCTTCCTCCAGCCCTCCACATTTTTCCATTTTGGAAGAATGAGGCTCTTCATGAAACCTTCCACCCCACACTCAGAAAATCTCAAGAAAGTTGCATGTTTGTTGCTATACATTTGTACCCATAACTGATAGTTATTTCCCCAATATTTTTTGAAGAAGTTCTACTCCACCATCCTTACTTTTCGTAACTGATCTATGAGCCACGCATATCCCGACCTAAAAGAAACTAGGTAGCTCTTCAATCAATTTATTTCTGTGATTAAGAGAAGCACGCCACAAGACTGATTATTGATCTTGATGGAAATCCTCTTGAATTCTATTCTAAAGACTCTAGACAAGTGTTTGAAACCCATATTTCTCTCTTTACCTCCACTTTCTGCCTCTTACTTTTTCTCTACCTGTCATTGTGCCCTCCCCTACATTTCTGCTTCTTTCTCCCTCTCTACATTTCTTAATCTCTCCACATGCAGGATGAGGCTACACGTGAGGGAATGTATGGCTTGATAAGTATTGTTGGGACTTGGGTCACTCCCCAAAAGTTTAAGTTTTTCGGGTCTAGTGGGTGTCTAACAACTAATGATACTACCTCTCGATGTATAATATACCAAATCTTCAAATGACAAATCTTACTTCAAGATCCTATCATATTAAGATCAACTAAATCTTGTCTCATTGGAAATGAAATAATAAGTAACCAAGCTCATATTTGTGTTTATAGATAGATAATGGAAGTTTGAACTTTGAAGCAGTTAGACTCACAATATTAAAACAACAGAAAAAGATAACCATGATACATTTATTTGAAACCAAAGAAGCTCATTATACAGAAGGTAAGAGAAATGAAAATTAATTAATCATCATGCAAACCTTCTTGAAGCGATCACGTTTCTCATCCCTATTTGAATACAAAACCATTGAGCTCAAATTTTCAATTTTCTTAGCTTGCTGTTGCACCATCTTCTCTCTTTCAGCTTGCGCTTTCTTTTCCTCCTCCAACTCCAAAGCTATGCGCTCCCTCTCCAACTCAGTCTGCACAGTAAGTATGCAAGTTTTAGAATACACTTGCATTCTTCTAATTACAAGAAACCATAAATTGAATACTATCAAACCTGTAATAATGTATTCCGCAGATTGAGGATTTCTTCTGCCCAATGTTCTGAATGAGAATCCTGAAACACAAAGAATAATAAAAAGACTATATTTCATATACATGATGTACAATTGATAATGATTATACATGAATGACAACACCTGGTAGCAATAAAATCAACCTGTAATTTGGCTCGAAGCTCCTCAATTTCTTTCTTTTGACGCTTTAGAAGAGCAGCATCTGTCAAAATCTGACATGAAGAAAGAAAATAGGTTGAAATTCAAGTAATTAAAACATATGATCAGCATAAAAGAATCAATTAGCAACTGTTTGCCAATAGATGCTATTAGGAAGAATCTCAAAAGGAACATTTAAAAATTGCCAAAGAAAGGATGCCAAAAATAAAATGAACTAAAAAACAAAAATAAGAAATGGCAAGCCAAATTGAAGCAAAACCTCGTTGACATGAGCACAGTTTGTGACACGTAATGCTCTACTTGCAAATTGGAGACTACTTTTAGTCTCATCTGCATGAACCTGCCATAAAATCAGAGGTACTGAGAATAAAGAGAGATCATACATAACAAAAATTCAAAATTAAAGAAAATTCAACTACCAAGTTACAGAAAGGTAAACAAAAACAAGACAGAGGGTGCACGTAATACATTGGAAAACAAATTCGAAGAACTTGCTTGACATATTCAGGATCAATCCAATTTAAGCTAACAACCAAAAAGGCCAAAGATATGAACTCACAATACAGATGCATACACATCCATACATATGTTTTTTTTTTTTTAATTTTTTTTTTTTTTTTTTTTTTAAAAAATTTTTTTTTTTTTTTTTAATTTTTTTTTTTTTTTTTTGCACATAGAACCCTGCAACCAATATGTGTAGTTTAGCATGTTTAATGACTACAGGAAAAATTACCTGTGCAAGTGTGATGTTGCATATTATGGCTGTATTTGCATTTCCACCCAAAGCAGGTTGCAAAATGCGTGTAAGTTTGCTATCCCGATATGGAACATGTCCCCTGCATCATATATTGAATAAAGTCAATCTCACGGACAAAGATTTAACATATCCCTGCAACATATATTGAATAAAGTCGATATTATAACTGTATTTGCATTTCCACCCAAATGTCTAATCTTCACTTTACCAGCGGCACCATATTCTTCACCACGGCGGATAAGGACAAGTTTGTTAGGTTGGTCAAGATTGTTGACCTGTTTGGGTTAGTGTCGGCTCATACAACTAATCTGTCCAAGAGTGTGTTGGCGGCCATCAATTTATAGGAGAATAGGCAAGTATCTTTAGCTAGTGAGTTGGGGTGTGAGCTAGGTCAGTGGCCTTTGGGTTACCTGGGTCTTCCCTGGGGAGAAACCCGTTTGCAGTTACTTTATGAGATTCAGTAGTAGATAAAGTTAGGAAAAGACTAGAGGGATGGTTCACTTAATTGGCTGGGACCTAGCACAAAAACCTAGGGAGAAGTATCTTCTTTCCTATCAACAAAAAAAAAAAAAAACATTCAACAAATGCAGAACCTACCCTTGACTCTCAGCACCTTCACTCAATTTTTTAATGACAGTTCCCAATGTCATGAGGCTTTTATTAATGTGGGAACCCTCTTTGAGCCGGACACCTTCTGCACCAGTTTTTGCAGCACGTTCCGAACCAGCAAGGTCCACTAAATTCTGGAACCAACAGAAAACATGAAAAGCCAAACAAACGAATTTTTAAAAGACTTGCAAATTTAACAAAAAAGGTTTGATCCAAAAATAAGGCTAAACAAAATAGGAGGGAAAGGTAAAAGTAAAAGAGATTTATAGTTCTAATAAAACATACCAAAACTGAAACACGGACCGCATCACAGGAACTACCAACATCTCCGTCTTCATTTTTATCTCGACTTTCAATTATCTATTTAAAGCATAATAATAAGCCATATAAGATGTATAGTTAAATGACACACAGAAATGGTAAGGATAAAAAATTTACCATGCGGAAAATAGTGTGGGACCTGCTACTGTAGAGATTCATATTTGTCTCTCCAATATGCCGATGAGCTGAAATTTAAAAGGATGCCAAGCGTCAAATGGCCAATATATTTACAGAGGGCATCAAACAATGGAAATCTATGATTCCTTGCTTTCAAGTGAAAGGGGGGATTGAGAGTGTGTGTGAAGTTTGGGGACTGGGGATGTCGCTATGTGTCTGTGAGAGAGACAGATCTAAACATTGAATTGATAGAAGTTCATATCTTATCAAAAAAAGATAGTACGAGTTCAGAGAGACAACGAATTAATGAGAAAAGAAAAAGGCTTATAGATGGAATGAGTTTGAAGATTGATTGCAATACTTGCAGCTCATACGTATTTTAAGCTTATATAATTCAGAAATTATAAAACAAAGAGTTAAGCCATTTTTGGGAGAACTAAATACAGTGATTCAACTAAATAGTTTAAAACAGAATACGTAAGAGAAAGTGTAAAGGGTAATTACACTCTCCAAACTCCATGAGATCAAGGACTTGCTCAGGAGAGGCAACAATTTCTTCTCGCAGCCCAGCAACATATATCCCCCGCTGCATACACAAGAGGAAACGGAACTGGCATTTATTTAAGTACTGACAAACTATCACAATAATTAGACTGTAGTAAATTCAATACCTCTAGACTTTCATGAATCTGCAATTTTCGATGCTCAGGAGCCAATAAATCATTTATTTCCTCATTATAGATCTCCATATAAGACATTCGCAAAAGAAACTCCCGATCCATATCCTAAAAGCAAGAAGGAACCTGATTATGTACGCACAATCACATTACAAACATAATATTAAAATAAAAAATTTATTGAAAGCCAAAACCATGAAAGACTTAAACAAATTTATAAATTCAAAAATAAAGAATTAAGATCACTGGAAAATTTCAAAGAAGATTTGACTTCAAGAGCTCTATCCACTAGTATACAAATAATAGTAAAGCTGCATAAAGCCATAAATCAGATGTAACCTAATGAGTTCAGCTGTTAAATGTTAATGTAGTATAACTTCAGCCACCCTTACCCTAAACAGGACCGAGCTGCATCTTTAGAGTCCCAAAACATGAACAAAGTGGCACAGCTACAAAAACGATAACAAATTCACAGATGGATTGATCTAAATATGCTGGCTACCTTAGCACTAAATATTACCAAACCCGGAAAATATTATTACAGAAATTAAACAACATGGTGCAGGAAAGTTTTCTGAAGCCAACAACCAAAATGATAACATGATATTTAGAGCATGTAATCATACAAATTTTCACTAAAACTTTTAAGCATTAGAACTAGCATCTAATTTGGTCAGACAGTTTGCGGAAATTAGTTACGCTAGCAATTTACAATGTTACCACTAATTTAAACCATTTAACGCATTTCAAAATTCAACCCACACCAAAAAGTACCTCTTGAATGAGCTCGAACATATCGCGCACCGCAAGAGGAATCACCCCCTGCTCAGTAGCGGACCCTCGGATTGTGTAAGTTTTCCCGCTGTTAGTTTGCCCATAAGCAAAAACTGTTCCTACAAATAAGCAAAAATTAAAAAATAAATTAAAGTGAAAATTTAAAAAAAAAAAAAAAAAAAAAAAAAAAAAAAAAAAAAAAAAAAAAAAATAAAAAAAAAAAAAAAAAAAAAAAAAAAGGCAAAAAATATGAATTGGTATTCTTGAAGGTACCATTGAACCCGCGAACTGCGGCCGCGACTAAATCTTTGGTCCGAGATTGGTAGACCTCGATTGTCTTGCAGTCTTCACCGAAAATCCGATCTACAAGCCAAAAAAGAAAATAAGAAAGAAGAAGAAAATGTGAGAAAATTGAAAATGAAAAAAAAAATGCAGACTTTTCCCCTGAGTGTAAACAATTTGAAGTGAAAATCGAAGAGAACAGAGGCGAGAGAGAGAGAGAGAGAGAGAGAGAGAGCGGGGTGGGGGGTTGAATACCAAATTCGAACTTGGAGGAGTTGTTGGGGATGAAAATGGAGTTGGCGGAGATACGCCAAGGGCTGGTTTTGGCGTCGTCAGCTGAGAGCGGCCGAGCACGCACCGTTACGTGTATTCTCTCCATTCTCTCTTTGAAGAATGGACAAGGCGGTGGCGACTGGCGAGGCCCAGCGATGAAGGTGGTTTTCGAAACTTCTTTTGGGTTTTGGGGCGAGGCTGATTTTCCCGCCTCTGTCTACGCCTTTCTCTACTTTGCAAGTGCAATACACAGTTTAAATTACGGAAAAGGGCATCTTTTTCGTACTCTTCTAAATATAGAGGATTAGTACCCAATTTGCCCACTGTATGATTTGTATAATTGTATCCCATGCTCACCACCATACAGTAGTTGGTAATATACGGGACGGCAAAAATACGTATAAAATATGTATGTATATTATTCAGAATATTTACTCAAAAGTATAGTGAAAAATTGGGATATAATATATATTTATTTTTTTAAAATTGAAAATTTTTTAATTTTTTTAGAAAAAAATGTGAATACGTAACAATACGAAATAATACGTGATAATACGGGAATAGCACATGTATTAGATGTTTGGGTTGAAAAATATGCTTTTTTTTTCGTATCTTTTGAAAAATATGAAAAGCGAAAGTTTTTTTCGAAAAAAATGTACGTGCACGTATTATATGCGAATTTGCTAACTATGCTCACCACTATCTCACTTCATTTAAAATTTTGGGTCAATTAATTTTCGCTCAAAAAGTAGTTTTAATATTGTTTTTGGGTAGTTTAAGTAGAAATCTAAAATGAGAAAAAAATTAACTCATAGTCCTACCGGCCCAAAAATTAAGTAGAAGCACAAATTGTCCACTGAGCGCTCGGCAATTCCTACCGAGCACTCGGTGGTTTTTACCAAGCGTTCATCGATTCTTTCCAAGCACTTGGCAAATGCATCTGTAACCTAATCATGCATCTAACCTAATCATGCATCTAACCTAAAATATGTCATCTGCAACCTAAAAAGATACATCTGCAGTCTAAAAAAAGACATCTGTAATCTAAAAAATGTGATGCAGTGTAGGTGATGAATCACAAGTCATAACACACACACACACACACAAACCCTAGACTTGTTGATTCTCTAAATTGAGAATACCAAGAACAAGGGAGTCTATAACCTTGTTGATCCAAAGATTACCAAGTTGATAAAGGGTTTAGAGAAAAGTGTCTATTTTCATTAATCTTCCAGAAACTGAGATTACAACTGATAAAAGATGTTTCAATGCCACCAAACCCTAGGTAACTCTCGAGAGGTCATAAATGGTAAGTTCAACAACCAAATTAAATACTAAAAGCAATAAAAGACAATTAAAAATGTCCATAAAAATTCGAAAAAAAATCCACCTTAGCTCATCACCTGTGGCAGTTTTTTGGATTCGCCTCATCGTTCCCTTTCTGAAAAGGTATTGTGCGCAAAAATCTGACATCGGGAGCCTAATGGCCAGATTTGCGCCTATAACTTCGAAGCCAATAATCATGAGCGATGCGTACTGCATCAAGATGCATCTAGCTACAACCTAAAAATATGTAGATGGATGATGCATTTGCATCCGCCGAGCTCTTAGAAGCCTACTGAGCGCTCACCCTACCAAACCCTTAGAAGTCTATTGAGTGCTCAATATCGTGTATTTCCCCTCCGCATGCGCATACACATACATGTAGATTGGGCTTCAAGCCTTCAACTTAATTTTTTATCTGGCTGAGTTTCTAGTTAAAAATCTTTCAAAAACTATACTTGAGAGTAATTTATTATATTTTTTTTTTTGTTACATTGAAGGGAATCAAATTTTGGACCTAGCTTAATCATAACCTTTATTCCACCCACCATCACCACCTAGGCTAACCCCAATGGCTTAAGTGGATTTAATATTTATTAAACGAAGAAATTGTATAGTGCAATAATGAAATTGGTTTTGGGTCTAGATTATTCTAGTATTTAGTGTTCTTAGTTTTAAATAAAATATGCAACATGTTGGTGGGAGTTTATAGCTCTAGTGGTTGATAGCATTTGCCTTTACATCCAATACTAGAATTCGAATCTCCTAACCCCCTTTAGCCTCCCTTGTAAAAAGAAAGAAATATGCAAATTACTACTAAATTACTACTCACTTACTAACATGCTTTGTCATATCCCCTTAATAGTAAATTAGATACTGGTACCAAACCATTAATAAACTTTGTGAGAAATACATTATTATCCTAATAAGTTGATGTAAAAAACAAAATGACAGATGCATCTCTTGCAAAGGCATATGCAACTCCCGCAGAGGCAGATGCATCTCTCGCAGAAGCATATGCAACTCCCGCACATGTATATGCATCTCTCGTAGAGGCAGATGCATCTCCTGCAGAGACATTTGCATCTCTCGTAGAGGCAAATGCATCTCCTGCAGAGACAGATGCAGTGGCCTGTTTTTTTTTTGAGAAGAAATGAGAATTTTATTAAAAATACAAAGATTAAAAAACACAGAGTGGATAAGGAAGATGCTGTGGCCTGTAACTCAATATTGTGGGCTGATTGTGCCAAGAATAGTTGTAGTCCAGCCCTTAAATCTAATGCACCCTTTTCTTAAACCCCTTTTGCTCTGTTCTTTTCTATTCACACGTAAATACTGTTCCTAATTAAGTCTGACTTGATTCATATTCATCATTTTTCTGATGACATCGATGGTTTACTGTATTACTTACCTTCTCCTGCTACATCTAAAAAGTGCTTACCAACTTCTCACCTATATACATGCATGATCTAATTAAAATAAATAAATAAATATACATGCATGATCTAATAGAAGAACTTCAGAAACACATGTCAATGGCATCAACGAAACGTGGCGATCAACACACTGCCATTGTCACATCATCATATGGTTCGGGTTGCTTGGAGAGGATGGCTTCTTTTTTCTTTTAATATATATATATATATATATATATCATATATAACCTTTTTTTGTAGCTAGAAAAACTTAATTTGGGTGTACAAAACCCACTGATCCACGTTAATGCTTTCAACTGTTGTTAGTTCTTAATCAGATGAAAAATCAGAGAATTTCCTCAGCAGTCAATCCTTCAGGTATGCTCATTTTCTTGCTCATACTTGTCACTCTGCGCGTGTGACTCTGAAATTTCTACTTTGTCGTTTGTTCTATTTATGTTTTTTTGTTTTCAATTTGTGACTATTTATCACATAATCAGGATAATTTATTACAATATTTCACTTCCGCTTGGAGTAATTATAATTTTATATTAGATTGCATCATTGCATGTATGTTTTGTTCTAATTTTATCACCTACATACAATTGTACATATTACACATATATATTTTTTATTTTTAGGATCATGCAAAACTTTTGAGAACTCTATTTTTGTGTTTGTGTTGTATATAGCTGCAATTCTAAGGTCATCCAAAACAGGTGATTTTTTTTTTTTTTTTTTTTTTTGTGTTTCCTGGTAATTTTTGTTTAAGAATGGCCATAATTTTCAATCCATGCAGCTTCCCCAACCCCTTTTATTTTTTTGATCGAATGCTCTTGTTATTTAATTATCCATATATTTTCTATGACAAATTACTGATAGAAAACCAGAAACAAAATTTAAAAAGTTTCTGCGTAGTGTTAACTGTTATAGAGCATAGGAGAGACATCTATTTATTTAATTATTCTGCCTATGTTGTCTAGAATTGGCAGGTCCCCAAGAAGTATCAAGAGGACTACTTAAAAGCCATTTAGAGGAAGCCAAATTCACATCCCAAACCATGGCAGAGCAGACTTTGGAAGAGATTGATGAGATTCAAAAGAAGATTATAGAGTTTGTAGCAAAGCGGAGAATACTAATGTCAATGAATGAGAGCAAAGAGTCTGAGATTGCCAAGTTGCAAGCAAATGCAGATGAAATCAGAAAACGCATCCGCGAAGTTCGGATTGATTTTGAAAGTCTAGCTGTTGATCCTTGGTAACTAGCATGATTTTTGTATTATCCTTTCTTGATTACTAATAAATTTGACTCTGAATAGGAGTAAGACTAATAAATTAATAATGGTAGTTGTGCATTTGCTAATTTAATCTTGTTAACAAATCAGACTAGTTGCATTGTTGTTTGTTGTTGTCTCTCTTCTCTTCTGATGGCTTTTGTGCACTCAGGCCTTCTTTGCCTGCTGACAGCTTTTTTCCTTTTATTTTCTGTCCTGGTTTTTCTATAATTCTTCACGAAGATTGCTTGTCCATCCAACTCATACATGAAGTAGAGAAATAATAAAAGGAATAATTTCGTAATAGAAAGCTTTTATCTCATTTTCTGCCTCTAATGTTTCGTACTCTTGACATTAATTGGCTAAAATGTTATACAAATTTAGGTTCAGAAACAAGACAATACTAGAAGATATGGAACTAGTATTTGACAATCCATATGAAAGAGAGTTTCAGAAAGAGGCCAGCTGCTGGATTCCAATGACCCCTCCAAAGCCCATTCCAGCAAGGCCAGAAATGCAACAAGGAAATGGTAATAGTATTAATAACCTCTGCCATGTTGATATGACTGCTCAAAAACATTTGTGTCTTCAACTTCTACTTCCACTGATGCAGCAACTGCACCAGGTAACTGTAATTCGAAGAAGAGAGGCTTTGATGGCATAGACCTGAGTCAGAAGCTACTGAAGAGAGCAAGAAGAAAAATGGAAGATAAGTCCAAAGCAACAATTATTGGAGGCAAGCCCAAGAAATCTCCAAAACCAGGAAGTCTGAAAGAAACTTGCAGGAGAAAAGCTAATCTCACAGAGAAAACAGATAATCCAATCACTTCTAAACCTACTACTAGGTCATCTAAGCGTCTTACCACTCAAAAGTTTCCCAGTATTCAATGTTCTCAAATTACAACTAGATCTTATAAGAAGGTTTCTGTTCTAAAGTTGAAAAATGATAAACAAACTCAACTCATGAAGCAAGATCAGAAGGCACGTGGGCGGATTAAAAGAAAGTGCAACAAATCGGTTCCTCATGTAGGGTCATCTGATTGTACCCTGAGATGGCATTTACAACCTCAAGTTGATCTAAGCATAGGTGAAGCTGACAATAATAAAGAGAAGGAGAAATGGTGGGAAGAAGAAAGGGAACTGTTCCATGAACGAGCAAAGTCCTTCATTGCCAGCATGAATCTTGTCCAAGGTGACAAATTGGGTCTTTGAAGCATTATATCCAAATTATAGGCAGCATATAAAAATTGACTAATCATTTTCTTAACCAACTTTTGAAAAATGACTAGCGCAGAAATTGTAATTTTCTGCAAGTTTACTAATAGCACACTGATAAGTTTTGCAGGCAATAAATATTTTTGGATGTGGAGAGGTTCCGTAGTGGACTCAGTTGTTGGAGCATTTTTAACTCAAAGAGTGACAGATCTCTTCTCAAGGTAAAACTTGTCTATACTCTAATTCTCTGACAGAATGTCTTATGACCTGCTAAAAGAATATTTAGAAGTAGGCTGAGAAAGGAGTATATGTTGGCCTTTTCTGGTGTGCAGCTCTGCCTTCATGTCACTTGCTGCGAAATATCAGAGTGGTCGAATCGAGCAAACATGTGATCAGATAAAGTCAAGTAGGAACGGATCAAATTTGGAAAAACATGAACTTTCCTTTGGTGCAAAGGCAACTACCTCTAGAAGAAATGAATAAAAATGTGAGGAACTGTGTCAAAGAAGATGATTGGGATAGTTTAAGGAACGTCTACTCTGGAGGGACACAAAGCGAGAGAAGTGATGATACAATGGACTCTTTAGACTGGGAAGCTGTTAGACAAGCGCCTTTGACTGATATCTCCAAAAGCATTTTGGGGAGAGGAATGAGTAACAAGCTTGCAGAACGCATCAAGGTATACGATAATTGTAGCACGAACAGTTTAAATAGATGAAGACAGCTCAAAAAGAATATGATGATGATGATTATTTTCTTAAGATCTCAAATCCCTTGAAGTGAAGGAATGTCAATAATTGCTCTAAACCTTTCAGGATTTCCTTGAAAGACTGAAAAGAGATCACGGGAGCATTGATCTTGAATGGTTAAGATATGTCCCGCCAGAAGAAGTGAAGTAAGTCCATATCAAAAGTTAAAGCTGATATTATGGATTGTGGTTCTTTTTAAGCCAGATCGAAAAGAGAAATATTGAATTTTATCTTGTTCTTTAATATGCATAAGTGTAATTTCCACCTGAAAAAGTAAATTCAAGTTTACATGAATCCTTCAACCTATAATTGTAGGAATAGTTTTCATCTTTTCTAGCATAAAGATTTTGTAGCTCTTTAAGATATGTTCTAATGAATGTGAAGATTTTAAATGTTACCCTATGTATGTAGGAATTACTTGTTGAGCATACAAGGAATGGGTTTGAAATGTGTGGAGTGTGTGCGGCTCTTGGCGCTGAAGCAGCTTGCCTTCCCAGTAAGAATTTGAAAGAGCATCAGTAGTTGGCATGACGGAGTTTCATTCTGGACCTGATATTTTGCCTTTTCTCTTCTATCAGGTTGATTCTAATGTTGGTCGGATAGTTGTACGACTCGGTTGGGTCCCTCTTCAAACATTGCATGGAAAACTTCAACTACATCATTTAAAGAGGTCAGAAACACACACACACACACACACACACACATATACTGAATCATCAGTCTAGAATTTTTTAATTGCATTTGAATATCTAGCATTCTTTCTGTGTAGGTACCCGAAGGAAGATTCAATTTATAAATATCTGTGGCCAAGGCTGTCTAATTTTGACCTACAAACATTGTATGATTTCCTTTGATGTGTTGTCTTCAATATAATCTCCACCCCATAAAATTACTGCTTCTCAATTAACAGAGTTGTACTCAAACAGCACTTGTATTGATTAAAATACTAATCTTTGACAGGTATGAATTACATTGTCAAATGATTACATGTGGTAAGGTATGCATATTGTTCTTCCAAGATATTGTACAAGAAAAGAATGCAGCTTCGTATCTTCCTTGTTTCTCAATCGTCACATTGTGCTTTGAACATGTGCAGGTTTTCTGTACAAAAAATCAACCAAATTGCCAAGCATGTCCTATGAGAGGAGATTGCAAGCACTTTGCAAGTTCTTTTGCAAGGTTTTGGATCTCATTCCTTGCTTAATTATATATAAATATATACATATGTATATCTTGTATTAATAACTTGGTGATTAAAATGGGTTCAGACATTTTAAAGGAAAAAGAAAGAAAAGATAGATTTAACCTGGCATTGAAGGTTTTAGGTTGTTCTTAAATAATGCAACATTAAGATGACCTTAATTTCACCATAACTTTCAAATTTTTCATGTACAGTTATAGAAGATTTATTATTCAAAATTATGAAATATACAGTGGGCTATTAGATTTCCCATCTTTTTGAAAACACAGAAGAACCTCTTATAGAAAATTTTACTTTAATTGGAAAAATGAAATTCAGATGGGGTGTTTCTTTGATAATAATATTTCCCATTCATGTTGAATGAAGTGCAAGGTGTGAAGGTGACATTGAAGATTCTTTTGTAAAGTCTCATGAGAAGATTGCTAAAATCAAAGTCAATGATAAAGAGTCTGTAGAAAGCTTGCAGAATTGTTTAGACGGGACTAACGTGTTGCTTCAAAAGGGTAACATGTCAAATAATATAGCTCAAGTTGCAACTAGTCCCACACCCAGATTGAAGAAAATGAGGCGATATAGGACAGAGCATCTAGTGTAAGCACACAATTTCCTTCTTTCATGACTGAAGAATCATCTGTACACACACACTTATACTGAAACTAGATGCAATTTCTTTTCAACCTAAATGTATATGAAACTGATAGCCAGCTTTTCATAGAGCCAAAAATCTACTACCAATATGATTTTTGTGACTTATATTTTTTGAAACAAGTTGTTAAATATTATCACGGTAATTTACATTATTAAATTGCATATACTGATACAATTCTATTCAAATGCAGCTATGAACTCCCAGATACTCACCATATTTTGGAAGGGGTTAGCTATCTCAATTCTCAACCATCCTCGATCAGATGGATGTATTTGACTTTTAGATGCAATAACCCTTTTCATGAATAATGAATGCAGCTAGAGAGAAGAGAACCTGATGACCCCTGCCCTTACCTTCTTGCTGTATGGACACCTGGTATGATTGATAAAAGCCATTGTTGTGATGATGCAGCATTATTTTACAAGTCACTGGTTATAATAGTTTAAATTACTGTAATTGTTGATGAAACTTTTAATTGCAGGTGAAATATCCAATTCTGTTGGATTAGCTGAATGTCAAACCAATTGGTTTGATGAGAAGAAGCCATTTTGTTGCAACAATGTTGCAGAAGATACTGGCCGCACTGTTCTAGGAACAATTTTGGTAAGGAGAACACATAACCCCTGGCATGTATTTTAACTGTGGCATATTTTCTTATGCTAAAACAACAAAAGGTGAAAATCTAACATAAACAGCAATTCATGAGATAGATACCATGTCGCACTGCATTGAGAGGAACCTTCCCCCTTAACGGAACATGCTTTCAAGCCAATGAGGTAAAGGTTTTTGAAGTTTTTGTTCTCGTCTAAGCTTACATGTCCAGCATACTTAGGATCTATATTCTTTGCAAACAAGCTGGTCTGCTGAAATAACAATATGATCACCACAGGTAGTAGCTGATGATACAACCAGTAAAACCCCGATTGATGTTCCTGTAGCATCCATGCAGAATTTGACAATGCGAACTTTATATTGTGGAACTACTGTCTCAGGAATATTTAGAGGTATATCTTTTTACAGCACTTGTTTACAGTGGTTGGAATATTTTGTATACTAAAGCTCAATATCTCTGAACTAGGTTTATTAACTGAAGAAATCCAGCGCTGCTTTAAGGAAGGTATGATGTGGAATATTAAATTGCATGTTATCGTACTACACTTACCAAAACATGAAATTATTAAAAGAAAAAAAGAACCAGATGCTCTCCTTTAGTTCGAATTTGTAGTTTCTAGTCAAGAGAGAGATGGACAAAGCTTAAAACCTAGGATTGCAGACACTTCTTGCCTCTTCATTTGTAAGCAGCAATGTCGTACAATGCAAGAACGTAATAATGAAAACACTGAAGCTTTCTTGGGTGTAGACACATTACTTGCTTACAAAAATAAGCTGGACAATACATGGATTTCAGGCTGGATTCACTCGATTTCACTGCATATTTCGTTAAGGCTACATAAGAAAGTGGACAATAATCTTATTGATGCAAATTTAGCTATCATAATTTATTGAAACTGTGCTTGAAGAGTAGATTGTGAGATCAGTTGTGGTGATAATGAACTCTGTTAAAGCTGTTGTGATTGAAGAAAGTGAATGTATGTTCCCTGCTATACACTTGGAATCATGCTAGCTGCTTAATTTACTAATGAAGTTGGTGATTATATTTTTCAGGCTTCATTTGCGTGAGAGGGTTCAATCACAAAACAAGGGAGCCTAAACCTTTAACAAAAAGATTCCACCCTCAACATTCAAGCAAAGGAGATACAAAGTTGAGCAAAGAAGATACAAAGTTGAACAAAGGAGATACAAAGTTGAGCAAATGAGATACACTAAGTTGAGATGGGGTTTGACTCAGAAAGGAGAAGAGCAGCTAATTTTTTGTACATCAGATATTAAATTCCAATGCTGGTTGTTTTGAAGCATAAGGTATCCAGCTTTTGTATATGCTTGGAAAGTGGTGGTGGATTGGATATGGACCATAGTATAGTAATAGGTGCAACAAAATTAAGGCTCAAATTAGCAGTAGATCAGTCTTTTTGTTTTCTCAGGTTTTGATTGCTTCCACACCACTTTTGACATAAACTATATGGCTTGTTAAAGTTGGATTCACCTAAGGGCCTTAGTGCTATTCAGACCACCCTATTTCAAAATTCCAACTTTACCCTTAAAACAAAAAATTTCAATTTTGTTCATCGGGTCATTCGAGAGTTATCTATCGAAATATTTATGGTTATTCGATAGTTATCTGCTGAACATTGGTGGATTATTCGGTAGATAACTACCGAATGGAAATGAAAAAGGTATTCGACAGTTATCTGCCGAAATATTTGTATTTATTCGACACTTATCTGCCGAACATTGGTGGATGTTTCGATAGATGACCACCGAATGGATCCGGGTGATTTCATCATGTTTTTGCAATGAAGGATAAAATAGGAAAAAAATTGAAAAAAATTTATTAGGGTGGTCAACTCAGCAACTAAGGGTGGTTTGCATAGCCTCACTCTTCACCTAATATACATTCACTTCTTAGGAATGAAGCTACATTTCAGAAATCAGTGTCAAGTCTCTAATTGTATACTTAATCGTTACTAGTATATGGAAATACCCTTATTATAGCTGAAATTAGCTACTATGATAAATTAGCACCATCTCAGGATAAAAATAATTTGGTTTTTTTTTTTTTTTTGTCTTGAAACTTGATCTTAATATTTTTAAAACCATAAAGTAATTCTATAAATATTCGACACAATTCGTACAATAATTATTAAAATGAGAAAAACTAGACATTTCTTTCATATAATACTAGGTTTTTTTTTTTTTTTTTTGCGTCAAATTTTCATTTTTAACACTAATCTCATCGATTTATTACATGCCAATTAATGATAAACTCAAACTCATTATGCATTGATGTCAAATCGTCTTTTAATAATAATAATAATATTATCACCACCCCTAGTTGATCACACCACAACCACTGCTTAGCATTGAGACAAAAATGATTCATTTGAGACAAAGCTGATTCTAGAAGTACCCGCATCACTCACTCATCTTTAAATTATATATTTTTTCTTTTTTGGCTTCTCATATATTATACTAATTTGTTAAATGATTCAGACTTCTGATATTTAATTCATAAATTGCAGGTACTAAAAAGTTTCTAAGCAATTTTTGAGGAATTGATTGTCTTAGGATCTTCAAATAAGGTCTAATTCAAAACAGTAACAGATGAGGACCAGAAGCATAGAAATTGCACACCATTTTTCACAAGAAAGACATAAATGTCTTAACATTGTCTCACATATCTCTTAAGGTTTCACATAGGTGTTCTTGCCTCACGTCTCTCTTATGCAGATTACAACAAAGCAGAAATATACATCCCCCACCTCCCCAAATGAAGCTAAAGAAACCTGTACAAAGAGAGCATCATTCATGTTGCACAAGACATTATTTTAAACCTGAACGCCTACCCTCTGAGCCACCTGCATCAGCAGAAAGTAATGAAACTGTTATAGTAATAAATTGGGAGAAGTAATTTACTAGAGGTAACTCTGTATAATTTTTAATTTTAAACCATGGATATAACTTTTGTCAAAAACAAAAATGTCAGAAAAATGAATGACAGGACATAATAACAAGGAGGATGAATGCCGTGAGAGTTTGACGCATTTTCTATCAACCCTCAAATCAAATGATCAGATCAACAAGTTCAGTAAATTGGACTTTTCGGAACTGAACATATATACAAATGCTAGAGGAAGACAAAGTATGTTCACTCCTATGCCTTTAGAGGACCTAGAAAGCATAATATAAACAACATCTATGTATCCTGGTCTCTTACACATGACTACAGTAACTGCTAAGACACTAGATATCCACAACTCAACTTAGTTACCATGTTACTGTTAGCTTGATATGGCAGCACCTGAGAGNGAGAGAGAGAGAGAGAGAGAGAGAGAGAGAGAGAGAGAGAAATAGAGAAAGAGGAAGAGAAAAAGAGAGAGGTGGGGTTTTTTTATAACTGTTTTAGGCTTTTTTATTATATTTGAGGATAAAATGGGAACTTCTGAGGGAAATATATTCATGGGGTACAATGAGCAATTTTAACGGGTACATATCGAATTTCTCATCATGGTATTAGAGCTCTGGTTCTAGAAGGTCTTTGGTATGAAACATCTCAACCCTATTTCCTACTTATTTGCTAATTTGCAATGTGGGGCTACGCCTATATGTCTCTATCTATATCTCCACCTGAAGGAAGGATGTTAGCTTGACTATACATTGTTGAACCATTCTCATCCCTAAAAGCTTAAGCTAATGGGGCCTAATGGTATCTATTAGTTTCAAGATATAGCTCAAGTTGAACGCATTTCTCTAGAGGACCTAGAGAGCATGTCCACTCTTATGCCTTCTTAGAGATTTTAAGCAATTTCCTCTTTCCAAATTTTGATTTATTTTCTTGATTTAAATAGGATGAAAAGTTGAAAGACAATTATGAAGACAAAGTTGTGATATATGTTACATAACTCTCAAAGGTTGCATGGGAAGCAACATCAAGGGGAGAGAGGGGAGAGGGAGGGAAGGAGAGAGCAGGGGAGAGAGAGAGAGAGAGAGATACTTTGCTTCAAATTGAATAACCTGAAGTGTTATTTTCAAGAATATGACCCATGATAGGCCCATGCTCCTAGAGGTTTTTTAGGACATTGTAAATTACACATCGTAAGCACCCTTACCCAAACATCCCATACTGTAGTAGAGATGTGATGAGAACATACCTCCTTAAAGGAGTAAACATCACTTCCCCAAAGCCAAGCATCACAGCCTGCATCTCTAGCGCCCCATATATCATTCCTACGATCATCCCCCACATGCACAGCATCCTCAGGTTTGACTCCTAATAACTCACAAGCTTTCAGAAATATTGTTGGATTTGGTTTCTCTGCTTCAACCTGTTTATAAGCGAGAATCACTCCATCAACAATGGAAAAAGGATGATGGATACTGAGTCCTAACAACAGAACTATTTTTTCATGAGAAATGCATATCTTTAGACTATGTGGGAAACAAAAAACACCTTTTGTGAGTATTTCTTGTATGTATATACAATTAGGTAATTTCTGTTTAACATGTAAAGTAATCACTTCATGCAGGATACATGCATACTTCAGAAAGATTCTAAATATGCATTTGTGTGCATGAGAGGGGGAGGGAGGGGGGGGAGGGAGAGAATTTCTGTTCAACATGTAAATTAATCACTTCATGCAAGATACATGCATACTGCAATTCCAAATGTGTATGTGTGTGAATGAGAGGGAGAGGGAGGGAGAGAGAGAATTTCTGTTCAACATGTAAATTAATCACTCATGCAAGACACATGCATACTGCAGAAAGATTCTAAATGTGTATGTGTGTGCATGAGGAGGAGAGGGGAAGAGAGGGGAGGGAGGGAGGGAGGGAGGGAGGGAGGGAGAGAGAGAGAGAGAGAGAGAGAGAGAGAGAGAGAGAGAGAGAGAGAGAGAGAGAGAGAGAGAGAAGCAAGACACATGCATACTGTGGAAAGATTCTAAACAATTCACTTACTTCAGCTGACACTGCTACTGCATCAAACCAATGTTCACAATTTAGAGCCTGCAAAAGTGGTCTTAATCGGGTATCAAAATTTGAGACAACAGCTACTTTGACACCTGCTTTTCTTAGAGCCTCAAATACTTTCTCAGCTTCAGGATCACAGAGGTGCCAAGCCTATGGAAGAAAAATCAGAGAAAATATCATAACCAAATTCACACTTCTACATGTCATACAGAAAATGGTACTTATAGATCACCCAACCTTGTCAGTTGTATAGTAGTTATAAAGTTCTTCAAAGTACTGAGAATCTGAGCAGCCAGTGGAAGAACTGACTATATATTGCCAGAAGGGTCTCCCATCATTTACATATCTGCAATGGAATATGAGAAAAAGGC
This sequence comes from Dryas drummondii, assembly GCA_003254865.1. Lineage (NCBI taxonomy): Eukaryota > Viridiplantae > Streptophyta > Magnoliopsida > Rosales > Rosaceae > Dryas > Dryas drummondii. The sequence goes on along the minus strand of QANW01007622.1, from coordinate 23,105 downwards.
ACACTTCAAGATTAAAACAAAAACAAACAAAAAAAGATTTATTAATGCTAAACTTCTATATTTATCTGAAGCAAAGGATTAAGGGAAAGAAAAAGAACGAAAAATAATTTCTTTCATTTGATAAGCACAGAAAGGATTCATATTTACTTGTCCAAAAATTAATTACATGTTAATCATATTTTAGTAAAAGTATTTAAGACATAAGACCTGGATTTATGTACCAAGACGTGATATATCCACTAGTCAGGGTTATGAAGAACCTGCAAGCACTACACATGAATAATTGGTCCTGGGAAGTGGGAAGATATTCTGATTGGCTTTTCCTTTACAAGAATAAAGTTATTTAAAAGTTTAAACTATTTGATCCTTCAAATAAAAAAAGAAGAAGAAAATGCGGGAAAAAAAACTAACACCAATCACATAACGACAAATTTACAAGGAGACAAAAAGATTCAATTCGGTTACCATTCCGATCAACCAAACAAAAAATCAGTTACCATAACTTTAGACAATCAAGGCATGCAGGAAGATACAAATAACTCATTTAAAATATAAGCAGATGCCAATGTAAACCTTGAAATGATGCAAGTGAGCGTAGGTCTTGGGCTTATACAGGACAAAAACCGACTGCCCCCAAAATTTCCCTTGCATCATGTGCAGAAGGACCAAGGAAAAATAAGGAACTTCTCTATCCAATGTTTTTACGTTTCATTACAAGTTTGGCAGAGTGAAAAAGGACACAAATAGTTCAAGTTTGTTCATAGTTGAACCAAGTAGTACAATTTCCATATTAACTCAGGGACCATATGTGACATTGTTACCTCTTGGCTAAAACAAATGAGACATCACCAAAGATAATCACCATTTCAAGAACTGTAGCACTAGATTTTTCAACATTAATAAATAAGTTAATATCCATAAAATAAAATAAAAAATCACCTACCAAACAAAATTGGAGAATTGTGATTTCTATTGCCATCATACAAATTTTATCTACTCTTAATCGTGTGCATGCATACTTTTTAAGTTATTCTCAAGAGCACAAATGTAGGAATAAATTAAATTAAAAAGGAAAAGGTATATTTAAGTGATGCATATGCAAGCCTGTCAGTATGAGCTACTATCAAGAGCCATGCAGTGGATATAATCGAGGTCCACCTTTTTAAGGCAAGTTATCCAACCTTTGATTTTTTTCTAAACCTGAAATGCCTCAGGATATGCGCATTGGAGCATCAAAGTTCCCAGATCAGCCAAAATTGCAATTTTCTTTTATTTTTTGCTAAATGATTGATTTAACTTGACTCATTTAAGTTTGGGATGTGACAAACATTTGGTCACCGTGCCTCAAAAGGACATCATAGTAGTGAATGATATGTCATGCATAAGCAAGCTTTCTTATTTGCAAAGCCAATAGGTCCCCACACCCTTATCTTAGCACAAATTTGTCCAAAACTTACACAGATTCATGACAGAATCATCTCCAAATTTCCCTGTGAGTACGAGCTTAAAGATTTGGACCATTGGTTGTTGAGTAAAATCAGAAAGATCCCTTGACCAAACCCATTGATTACACAGTGGACAGAAAGGGAATATTCTATGATAGGACTTAGGACTGTCANAGTGAATTAGCTCTCCAACACAATATTTTGAACTTTACAAAACAGAAGTCATGAATTAGCTTCTCACCCCCCATTATACCAACAAAAAAAAAATTAGCCCAACTTCCAGATGCAAAATCATAGCTATTGAAGGCAGAAATTGAGTCCATTATTTTTATACAACACTTCCAAACAACTGTCCTGATAGCAAACCAAATCAGGCAAGAACTAATGGCAGACAGAAATTCATTATAACTAATGGGAAATAAAAATATAAAGACATAAAATCCAAATTAAAAAAAATAATAACAATAGCAGATGGATAACTGGAAACCATATAATCCATTATAAGAGTAGAAGTAGAAAAATGGAGAAGCAAAATGGGAAGAGACCTGAGACGAGATTGACCCCAAGGCTGCTCGTAAGCCCTTCTGTATCTGTTCAAAATCTCTGCCTCTGAGTACTCCACCCCATACTTCTCCCCTATCTTCCTATATATCTATGTCAACAGCACAATATTCAATGTATCAGCAAAGAAATAAAGAGACAGATAATGGCGCAAATATAAAAAAGGCATAATCGTGCAAAACCTATAATTTCTATACTCAAAAGCCACAACGATAATGTAATTTTAAAAAAAAAATCCCAGAAATCCAATTCTACCACACATAAGTCCAGAAACCCAGAAAGTAAATACATGCTTTAAAAATCAATGTGGATAAATATAATCGTTCCACGCCAATATGCACAAGTAAAGTATGTTAAAAGAAAAAACTAAGAATATGTTATTGTATTTGCATTTCTGTATAAACATAGCCCAAAACACAAAATGAAAAAAAATACCCAAAAAATCAATTCTCAGATATACAAACCCAGAAACCCAAAAGTTGAATTGCATTCATACAAATCTTGTGTACAGAAATGAATATGTGGTTGTGCATGTAATCTTTGTTTGTGTGTGTGTGTGTGAGAGAGAGAGAGAGAGAGAGAGAGAGAGAGAGAGAGAGAGAACCTGAGCCATTGGCTGAGAAGGAACAACAAGGGTGCCAACAGCATCAACAAGCACAGCCTTGTGAGTGATTTCACCATAAAGAGACCTCCTGTAGTCCTCATAGTCTTTCACACCCAACATCTCCAACCCCATGTGCCTCGACCCAACAGCCTGTGTCTCTTTCTGTGCCGCCACAGCAGAGGACGAATACCAAATCGACCCACCGAGTCCACTTCCAGGGTCGACCCGGACCGGTCCCTTGACGCCATTGAAGCAAGACCCAGATCCGAAAATCGATGTTTTTGCGGTGAGATTCGTCAGGAGCCTAGAGAGCTTTGTTCTGGTTGCCATTAGCGCCATTGCTGAGGCTTCATTTGAGGCTCTACTGCCACACTCTCTCTTTGTCTGTGTTTTTTGGCTCTCTGCGTGACTCAGCTTATACCAGAGCAACAATGGCTGCCAACATGGGTAAAGATCCTCATTGTGGGCAGTATTTATAGAAACGCTTCTCGGAATCTGTAGTATGACGATAATAGCCTCTACACTTTTACAGTTTTACTAATTTCCACTGATTAGTGATTAGTAGAATTATTGATTTCCAAAACATTAATTGTTACAACATTAGTGATTAGTGATTAATTTCCACATTAATTGTTTAAAGTACTCTTTGCAACATTAATTTTGTCATAATAATAAAGAGTGAAGCTATGCTGACCACTTTCAGCTGTTAAGTTAACCATCCTAATATATTTTGTCAAACTTTTTTTATTTTATTTTACCTTTTATTGCAAAAACAGAATGAAATCACTCAGATCCATTCAGTGGTTATTTACCGAAACATCCACCAATGTTTGACAAATAAGTGTCGAATAAACATAAACATTGCGGCAGATGTCTGTCGAATGCCTTTTTTATTTTCATTTGGTGGTTATCCACTGAATAATTCACTAATATTCAACAGATTACTGTCGAATAATTATAAATATTTCGGTAGATAACTGTCGAATGAATCGACGAACAAAATTGAAATTTTTTGTTTTAAGGGTAAAGTTGAAATTTTGAAATAGGGTAGTCAACTCAACAGTTTAGGGTGGTCGGAATAGCACTGGCCAATAATAAATTGGGTTTATTTTTAAAGTCCAAAATGAAAAAGCTCATGATCGGCTGACCCACTTGCAAAAACAAGATGACAGACCGATCCACTTTAATGAGCCAAGTGCTTAGCACTTTCACCAAACACTCGACACCTTCACCGACCACTTGGTACTATTCACCAAGTACTCGATAATTGTGCGACAATAACTATTTGAATTGCATAAAACATTTGTGTTATACTATTACTAATTGCTACCATCAAACATTGGCAATTAGTGTCAATTTGCCAGTTCTAAAAAAAAAAAAACACAAGGCACTAAAAACATGGAAGAAACGTAGGCTTTATTTGTACAAAGTGGACCTATTTATCATTGCAACGTTTTAAGTGAAATTTTTATCATTAAGAGCTGTAAAATAGACTTTAGAGTAATTCACTTTATTAAATTATACAAACACCTTATGAAATTAATATAAAAAGATCTATTTTTTTATTTCCAATTATGATTTTTTTTTTTCACTAGCATTTTTATTTATATTAGAATTTAAGGGGTTGTATTAAATTGAGATTGTAATGGATTTTAAAAGAGTTATAAACTCTTGCAGATTTTATGGATGCTATAAATTCTTATTGAATTTCATTCCAAAAGTGAAATTATTCTATGTAACCGATATACTGCCACGTGGTGTAACCAATCCAACGTGTCATAATATGAATGAATATTATTAATATTATATCCTACTAATATAAATATATCGTTCAGTAATACCCTTACACGTTAGATTGGTTCCAACATATGGCGGTGTATCGAATACACCTAAAGAGAAAATGCTGGGATTCTCATGATCTTTGTTATTTCAACAAAATCCACCAAAATCCACTAATAATGAAATCATTTAAAATCAATGAGTTTTTTAATACACCGGCCTAGATTTTCATGGAATCATTAAAATTCTGAATTGAATACACCTAAATTTTTATGAAATTTTTAAAAGAGAAAATATTTTGTACCACATAAGGGCATAAGATCTATGTGCCGTAATTTGATGTGGCAAATCTACTTCATACACATCATTAATTATTTGCCACATAGATACCGTCATACCGCATCACTTTTAGTAATTACGATATTACTCTTCCCAAATTCAATTTCTCTAATTCATCTCACCCATTAATTTTTCTTTCAATTTATTCTTCCCACAGCTTTAAATCATGTTCATATGATTCATCTTTCAATTCCTTTATATTTTTTATTTTGTTATATCATTTTTCATCACAAGTCTTTTTTGTTTATATTTTAATTTTAAACCCAACTATAGTCCACGAAGGAGGGGATAAGTAGAAGCTAGAATGGTGATGGTGGGTTTTTCCTCTTAATATATGGCAAGATTTTGCAACAACGTTGCAAGAGGGAGGATATTGNGTTTTGGTGGGAGGTGGGTGGTGGGTGGTGGGGTTGGAGAAACTGGTGGGATGAAGGGGAAGAATGGCAATAGTGGGATCGGGCAGTGAAAACATGGTGGATGTAAAGAAGAAACTAGGAAGTTATGATGTATTTATTTCTTTTGCTTTTTCTATGTATTTTTTGTTTGTGTTTAGGTTGTAGGCAAGGAGTAAAATTTCGAATTTCGCATAAATTTCGATGGAAATTTTGACGAAAATTTTGATGAATTTTAAATTTCGACAAAAATTAGACAGAAACGACAGAAATTGCTATTATACCCTGATATGTTTATTTAACATATTATCTATTACATTGATAACAAATATTGAATAAACAAAATTATATAGTAGGTTTCATGTGATATAAGATGAATATAATGCGCGCTGGAAATAAATACTGTTAAAAAAATAGTTCACTAATTAATAATTACATAAATTTGATTGAACAAACACATCAGAGCTTGTGTAATTTATTTTTCAGTTTTTCATAAATGAAAAGAACTTTTCAGAGCTTTGGATTGTTGTTGTTTGTGCTTGTTTGAAGTTGTTCCATTATTACTTTCCTTGGAAATTTCAAGGACGAAATTCTTTTAAGGGGCTAGATTGTGAGACCTCGTATTTTTCTAAGTTTTATTTTGAAAAATATTTTAAATATTTTGAAAATTTATTTGAGAAATAAAATATTTTGGATTAATTTTATAATTTTTGTTTTAAATTAGTTTGACATGTTCTTTGACTTTTTGAACTATTGGGCTTTTGACTTTAATTTGTGGCTTGTTGGAAAGGTCTCAAACACACGAACACGTGAGCGCAAACTGTGCATCGATCGAAGCTACGGTTTAAGAGATACGAGCATTTGAAATGATGGACATTTTTGTAAATTTATAAACATGAGTTTTAAACACTCAAAATCAAATTTTTTATTTTAATTTATCTCTTCTCATTTTACATTCACGCAACCCACCACCTGACACTCTCATTCTATCTCTTCTCTCTTTCTTTTTTTTCTTCTTCTCCTTTCTCTCATTCCTCCATTAGTAAGTCCATCCTTTCTCTCCTGTGCCAACCACCAGCCCACCCTATCTCTCTCTCTCTCTTCACCTGCGCCGACCACTAGCCCACCCTCATCTCTTTCTCCTTTCTCTTGCCCTCTGTCGTCGCCCCCTGCCGCTGAAACCCACTAAAACCCAGAAATCCCACCCAGCCGAAAACTTCGCCGAAATTTCAACAAAATCATCGAAATCCAAACGAAATTTTGTTGGTTTAGTGTTAAAATTTCTATATCTCAAAAAATAAAAATTTCAGCGAAATTTTTGAAATTTAAATCCTTAGTTGTAGGTGGTTTAGGATAAAAAGAAAAAAGATTTCTGATAGAACTAGATTTCTTTAATTGATTTTATTTTTTTCATAATTTAAAGGCTTATTAGCACATTTGCCCCCTGACTTTTAGGTGTTTTCTCACTTTGCCCCCTTACATTTATTTGTCTCATATAACCCCCTGAACTTTTATGCCGTTTCCCACGTTGCCCGATTCCGTCAACTCCGTCAACACCACCGTTAGAAATGCTGACGTGGCGTCTACGTGGCAGGGTAATTTCGTCTTTTCAGCCACAAAGGACCAATTTTTGCCATGTGTGTGCCACGTGGTAATTTGTGGGACCCAATATGCCATGTTGGCAACCCTCTCATATTTTTTATTTAAAAATATAAAACTGAAATTTAATTANCGGCATGTGCAGTGGGTGAAGAGGGAGGGGTGGCCGGAATGTGCAGTGGGTGGGAAGAGAAGGTGGCCGGCCTGCGCAGTGGGTGGAGAGGGAAGGGTTTGGTTTGATTTTTTTTTTTTTTAAATTTAATTGAATTTTAAAGATTTTATTTTTAAAATATTATTTTAATTTAAAGTTTTATTATTTTAAATATATTTTACGGTTGAAATGACAAAATTACCCTTCCACGTCAGCATTTCTAACGGTGTGTTGACGGAGTTGACGGAATCGAGCAACGTGGGAAACGGCATAAAAGTTCAGGGGGTTATATAAGACAAATAAATGTAAGGGGGCAAAGTGAGAAAACACCTAAAAATCAGGGAGCAAATGTGCTAATAAGCCTAATTTAAAAGGTCCGTTCATTTTAGGTACCAAATTATAATGTTTTTTCATTTTAACTACCAAAACATTTATGTCATTTTACTTTAGGTACTAAATTTCAGTTTAGGTACCAATTTTAAAAAATATGGTTATATCGAGCTGTGACTGTTTAACAGTCATAACTTTTTTATTGATTTGTTATTTTTTTAATATTTGTAAGGCTTAAACTTTAATGTTTAGTCTTTGAGTTATATGACTTTATCCCCCAAGCCTAAATCAAAAGTATTAAACTCTTAAAAATTTTGAATTTTTATAAATTTGAAACAGTCATAGTTCAATCACAACTGTGACTGTTCGACAATCATAACTATATAACAAACTGATTTGTGACCTAATCCAAAATGTCTTACTCTAGGTTAGTACCTAAACTAAAAAAAAATTAGTGTCTTGCTGTTTTACTGAAAAACTATTGATATTTAGTATTTAATCCTAATTTTCTATAATTTAAATGTTATAGGAATTATATGAAATGTTAAAATGGTCTTTGCCAATAATAATGTGGCAAATCAATTATAACTTGTATTTAATCAAATCAGATATTTCAATTATTCAAAGTCGTTTATTTTTTAAATTTCTATTCAAACACGATTCCTACAAAAATTAGACAAATTGAAAACTGTTCAACAATTTGGTCATCATTTCAAGTGTTTAATGAGAATATTATATTATATTATTTATTTGATTACAATTAGATGATTTAGTGGTTTCAGACTATTTTTGTATAGGTAATCCTTAAATGGAGACTTAAATAATAGACAACTTCGATTATTAAATTACAATACGGATAGCGTCTCACAAGCCATATCTCATTATAACTAAATAAGGTATACATCATTAAAAGTGTCTTCCTCGTTTACAAACGGTTAATAGGTTTAATTAAACTTTTTTTAGTCCTAGAATTTTTAACATTTTCTACTTTTCCAGTTAGTTAAATTTTGGCTTATTCGTGGATTTGCCCCCTGAAACTTTTTTTTTTTTTTTGTTCGCTTTCCCCCCTGAAAGTAAAATTCTCACATTTTGCCCTCCAAACTTTACACTCTCATCTACACCCTAAACTCCATCCATTATCTGGAGTTCTAGAGCTCCGTTTTGAATGCTCTTGATATGGTTGTAAAGAGGAGATGCATAACTTCAAAACGAGTATAAGATTACTGATTTGGTAGAGGTTTGATGAATCAAAAGTCGGGCCAAAGTTGAGATAAAAACTGGACTAATAGATGAAATTGATGAAACTTGGCTATTAGGAGTCATTTGTAAAGTCCGGGAGACAAAGTGAGAGAATTTAAAATTCAAGGGGCAAAGTGAGAAAAAAAAAAAAAGTTAATTTCAGGGGCAAATCCATGAATAAGCCTTAAATTTTTTCATGGATACATTTTCTATTTTCATTTTTCTATTCGCTTAATAATATAGATATTATAACCTCTCTTAATTCTTTTTTTTTCTTTCTCTTCATCTTTGGAGCTTCAATATATCACTTAGACATAGCTCTTAATCCTTTGAAAGGCCTACATAAAAAAAATAAAAATTGTTTGAAAGACAAAGACACATAGCTTTACCAAAAATGAAAAAGAGTATCCATCTACATCAAGGCATGCGTATGCCTAAAATCAGTTTTTTTGTTTTCCTAACTGTTCGTATGATTAATCATCTGGGCATAACGACAAGTCACACAAGGCTTAACATCATGTCGTTTGGGCCTAGACCCAAACGCTAAGCCCCTCTTAGGCTTATGGGCTCCTAGGCATCGACTTCCTAGGCCCAAAGATTAAGCCCTTCCTGGACTCCTAGCCCCTGACCTCCTAGGCTCCGGCCCCTAGGCTCCGGCCCCCTGGGTTCCGGCCTCCCAAGCTCAAGCCTCCTGGACCCTCCGACCCGTGTCAACTCACTTGGATCCTCGAGATAGGTGACACGTGGCGCTCCTACAGTGTGAGTCATTACAAGTGACATGTGTCATCACCGGATTGGTTGACACTCTTCCAAAAGTAATATAAAAGAGGTACTTTCTGATCACAAAAGGACAATTCAATCAATATTATACTATTCACTCACTCTGCTCTCATATTCTCTGAACACTGACTTGAGCGTCGGAGGAGGTTCGGCCGGTACCACATCGGTGCCCTTCCCGCTTACCTTTGTGTGCTTGCGCAGGATGCTTTGGATATTATTCTTTCTCCACTATTCACTAGTCAGACCCAGCTACCTGTTCCTACCTCACTTCGACGTGTCATCCACTCAGTGAAAAGTCAACGGGTCCACGTGGTTTGACTCGACGTTGACTGCTTTACCATTTTTGAGCATCAACACTAACATTTTAAATAAGATCCGTCTTATCTCTTAATCGTTAATTCATATATGGCATAATTAAGGAATAATATGTATTTGATGACTGTATGAGAAAATGTATCCAGTCTTTGTACATCTTAATTTATGTGTACAATGTGTACGTGTACATATAATTGAATGTATAAGTTAAATTAGATTAGTAATTCAATATACTTTTGCCTATAGTTTTTTTTGTTTTTTTTTAAGAAGATACTTTTGCCTATAGTTAAATCTTGCGCTCATTTTTATGGTTCTAGGTAATTTTATAATATAATCAGATAAATAACATGTTTTGCATTGAATGTTTTAATACATTGAATACAGAGGGGATAAGAAAGAACAATGTTTCCTCCTTGTTTATTCTGGTAAACGGATCATATTTTAATATGTGTAAGTCACGGATCATAATTTAATATGTGTTGGCTTATAATAAAAAATTAATCATTAAAAGAATGAATATGTGTTAAATTGCTACTGAATTGTAACATGATCTTACATACATAGAGTCGAGTCCTTTTATGAAAAGGATGAATCAATTCAATTATTTTTTTTTTTGTTACATGGAAGGGAATCAAACCTAGAACCTTATTTAATTAATCATAACTTTTATCTTTTATCTCATCCACCCTCACCACCTCGATTAACCCCAAAGCTTAATTCAATTAGTTTTTTTTTTAGCACAGATGTAATCATATTTGTAGCTTCATTGTGGTGGCAGAAACACCTAAACTTGATCAGTATGTATGTGCATGTTTATCAATAATTTATTATGTACAACGTTGTTTTATTAAATAATTTGGTATGTTATGCTCTATTATTGATATACTTTGTTTTTAAATATGATCAGATTGATATGCTATTTTTTTTAATAATTATTTGGTCTAGTGATGACATTCAATTTTTTTTTTTTTGTTAGCGTAGGTTCTGAATTCAAAACTTATTGACAATAGTTAATTAATAAAAAAATTAATATACTTTTTTTTGTGGGCATTGACAATTTGTTAGTAGGTAATTAATAAGTGTGAATTTGTTTTTGTCAATACCATTAATATAAGAGATAAAATATGAGAAACAAGTGAAATACATCGCATCAAAAGAATTAGATTTATTTCAATAAAGTAATTACTACTTGAATTAGTCACTATCATTTATGAGGGTGGTGCTGTGCGAATGTGCGATCTGTACAAAAACTGATTTTCACTTGAGAATATTTCTAAGCCCTTTCGTATCAACCTGCAAACATCAATCGGTGAAGGTGATTCATACCTGGTTTGTGACTGTTTGTTTTTTTTCCCCATATTACCGAGCTGGAGACCATACATGTACATATTGATAAATATATGGGGCCAAAATCAATGGTTATCTCGAGGATGAATTAGAGTTAAGGACTTAACACCAAATTCACCAATTTTATCCTTAATATATTTATTGTTTATTACTTTAAAGTCCTAAGATTACTTAAAAAATGTAAATTTAATTTGTTATTTTAAAATTTTTTTTGTAACAATAGAGAAAATTTTCATGTGCGTCATGCGATTCTTATACCTCGATCAATCAGCAAATGTAGCTACAGTTGTTGATCAATTGTTTTTCTTTATTTTTTCCTTGGATCATAAATTTGTGATGTTTATTAGGGTTTTTTTGGTGTGTTGAAGTATGTTATAGGGAGTTTATTGATTTAAGATTTAAAGGTTGTGCTTTTTAGGCTTAATTCGTTAATTTGTCTTCTGAAATTAACTTTTTTTTCTCACTTTGCCCCCTTAAAGTTAAATTTTCTCACTTTGTTCTCCGAATTTTACAAATGACTCACAATAGCCAAGTTTCGTCAACTTCATCCATTAGTCCAGTTTTTATCTCAACTTTGTCCCGATTTTTGACCCATCAAACCTCTACCAAAATCAACAATTTTATACTCATTTTAAAGTTTTGTACCCTCAAACTCAATTATGCTAATTATGATAACTTTTTATAACTACAAAATGATAAAATGAATATATTTAAATCAATTCTTTTTTTAGATGTGAAATTAAAACAAAAAAGAAACAAAAATTAAATTTGAGAAAGAACCTCATTCTCTAGTCCTCTAACTCTCTTTCACAAAAGCATATTTATTTTCTTTGAGAAGGAGATGAGTATTTTGTAAATTGTTGTAATAATGGGTGAATCAGATGAATTTATCAAATTCGGTATTTTTATTATAAAATTTGAACTCGCAATTTTCTCTACAATATATTATAGAGTCCATTAATATATAAGTACTGGCATCTAATTTTATTAACCAAAACCACCTAAAGCATCATTCTTCCTTTGCGGACCAACTACCACAAACTCATTCTTTATTTGCGAACACCACACCACCACTAGATCCCAAAATACCATCTGAAAATAGACATAACAAAAACATAACATGCAGACATCTTCCAAAATACCAGCATCAATGCATCACCAAAAAACAGAAACTGAAACTGCAAGTCCGCAACTCCAATAAACTGCAGTTTCAACTCTAATAAATTGCAGTTTCTGCAGTTTCAGTTCACTTACAGTTCCAAAAACTGCAGAAAGTTCACTTGTAATTTCAGAAACTGCAGTTTCAGTTCACTTACAGTTCTAGAAACTGTAGTTTTAGTTCACTTGCAGTTCCAAAAACTGCAGAAAGTTCACTTATAATTTCAGAAACTGCAGTTTCAGTTCACTGTAAACTGCATAAACTGCAGTTTTTTATGCAGTTTCAGTTCACTTGCAGTTCCAGAAACTGCAGTGCAGTTTCAAAAACTGAACTAAAAAAAAAAAAAAAAAAACCTAAACATAATCGGCGAAAGGGCTCGTGCAGATCTTGCCCTCCTTGCCGTAATCGGTGAAGGGGCTCGTGCAGATCTTGCACTCCTTGCCATAATTGGCGCGCGTCAAGCCGACGTAGGGGTTGTCGCCGAGTCACGACTCGCAGATCGGGAAGTCTGAGCTCTCGATCTTGCGACGTCGTCCAGATCGAGCTATCTTCTCTCTCTCTCTTCGCGACTTCTCATACTTCTCTTTCTCTCAGATTGGAAAACCAGCTAGCTTATAACCACAGCCATATGGAAAACCAGCTACCTTAAACTTCGCGCTCAATCATCTTCGTCGGAGATCGATGAAGAAGATGGATGAGTTTGGGTGTGGCTGTGGCTGTGGCTGTGGTTGAGTTTGGATGTGAGTGTGGGTGTGTGAATGCAAGTCTGTGTGAGCTATAGTCTGAATAGAGTGTAAATGCGGGTTGTCAAATTTTTTTTAAGTGGTGAACAGTAGCGTCTTTTTTCCATTATTAGTATAGATATCAATTTTAAAGCAGGGTTAATAAATTGGCTAATAGCAATTGATACCAACTCAAAGTGACCTGATTGTTAATAAAACTAACCTGATTGTTATATATTAACAATAATGGTATTAGAAGTTAAAAACCATAGTAAAGATGTAGTAATGAGTAATTATTTCTATATTATATAAGTGAATTAGTAACACTTAAGTGGCAATGTTATTGTCCCACTAAAAAAAATTTCTGATTTTAAGAGTCACCACTAAATCAAATTGGGTGTATTTTTAGTAACTGAGGGTATCATGGGCCAGCTTTTATGCACAAGATTAAATTAAATCGGGTGTTTTTGTTAAACCCACCGATTAGCATTTATCAAAGTAGTTCAAACAGATAAATGAGGTGAGAGAAATGAGTGCAAATTTGCTCACCACCTCTAAAAGTGGTGAGCATCACCACTTTATTCATGACATGTTTTCTCTAAACTAACTCTAGTTAACATTTTGAATTAATAAATTCTGATATAATAATGAGGTGAGAGAAAATCTCTTTCTTCTAAAACTTACCTACCTTTCTTAATTCTCACGCTCTTTCCCCTTTATTTTATTTTCCTTTTATTTTTCTTTTTTTTATTTCTTGTTTGACACCCTATGTCTTTACAAGTATTCAACCAACAACTCAAAGATCATCTCGTCAGTTAAATTTTCCAGGCTCAATTTGATGCATTGTTTGAAGAGAAAAATTGTAAATGTCCTTTATACATGATTTCTGATATGTGTTGCATTGCAACAACAATTTTTTTGGGTTGGTAGTATTGTGTGTTTTGTAAAATTATGATATATTGGGCTTCATGTAAGAACCGTATGGAGACCTCATGTAGGTTTTTTCATTCAAAATTAAGAATTTAAAACAGACCAAAACAATTTAGTGTGTTATAATTTTGAATGAACAATTAGTTTAAAATAAATTCTGAAATAATAAGTATAAAAATGAGGTCTTCGATTGTTTTAAATTAAAAATGAGGTCTTCAATTGTTACATGCTCAAAAGAGGTCTTCAATTGGAATAATGAGTACAAAAAATTCTGGAAATTTCTTTCAAATGTGTGATGAAAGATAATGCAGGATGAATAAATAAAAAATGGGTGTAATAGGGTGATGTGACGAAAGAGTACAGTGTAAAGAAAAAAGTGCATACAGAAATAAAAGAGAAGAAAAAAAAAGCAAGAAGTAAAATCAGGAAAATAAAATAAAGGGGAGAAAGAGAGTGAGAATTGATAAAGGCAGGTAAGTTTTAGAAAAAAGAGATTTTCTCTCACCTCATTATTATATCATAATTTATTAATTCAAAATTGTTAACTAAAATTAATTTAGAGAATACATGTCACGTATAAATAAAGTGGTTATACTCACTTTTTATAGGTGGTGAGCAAATTTGTCCTCAATGAAAATCTCAAATGACTCTTGAAGGAACGAGTGAAGAACACGGAAGCGCTGATGTGGCAGACAAAGGAAAGCCGTTTCGAATCCGCGTCAGCAAATTTTCCCCTATGCAGTATCAACCATATCGCAAACTAAAGTTGGGTCCCACCTCATGACTTCCCACGCATGTGTGGGTCCCACTGCTGTTTTCCGTTTTCCTTAATCATCGCCATTCATTCGTCAGCTTCTCTTCTTTTTCTTCTATCAGACTATCAGTTTGTCCTCATCCTCAATTCCTCATACACCTTGGATTTTGGCGTTTTGTGTAAAATATTTTAGTGCAATTATGCAAATGACAAATTAATGTGTCGTTAACTTTGAGTGTAATTATTGGAATGGAAGCCTCAGAATCTATTATATTAGTCTTGGTTTTTCATGTGTAATTAGAGCTCGTCGCTTTCAGTCTCTCTCTTTTTCATTTTTGTAGAATTTTTTTCTTATTATATACAAGTTAATTATAAAATAATTGACATCGGCCAATTACAAGTCTTAGATGTACAAGAATTTTACTACATTTATGACCGGCATTATGATCTCAAGAATCTGCAGCGAATTATAAAAATGGGTGAACCATTCTTTAAACAAAAAGCACATCACCATCTTGATGAATACAAATATAGAGTTCAAAGAATTTCTCATATTCAGTTTATGTTTTGTTCTTTGCTATTTGATAAAAGAGTACTTTGGGTGTATTTGAGGTTTGGGTTTGTGAAAGTGAAATACTTTTTTGTAATCTCCTTTTGATTAGTGAAATTTTTTCACCATCTTCACACGAAAATATAATCCAATCACATTAATTGAGTAAACCATCGAAATCTTAACGTTGTGTTTTGTGAGATTTGGTGTTTGTCATATTTTGCAATCACATTGATTTGTCAATTTTGCATAACAATTGTGTAGCACTACTCTCTAAGTTTGTCATGTGTCTTATAAGCTAACTCTTACAATAAATGCATATATTATGAAATATTAAAGAGGAGAGACCATAGTCTCATCTCTCTCTCTTTCTCACTATATAAATTAATATGGACTAGTTTGATTTATAATGTCAATTTGGTTGATTAACTTTTAAGTAAGGACCAGTCGAAGGCTCATTTATATTGTGGACCGGATTGATTTAATTATAAATTAGTAAATTTATATCATTGGCAAGTATGTGGATCATTAAACTTTTTTAATTACATTATAAGTGATAACACTTTTAGATATTTAAATTATTGTTTCACCATATCAATCAACTTTGCTTATTTTTTATATACTTTGTTTTCAATATTTGGTTAATTATTCCACTTTTGGTTGTTATAAGGGCGTCCTAGTCAGTGCCACGCACCTTGGTAAGTAAAATCTAAGGATTTGGGCTTAATTCAAATTTTGTGTTGATTGTTACAAAATATCCAAGGCAAGTGCACTTACCTACTTAATTGTAGTTTGTAAAGCTAGCCAAAATGACAAGTCGGTAGAAGATAGAGGAAATTAATGGATAAGGGAGTACGTTTTTAATTACTAATTAATAATGTAATGCAAGTCAATTAATAATTTAGCATATATGATTAACCTTTGGTGAATGGATTTCTTTCTGTTTTGATTACCACTCTTATTTTTTAATTACATGTTAACCTCATCTGACCTTACTCCAAACAAGGAAATCCCAATTGAACCAAATTTGGAAGTGAATATACTTTGTTGTTTACTTTTCATCTTCTCATGGTAGTTAAAAGTTAAAACACTTGAATAGGACTAGTTTCCACGGTTACATCCTTTCGCATCTATGAAGATAATTATTTTAATTTTCTTTTTTGAAAAAAATTCACGGGAAGATTAGTTGAATAATATTACATTCTATTACAGTGTGTTTGGATGCAGAAAAAAAACTTGGGATTTAAAAAAAAGTCAATATTTCACGCGTGAAAAATTAAAAGTTTCGTGTTTGGCTAAATTAATAGGGAAATTCACAAATTACGAGGGAAATATTTGTAGAATTTACAGAATTGAAATCCTGAGTTTAAATTCCAACAAAATAGGGGTCATTTTACAATTCTTATGCAAATATAAATTCTCTTTTCCAAGTGGGAATAAATTTGGGAATTCTAAAAAAACAAAATTACTCATAAAAACAAGTGGGAATTTTTTTTTCATCCCGCCCAAAAAACAAACGTAGGTACATAGGTGCTTCTCTACATCTCAAAGCAGTCCAGTCCCTACAAAAATAGAAGCTGAACGACAAAAACCCAACCAAATCAGTCACCATAGTGCTATGCTGAAGAGACTTGCTGGTTTGTTTCCCTTTTCACGTATGTTAATTTTATTTCACTACAAATAATCATGGGTTCTTTCTCTCTGATTTATAATATGATTTGATGGTTAATCTATGAATTTTCTCTAGGTGAATTGAGACATAGGTCTATGAAGGATTGCAAATAAAATTTATACGTAGAGGAACAATTATATATATATATCGACATGAAACAAATATATATGTATATATGTGCTATGACATGGGTATGTTCAGGGGTCTGTGAACATATTAATCAATATGTGTGTGAGTATATATACCCACCTAGATTAATCAATATGGGTATATAGATATATATATATCTATCTGTGTGTGTGTTAGGACTTACGACATGGGTTTAATGACTTTTCTAGCTATAATAGCATGAAACAAGCTCATATCAATCAATATCAGCCATGAAGCATCCCTACGACTGGAAACTCTAGCTCCTGCAATTATTTAACTTTTTTTTTTACCACTGCATTATTTAAATTTTTAAATAACATTCATTACCCAAACAATGAAATTTGTAATTTTTGTCATTTTCTAAATTCTATATATATTTATCCAAACAATATAAAATACAATTAATAAAAATTTAATGATGGAATTTTAGTAGTAGAGGACCAAATTGTAATTGAAGAAGCTAGCTTGTCTTATATGAGACGTTGGAATATATCTTAGAATTTTCTTTAAAAAAGTTATTAAATCTTAGAATTTTGTATGCATGAAGAAGTCTATTTATTTTTTAGAATTTTCTTTCCTTTTCGTTTTTTTTTCTTTTTTTTTGAAAAACTATATAATTGGTGAAGATGTCATAAAAAAGTTTCAGGAAAAGGATGTAAAGAAAATTTTATATGAAAAATAATCAATTGTCAATAAATAATGTCATAAAAAAAATTGTCAATTTATTTTCGAAATGCAATAACAATGGCACTAAAGAAAAGTCTTACATAATTAATAAGATGTGTAGGGTACGTCTTATATTCGTCAACTCCTACACATGACTTGGAGTTGTGTATCAACATTAGATGATCATGATGCATAGCACTAG
Source organism: Dryas drummondii (assembly GCA_003254865.1). Classification (NCBI taxonomy): domain Eukaryota; kingdom Viridiplantae; phylum Streptophyta; class Magnoliopsida; order Rosales; family Rosaceae; genus Dryas; species Dryas drummondii. The sequence continues at coordinate 5,419 of QANW01007622.1, read as the reverse complement.
ATGTACAAAATAAATTATGACCACTGATTCTTTTGAATTAAATTATTGATTCTTAATCATAATGTAACTGAACAAACCATTTAATTGATTAAAATATACAGTCGCTGAATGAGATGAAACAAAATGGATAATGTCATATCCATCCTTGCCACGAACTCATCACGAGGATTACTAGTAATTCTCATCTTTGCTTTGTTCTGCAATCTCTAATTTTTCTTTTTCATCTACCGTATGTTATCTGCTTAGAAAAACATAAAGAAAAGAAAATTGTCCTTAAGTAGGCTCTTTCAAACAAACAAAGAACACATATAATCCATGGACTAATGCCCCACTCCTCCAAGTCCAAGCACGACATTGGTGAAGCATACTCCTTGGTTCATCTTAGCCACATGAATGATATATATTGGGTGAAAATGACACATGAATTTGATGGTTGAAAACTAGGAAAGAGACATAAGTAACATAACCACACACTGTTGTTGAGGACTGTGACTGAAATTAGATCATTGGGCTTGGGCAACCAAGCTTGTGGACATAGTCTTCTAGACCTTCTCCACCTCAATTTCTGATAATTTTATGGGGCCACAGTGCCACACCCACACTTTCTAAACCTTGTGGCCTTTTTCTACATCTTTTTGCTACAATTTAAAATGTGTGACACTGCTTTGCTTAGTAAAACAAGGACTTTGTTGTGATGGAGAATCATGCAGACCGAGGACCCACCTGGTCCTATGACTCACTCCTTCATATGGTCATCTGAGTCATGTCAAATGTGAGCAAGGGTCCAGCTGTTCTCAAAAAGATTAGATAGTTTCTTAACACTCTATTGTATGGTATGGAGGGGAAGCTATAGCTTTTGCGCATGGCAGAGATCAATAAACTAATTCGAAGAAGAGGCACCAAAATTGCTCGAACACTTCTACAGTAGTGCAAGAAGACTTTCCTCGGGTAGTGTTAAACTCCCTTGAACATTATTCGACAAGGTTGAAGCACAACTTGAGAGAATTCGAGCACTATTTGAGATTTCAGAATTGAGAGTTATATTTATAAAATTTCAAAAAACGTGTTAAGTGTCTTTAAAGAATAAGACTCAAAATTGACATAATTTAAAAATTTCTCAATACATAAAAATAATATTTGCTATTGCGGTATCTATATTATCTAACAAAAGGTAAATCCCCGTCCAACTCTAAGAACTTTTTGACTTTATGTCGCAAGCCCACCAGTCACCACCATGCAATATCGATAAACTATTTACAACCACAAGTAAAAAGAACAATTTTAGGTATTTAAATGATCTGTTTCATCATATTACACTAAAAAAAATTAATGTATATGTTCTCGTATTATTTAGATAGTTTAACATGTTATAATATTAGACCGTGAATTCAAATAATTAATTAGAAAGATGCTTGTTTTGTTATATGATTCAGACTAATTATGTAACAAGAAAATATAATATAAATTACCTTTCTATTTGGATCCTCATTGATGGCCTAGAGGTTGTCATAAGGACATCCTAGTTGATGCCATTGCAATGTCTGCATTGTAATGGACAAGTTTTGATGGGTAAAATCAAAGCATTGCCTTAATTAAAAAGCTCTGTAGATTATAAAATACATGCACCAAGACATTGTGTGCTCACCCAATTAGAGCCAAAATAGACATGCCAATACATGAAAAAACAAACGGAGAAGGGTTAAAAGTTGGAGATTGATTATACCGTGTGACATTTTTTAATCTGCTTTGTCTTTTTTTTTTTTTCAAAAGAAATTGTGGTTTGAAACACGGGAAGTTAATATCATAAGACTAATAACTAGTTGGTTACCTTTGCTCTACTTTATTTTGTTTATAGGTGAACCACCTCTATTTGTACATGGATTCAAGGGTGTGTGAGGAAAAAGGGAGAAAAGTCATAACGAGTCCATTTTGAATTTGTCAGATTACAACTAGATATGAATTTGTAATCCTTAAATCTACAATACATTAGTTAGAATTAACACAAGGAAAAGAAACGCAACAAAAAATTCAAATCCCTCTACTATACGCCTAACTTATGCATAGTGTTTTGGACCTTTTTATCTCAATTACTGAACAACTAATAGTTGTATTGGACCATCAACAATATATGAGACATTTTCCTTTTGGTTGATAACAATATATATATATATATGAGAGTATGAGACATCGAATAAAAGGAAATGAAGTTTAGTTTTATTGTATAGCATTTTAAATTTGGACACTACAAGAAAATGAGGCTAATGCCACCTTACATATACTTTAGCGGTTTAGCCCACCACCATAATATTTACCCACTCCAACGCGGTGGGGTTTAAACACTATTGGCTAGTGCACAGCCTTTATTCGTTAACAGAAAATCGCATTAGACTATTACTTAACAGACACTTGATCGGGAGCTTTGTTCCCAGATTTCTCTGACCGTGGGCTCCGAGATGCTGAAGACGACGATGTGGAGAAGTGCTTCTTCTTCCTGCAACAGACACAGAGGTATTCCTTTGCCTTGTCTTCACTACTCTACTCATCTTCTTTTCTTCAACAATTACTTTGCCTTGTTTCATTCTCAATCCTCAAACCCAACAAAATCTACAAACCCCCAACCCAAACCCACTAATCTCCACGATGCTTTCAATTTGTTCAATACCATGCTTCAAATGCGTCCTCTGCCTTCGGTTGTCCGTTTCAATCAAATTATGGGTCAACTTGCCAAATTGAAACATTATTCGGCAGTCATCTCGTTGAGTAACCAAATGAACGTGTTGGGAATTGCACCTAGTGTTTATGCTCTTACTATTGTCATCAAGTGTTTTTGTCATTTGAAACAACTGGGCAATAGCTTATCTGTCTTGGGAAAATTCTTCAAATTTGGCTTTGAACCAGATGTCACGACCTTCACCACTCTAATCAAGGGCTTTCTTCTTGCGGGTAGAGTTGCTGAGGCAGCAGGACTGTACAGAAATATGGTGGAGGGAGGTTGTAAGCCCAATGTGGTTACATATAATACATTAATAAACGCTTTTTGTAAAATGGGTAACAATGGTGCGGCTATTCAATTGCTTAGGAAGATGGAACAAGAAGGTTGTAAACCTAACGTAGTTTCCTATAGCACGATCATTGGCAATCTTTGTAAAGACACGCTAGTTGCTGATGCATTGAACCTCTTTACAGAAATGATTAGTAGGGGTATTGTTCCTAACGTCATTACGTATACCTCTTTGATTGATGGAGTTTGCAAATTAGGCGAGTGGGAAGAAGCTACGAGATTGTTGAAGGAAATGGTGAGTAAAAAAATCTTTCCAAATGTACACACCTTCAATGTCTTAGTAGATACACTTTGTAAGGAGGGGAAAGCTGTGGAAGCAAAAAGTGTGGTTGAAATTATGATTCAAAGAGATATTGAACCTAATACGGTTATTTACAGTTCGCTTATGGATGGTTACTGCTTGCGAGGAGAATTGAAGGAAGCAAAACGAGTTTTTGATCTAATGCATAGCAAGGGTGCCATTTTTGATGCTCATAGTTATAACATATTGATAAACGGATATTGCAAGCATAAAAAGATCAAAGACGCCTGATGCTTTT
>QANW01007615.1:664933-767923 GCA_003254865.1 Dryas drummondii | reverse complement strand
TTTATGGCTGCACAAATTTATGTACAGGCTCAAATTTATGTATTCATATCATTTTTTAGGTGAAAAAAAACTGATGTAGCAAGTTGTATTCCAATTTTCTTTTATGAAATCGACATACTAAACGATATCAGTTTTAGACTAATAATTGATATTTTATAACGCTTTGATATCAGGTTCTTTCTCAGATCTGCTATAAAAATAATATTTAGATATCAGAACCTATTTCATACCTGATATTGATATCAAGATTATATATATCAGATTCTACTATAGACCTGATATTGATACTATAGTTTTATATCATATTCTACCTCAAACCTGATATTGATATCGAGTTATATGTCAGTATTAGTATCCAATACGATATCTATTGACCAATCCTGTTGGTACTTGGATTTTATAGATATCAGAAATAATATCAAATTGGATATCCATTTTGTATTTAGGATATCAGGTTGAAAAAGAAAAATGATATAATAAACAATGTTTACATATCAGTTTAAAACTGATATCTAAAATACCATACATTAGATATCACGACGCGCTATATCAGACAGCTACCCAAATAGATATCAGTCCACGACTGATATCTATCGACATTTTTCTTGTAGTGACTTGATGTTTCAGGGATGATTCCAGAGCACATGGTCTTTTGTTGACATCATCAAAGGATGAAGTGGCTGTCCATGGGTCACCTGATATGGGTTCAACAAATCAACAATCCAAGGAAACTAGTCAATAGGTAACTCTTGAGCTTTATCCTCTTCGTATCTTATGCATCTTTAGTCTTTTTCATATATTTTCTTTTTCTTAACCCTCAATCCACTTTCTGTTATCAATTAACTCTCAACTTCTTTTATTAAATAGTAGAAGAAATGATAGTTAGAAAAATAATAATAAAAGAGAATAGTCTCCAGATTGGGGATATAAATGGTTTATGACACAAGTGAAATCTATATGTAATTTGATTGTTCAAATGGTTTAGTTGAATCAGTATTTTGGTTGTTCAAAATGTTGTTTCCTTTTGTTTAGTCTTGGTTGCTCAGCTTCATGTTGACAGAAAACTGAGTTCGCCACTGGAGGTCCGGTTCTCAAAGGAGAGGTCCGGACCTCAAGCCTAGGTCTCAAACACCAATCTTACTGGAGGTCCGGTCCTCAAGGGTGAGGTCCGAACCTCAAACCTAAATTTCTAAATCCAATCTTACTGAAGGTCCGGTCCTCAAGGGTGAGGTCCGGACCTCAAACCTATCTTTGTATTCTAATTTCTTGTAGGATTGAATGCTAGATCAGAATGAAATTTTAAAGCTTGCATGATTATTCAAATAATAAGTTGGGCACTAGGAAAATTGACCAAACATAATTTGTGCACAGACTTTGTAGTGATGATCATTTACAAAAATTTCAAAAAGATAAAAATATTCACTTATTTGCAAATGAGAAACCCAACAATGAAAAAAATGCATAGACCCAACAATATTTGGTCAAGATACAAAAAGTTAGTGGATTTTTCTTCTTTCAAAACTCTCTTACTTGACCAAATAAGTGAATATTTGTATTTTTTTGAAATTTCTTTGAAGTTTATCTAAATGTGACTTTGTGTGTGTTTGTGCTCTTTTACAGGGACTTTGTTAGTTTTCATAGAGCTTTGGAGTTGGGACAGCTACTTAAAAAGGTATGGGGAGGAGGAAGGATAACACTTATACCCAAAAAGATATCGATGTGTAAATATATAAAATTATCAAGGATTATAATAGTGTTTTCAATTCTTCTATTTAGAGCTTGCATATGACTTGTCTATTGCTTTGCATTGCATTGCATTGGTATCCTATTAGTTTTGTTTTGATTGTAGTTGACAGCAAGAAGCTGGCAGATATGGATGCATATGCTTGTGACTTAAGGGGGGGCAAGTTGGAAGGAAGTAAATGTGTTCTGTTAAGCTATAGGTTTTTTTTTTTGCTTCTTTTTTTAAGCTAGTTTGACTGAATGTATTTTTTGTAGAACTGATCACACTTATGAAACTTATTATGTAATGTATTCTTACATATATTTATGAAGTATCTTTTGGTTCAATTCTGAGCATGCGCGTGCATTGGTATACTATAACTAAGTGCTGTATTGCATTGGTTTTCAATAAAAACCAATGTACCAAAGCATTATATACATCAAAATCAAATTGAAAGTATTATCTTACACAATGGTTATATGGTTAAAACCAGTTGTACTAAGTGTCGTGCTACAATGGTTTTCAACAGAAACCGTTGTATCAAAGCATTATATACATCAAAATCAAATTGAAATTATTATCTTGAACAACGTTTATATGGTTAAAACTGTTGTTTAAAATGTCGTCCTACAACAGTTTTCAATAAAAACCGATGTACCAAAGCATTATATACATCAAAAGCAAATTGAAATTGTTATTTTACACAACGATTATTATACATAAACCGTTGTCTTAATGGCTATTTCACCTCGTGTTTATACTTAAAACAGTTGTAAAATATATACATTTTGGTATAGAAACCGTTGTCTCACCTATTAGTACACATCGGTGTTTAAATAAAAATCGATGTCTAGATAAGTACGCAACAACGGTATCTCCTAAATTATTGGTTTTTGAGGGTGTATATACAACGGTTTTAAATTAAAACCATTGTGTTAATGTTTACAAGACAACGGATATTACCCGTTGTCTATTGGTACCCCAATAGACATCGGTCGATTAGACGACGGTATTTTGGCAACTTACACAACGGATAAAATCCGTTGTATATTACGTTTTTTGTAGTAGTGGTTACATTTAAGTAGTTCGGTTATCGTAATTAATTTATGTATAATAAAAAGAGAAACAAAATATTAGTGTTAAAAATACATTCAAAAGAGACGAAAAAATTTTACTTTTCTTTTGTCAGGACGAACAAATTTTACTTTTTTTTTTGTCAGGACGAACAAAATATTAAGTTTGTTAAAAATACAAGTCAAGCCTAAAATTAGGTATTATGATATAAGATATTCACTCCAAGTGATGATATACATAGCATACGAATAGCTAGGAATTGCCATTTAAGTGCTTGAGATAGCCTATGGGCTAATGGGCATAATCGTTTACATATGGTATGGGTATGACCCAATATAATTGAAGCTTGACCTCTTAAGAGGGTGAACAGCCCACCGTCTAAGCCCACAATCATGAATCAGCTTAAATCCAGAAATAACTCGATAGAGTGGTGTTATTCTGATCACACTAAATTGCTGAGTTGACCATCTTAATTCAAAATTTCAATTTTACCTTTAAAATAAAAATTTCAATTTTGTTCGTCGAATCATTTGACAATTATCTATCGAAATATTTGTAGTTATTCAAAAGTTATATGGTGAATATTAATGAATTTTTTGGTGGATAATCACCAAATAGAAATGAAAAAAGCATTCGACAGTTATTTGTCGAAATGTTTGTATTTATTTGACACTTATTTGGCGAACATTGGTAGATGTTTAGATAGATAACCACCGAATAAATCTGAGTGATTTTATCATGTTTTTGCAATAAAAGGTTAAATAGAAAAAAAAATTAGACAAAATATGTTAGGGTGGTCAACTCAGCAGTTGAGGGTGGTTTGGAGAACCTCACTCAACTAGATAAACCAACAAGATAAGTAAAAGAGAAATTACCATATAACCGTCATCTCAAAATATAGGAGTATAATTTACCCTTAGCAAAATTTAAATTACGAAGATTAAATGTGATTTTGAGTCAAAATATGGGAGTGTAGTTTACCCCTAACTTTTTTAATGGACATGATCTTCAAACATGGCGTGACAAAAGGGAGGGGTACGGGGAGGTTTATTTTTTAAAATATAAGTAAAAAGTATAATATATAGTGGGGTCCAACTGTAAAATTACCTAATCAAAAATAAAATATTAACATTAATGAAACGTGTAAATCTCATATCATAATTAATAAAACATTGGAATGTGAATAAGAAATAATTGTTAGAATTTTACTTGGGTGATCGAGATATGGATACATTTATACATTTCGAAAAGCCATTTGTCACACAAGGGATCAAGAGTCTTGTTTGACACTTTTGGAATTGCAAAGATGCAAATCATGCAATTGTAATATATTCAACTTAATTTTCATACACGATAATCGACACTTTCAACGTTTTGATTATGCAAGGGGTAAATTGGCTTGATTTTTTCCTATCATGCAACCAAGTCTTTTTTTTTATATTAATAAAAAACTAATGATACTAATTAATATTGCTTAGAATTAATCTTGTCTCCATCTTCGTTCATATATATTTATATATATAAGAAAATTCTTAATCAGATTTGTGAATTAGAAATTTTAATAATCAGAGACAACTAATGGAGTTTGTTAGTAAAGTTCTTCCTTTTCACATATTTGTTTTAGCATGTCTTTTGTTAAAAATTGATGGTGAATCAATATCATTTGGGAGGTCTACATATATCGTTCACATGCAAAAGTCTGTAATGCCTAAAGCATTTCTTACCCATCTCACCTGGTACTCATCTATTATTGATTCCTTAAAGTTTGTAAGTCCTATTTCAATAGACCAACAGTACCAATCTTCACCATCAATTTTATACATGTATGATCATGCTCTTCATGGTTTTAGTGCTTCATTATCTTTAGTTGAATTAAGGGCTTTAAAAAAACACTTGGGATTTATTTTTGTTTGTAAAGATCAAATAGGGAAGCTATATACCACCCGCACACCTGAATTTCTCTCCCTCAATCCAGCATTTGGTTTATGGCCTGACTCAAATTACGGCGAAGGTAGCGTTATTGGCATTGTAGATAGTGGTATTTGGCCAGAAAGCATAAGTTTCAAAGACCATAACATGACTGCTAAAACTCAATCAAAGTGGAACGGATCATGTGAAGGAGGAAAAAATTTTAACTCCTCTTTGTGTAACTTAAAAATCATAGGAGTTCAATATTTTGATAAGGGTTTGAAACAAGAACATGGGAAATTAGCTAGCACAGAATCCGCGAGGGACACTATTGGGCATGGGACACTTATTTCCTCCATAGCTGCTGGGAATTATGTAGAAGAAGAGTCATACTATGGTTTTGCTAAAGGAACAGCCAAAGGTGTTGCACCGCTTGCCAAATTATCTATATACAAAGTTGGTTGGGGTACTAACATAATTGTAGGGTCTGATATTCTTGCTGGCATGGATCAAGCCATTTCAGATGGTGTGGATGTAATATCAGTTGCTTGTGGTGGTGTGGAGCCTTCTATTGCAACAGCTTCATTTTCTGCCATGGAAAAAGGCATTGTGGTTACAGTTGCAGCAGGAAATGAAGGCCCAGGTTTTGGAACCGTAAACAATGATTTTCCATGGGTCATAACTGTTACAGCAAGCACAATTGATCGATGGTTTGCTGGGATATTGACTTTAGGAAATGGGGAAACTATTACAGGATGGTCAATGTACCACGAAAATGAATCTCTACCACCATTGCCATTGGTTTACGATCAATTCCAAAGAGTTTGCAATTCTCCAGAATTGTTGTCTAGAGCCGCTTATGGCATCATCATATGCCACGGAGGGCATAATATTGCCAACCAAGTCCAACTGATTGCCAATTCCAGTTTATCAGGAGCTATATTTATTTTCGGGGAACCCATGTTATTAGAATCACTAATGGATCATTGTCCATGTGTTGCGATTAGATCACGTGAAGCACCAACTTTTCTCGAGTACGTAAGCCATGCAAGCCATCCTACTGCTAGCATAACATTCAAACAAACCATTGTAGATGTGAAGCCTGCACCGATTGTAGCGTCTTACTCTCCAAAAGGCCCATCAAAATTTTTCCCAAGAGTTTTAAAACCAGATGTAATTGCACCAGGGTCATTAGTTTTGGCATCTTCAATCCCAAAACAAGGATCAATATTCGACAATAATAATTATACAATGGTCTCAGGGACATCATTTGCTTGCCCTCATGTTGTTGGAGTGACGGCACTTTTGAGAGTTTTATATCCAAAATGGAGTGCTGCTGCTATTCGATCTGCCATTATGACGTCTGCAAATGAACTAGACAATAATAAAAATCCCATTCGAGACTACTTGCGTGATCGTAATAGTGGAAATTATCCAAATGCTTCCCCTCTGGCTATTGGAGCAGGTCACATTAATGCAAATCAAGCGTTGGATCCTGGTTTGATTTATGATGCGACACCACAAGATTACGTGAATTTAATGTGCACCCTAAACAATTCCATGAATTATATTAAAGCCATTACTAGATCAGATCTATATGATTGTTCGAAACCATCTTTCGATCTTAATTACCCATCATTTATCACTTTCTATACACACAATCCAGAAAAAACATGGACTAAGAATTTTACCAGGACGGTTACGAATGTTGGCGAAGGTGCTGCATCTTACAAAGCCAAAATAAAATCACTTGAAAGTTTTAAAGTAACAGTCTTGCCAGGGACATTAGTGTTTGGAGGAAAGTACGAGAGACAATCATATACTCTCACTTTAGAAAATCAAGGGATTATGAAACATCAAACTTCATTTGGTCATCTACTTTGGGAAGAACAAAAAAAAAGTGTTAAATCTAGACACAAGGTGAGAAGTCCTATAGTAGTTATAAATGGTATAGTGCCAAAACCCAAAAATTTGTTAGACCCCAAGATCTCGTGAACAATTTCTTATGAAATGTAATAACATATTCAAATACATTTGTAGACTCTTATAATCATGAGTTAAATACGAAATCATGGTCATTTTTATACAATTTGTTTGATGTGCCATTTTTGCACGTAGTAATACCACTCATACTATAACGGGTGTGCACAAATACTACTCATAAAAAATATAAAAAAATATAAAAAAAAATTTACTTTTTGTCACCCAATCTTATCTGTATATGTGACAATCTATCATTTACTGTTCATTTTCATTAAAATTTCGGTTAACTTCAAGGGATTTTTAGATACACCCACCTAATTTGCTCACTTTACCCACTAACACTTATATAATGAATATAATAAATTTTAATGTTTAATAAAAAATAATAGATCCCCCACCCCGCCCTCTTAGCCGTCGGCCCCACCACCAGCGGCTCCTCTTCCCAGACAACCAACCCAACCCACCCCGCCGCCGAGATGTCACCCCATCTCTCTCTCTCTCTCTCTCTCTCTCTCTCTCTCTCTCTCTCTCTCTCTCTTGTCTGCCCATATCTGAGCTACCTACCTGGAGGTTAGTGACTTTTGTAATCCGTGACTAGGTCAAGGTCTGAGTTAGCTAGGCTGGCTACTAGGCAGAGATGGTGGCATCAACAAAGTGAAGAGGGGAAGAGAAGGAGGGAGAGGAAGAGAAAGAAAGAGAGTGCGATGGAGAGACAGCGAAGGAAGACAAATGGCTGGTGGGCTTGCGTCAAAAAGAGAGCCCGCGGCCAGAGGTGTACAACGGCCCGGCCCATTTAAAGTCGGCCCATTCGTGCTTCGTGCCGTACTTGGGCCGGCCCGGCCCAATTATTCTAAACCTTAAGCCCAGCCCGGCCCATGGCCTATCCAATAATGGGTTATGCCGGGCTCGGGCCGATTAATTATTTTAAGTTTATATTATTGTTTAATAAATCAAAAAGTTTTTATGTCATTTCATTTTTTATCAAATTTTTTAATTTTCTACTACTTTTATTTCATTTTCTATCAAATTTCACCACCAAAACCAAAATTAAAAATTAAAACAAGGCTAATAGTAAATTTAAAAAAAAAATTGAAAAATACTAGTATAAACGGGCCGGCCCAAACCCATAACGGGCTCGGGCCGGCCCAACACAAAACGGGTTTGGGCCGGGCCAGCCCAACGAGATAGAAAACATTGGCCCAGCCCGGCCCATTTATTAACGGGTCGGACCTACTTTAAATGGGCCGGGCTCGTGCCGGATTCGGGTCGGTCCGGCCCATTGTACACCTTTACCTGCGGCCACTAGGTGAGTAAGGTGGGATTTTGTTTTTGGGTATTTTCTTTTTATTTTTTATTTTTTATTTTTTATTTTTTATTTTTTATTTTTTATTTTTTATTTATAATTATATTTTAAAAATAGTTTCTACAAAAAATTATTATTTTTAATTGTACTTATGGACAAAATGGGAAGTTTAGAAAAAAAAAATTCAAATGTGATAGTAGGTGCCACATAATCACGTCACGTATTTGAAAGTATGAGTGGTTAATTATAAGAGATAATTAAGTTTATGTTCTTTAGAAAATAATTTTTAGATAGAGATTTAGGGCGTTTTAAAATTTATAAGAAAATTCTTTTAATTCATAATAATTTATAAAAAAATTCTTTTAATTTATAAAAAAATTCTTTTAATTCATAATAAAGTCCTTTCCCGATTTGAAGGGTATTTCCCCATATTTAAAAGATATTTTCCCTCCTAAGGTGTATAGTGAATTTTGTAGAGACTGCATGTTAGATTTTAACACGGAAATTTTGAACAAGCCGTCAAAAAAGAAAAATAAAAAAACTTAATTAAAAATTCTAAATCACTACTTGTCTTAGTATAATAGTCTAAGAAAAACTTATAAAATGGACTGAACTCTAAATCTACTTAATTATAATTTTTTTTTTTTTTTATGAATAATATTTGTGCACACCCCCAAAGTTTGGGTGGTATATATTAGTGCAAAAAAAACCTATTAATCAATACTAACAGGTGATACTGAGTGACAATAACACTTCATCGTTTGATCAAGGCGACACTATTGTCGATTCATCGGCAGCCTAGCTTACCGATCTATCAACTTAAAAGTGCTCTAGGATGATTTTTTCTTTTCTCCCCATATCTTCTTTTGTTTTGTTTTTGAGGGCTCCATTTTGCCTTTAATTATCGTTAGAAGACCCTAATTAAATATCATTGATGTTTTGATGATTAGCTATTTCGCTTTTCTTATTAACATATATATTCATGCTTTTCTTTGGAAAAAATAAAATAAAAATCCCAATAACTATCTAGTTGATCTGTTTTAGTTCACTGCACAAATGGAATAATTTAACTCCATGCCTTGATCAATTCCCACTCACCATCATTGTCACAGTATGTGTGCAACACTGCTAAATTAAGTTGCTGATGCCATCACCATTAGCTTATGCATGATTGTTTGTTGAGTAATGAAAAATTAAAATTACAGAAGCAAAGTGCGTTACATGCAGCACAAGCTAGTAGTGGCCGGCTAGTTAAACATGCCGTCTTTATATATTTTTATTTGATTTTGGTTTATTTTAGTTTTTTTTTTTTTTTTTAAAAGCAAATTTAAAACCTTATGAAAGGTTGACCCACTTACCACTACTACCTGGACAATGCACAAGCAATTAAATATATAGTTGCTAAAGCAATACTATGAAATAATAAAAGATTGTTGACTTTAGATACTAAATTATGATGTTTTTTCATTTGAACTACTAAAACAGTTATGTTATTTTACTTTAAATATTAAATTTAAGTATCAATTTTAAAAAACATGGTTATACCAAGCAGTGATTGTCTAATAGTTATAACTTTTTTATTGATTTATTATTTTTTCAATATTTGTAAAGTTTAAACTTTAATGTTTAGTTTATAGATTATAGAACTGCATCCCCTAAGCCTAAATCAAAAGCATTAAATCTTTATAAGTTTTTAATTTTTATGAATTTAAAATAATCACAACTGTAACTGTTCGACGGTCATAACTGTATAGCAAATCAATTTGTGACCTAATCTAAAATATCTTACTCTAGGTTAGTTCCTAAACTAAAAAAAAATTAATATCTTATTGTTTTGCTAAAAAACTATTGATATTTAATATTTAATCTTAATTTTCTAAATAATAAATTAAATGGTACTAAAGTCCACTTTCGGTTTCAATTAAACTTCATTTAAAAAAGATTAGAGGAATCCCTGAATATATTCCAGCTGCATTTGCATCTCAACTAAATTTGGAGCATATTTTGGTGCTACCAAAAGGGCAGACCATATGATTAGATGAATATATTAAATTGGGTATGTGACACTTGTTCCCTCCACTCTAAGCAACACATATGGTACAGTGGTACTACACCATGCCTATAATTTTCATTAACTAATTAATACTATTCCTTAACACAAAAGATCACTTAATTTCAAAATATTATAATAATTCATTTGATTCTATGATATCTTTGTTTTCTTTTTCCAGGTTTTGATGCACGGGGATCATATATTGGCATTATGATTATTGTTAGTGTGCAAAAAGATTGGAGCCTGCACTTGATGGCTCCTCCATGATATGCATACATGGGCCCTATATATGACCCTGTGTATTATTTTCTGGTGCAATTAGGGACCCTAAATCTCTTTCCTTCCAATGGTTATTGACTAGATTAGATTACTAATGAGTAGATTATATTAATAATAATTGAATGCCACATGTAATGTCTATGTGACTCATGTGATATTATCATTGTTAGGCTTATTTACAAGGCTTTAAGTATTACCAACACTCACAAATATAAATTAAGAGAAGAAGCTTCTACATATATAAATAAGTGGTGTAATTAAATCGAAGTTAATTAAAGAGGAGGAGTATGGGTTTAACCCATGGCAAGAAAATAATTAAGATTGATTTACTGTTCATTCAAATTATCAAAGGTCTATGTGGTAGCATTGATGAGTTAGATCCTGTAGTCAGTCTTTAGCAACCGAATGCGTACGGATGTGTGACTTACACAAGACTTGGAAAGGGAGTATGTAGAAAAATACGTGAATGTTGTATTTTGCAAAATATTTTTCCAACCATAGTAATTAATTGCAAAAAAAAAAGTTCTTTAATATTGAAGAACAAAAGTAAAGATTACACTTTCAAAATCAATACTAAACCTTAAAGAAAAGCTTGACAGAGCTTAAAAGAGAGATATATATATATATATAGGCAAGATTCATTTGTTTATACCGCCGATGCAAGATTCATTGAAGCAAAATAAGTTATCAGTCTTTCTTGAAAACTTACTCGAGAATATGCTTTGGTGATCTCCTTTAAATGTTCTTATTTCTTTTAGTTTTTCTAGTTTGCCTTTCTACAGCTATTTTCTTCTAACAATTGACATATTAATTTTGCTTTTCAAACGTTACACCAAACCCCAAACTTCTCAATTTATAATAGTACAGAGAACAATAGTAATAACACCCATTATACCCTAGAATCTAAAGTATAGAATTTTTCAGACCGTCCGTATTTCCATCGACACTAAAAAACCTTGCATATGTGTAAATGTGTTAGTGTCTCGTTAGCCGACAGCCCCTTAATTCTCAAGATATTTTAATGTAATTTTGGACAGACTCCATGTGTCAATTTGGCTTTGTGGATATTTTGGTCTCATACCAATACAAAAGGGTTGTCCATTTTCAAATGGGTTATGTTTTTTAACAAAAAAAAGGGTTATGTTCGTACATATGAGGATTGCATGCTTCAATTAAGAGACAAAAAAAATAATGAGGTCAAATATGAGGATTGCATGCGCCAATTAAAAAGCACAAAAGTAAGATAAAAAAAAAAATCATATTACAAGAGATATAGTAAATTAGTAAGTAATAAGGGCAAAACGGTCATATAAACGATTATATATTCTTAGCACACTCAAACAAAGGCACTTCTTTAGAAATCTCTCCCAACACTCAAACAGTGAACTCTCTCTTCTTCCTCTTCTCCCTTTTTATTTTTCGCTGTAAGCGGCTTTCAGATCCTTCCAACCCTTTCAATTTGCACTGTAAGCCTCTGATCTTAATCCCTTATTTTTCATTCTTACAAGGCTCTTTTTTTTTGGTCGATATCCTCTGTTTGATTTGTGAGAACAAGTAAAGGAAAATAAAAGAAAAGATATTGGGATATTGGATCTTACAATTTTGGTTCTCTGGGAGCTAAGCAAAGAGTAAACCCCCATTCAGTTTTAGTTTTTTATATTTTATAAAATTTTATTTTATTTTGGTCTGTACAAAATTTTATTGACAGGTTGTGGCCCTTGTGGTTTTTATATTAGGTTTAATTTTTTTTTTTTTGGTAAAATATTTCGTTTGGTATTTTGATTTCTGTTTGTACCCTCTGTTCTGCTGGTGAGAAAGAAAAATTAATTTTTGGGATTTCTTTTATTTCATCTGGATTTGTTTTCTCAGCTGCCAACTTTTTATTTTGGAAAAGAATTGAGGAAGTGGTTAAGATTAAAATGTAAAATGTAAAGTTTTTAATTTCCTTTCTTTCCTTTTTTTGTTTCTCAGCACACAATCAGAGCATTTGGCTGTGTTCCTTTTTTTTTTTTTTTTTATGAAAAAGGTGGAGGTGGAGAAGAATAGAAAATGAAAGTTTTATTCATTACACCTGTTTGGCTGTGTTCCCAGAAGATAGCTTACAGTTTCCAAACAAAAATAAACTATCTTGAAACATATTATTTTGATGGGTTTGCTTTGTTAGATTTCTTAATTCTTGGCCCTCTTGGGTTAAGATGTTTTCTTATTACTGGTTTGATAAGTCTCTTGATCTTTTACTCATACATATGTTCTCTGTGCAGGAAGGTGAAATATCCATAGACAATCAATTGAGCAGTTTGGATAATTAAATATCACAGAGAAGAAAAACAACATGCCTTGGTTGTGTCTGTCAGTCGAAGTGTTTCGTAAAGTTGTGCACTTGAACTTATATTGCAGAGTTATTCTGTAAATTGTCACTGCATTGACTGAACATTAATTTTCACACCCTTTTATTGATTTAATTCAACCTTCCATGGGATCGATACACTTTTTTGTTATTACTCCTGAGATTTATAGGATTAGCTGAAGGTAGAAAGCAAACCCTTGTTTGTCTTCAAAGTTCAGAACCCCTTTTAGTTTCTCTTCCCATTTCATTTTATACCAGTCTCACAATTAGGTCTCATCCGTTCCTGATCTTCATATCTAGCTTGGCCTCTTTTATTGTTCTCTATCGTAAGTCATCCGATTTGTTTCTTACCATCGGTAAAGTAGATCCATCCATTGCTGATTTCATATATAGCTTGCTTGTGTACACATTCCACACATCGTGTATCTGTTCGGTCCTCCCTCAATAATCTTGTAGATTGAGTGTTTTCATCAAGGTTCAAGTGTAGTTATGGTGTGCCAAGGAGCAAGCCAAACAAGATTTCGGGCATTAAAACATGAAAGTGGGATTGCAGGAAGACCAACAATTATAGTTAGAGTGATTGCATGCTTTCAACCTTTGCAGGATTGCCAGGTTAGTATTACATACAGTAATCAACTTTCAGTTTCTTGAATTCTTTTCAACTGTTGACATGATCAACTGCCGGCCAATTTTCATTAGTCTTTTAACTATGCTTTTATGAGAGTATGAATTATAGTCATTGCTTGCTACAGAATTATTCTTTATTCCCTAGAGTTCAGTTAGAAGCATAATTAATACTGTTTTTTTTTTTTTTTGCTGCTATTCCGCAGGCTGAGTACTTCCGTCATTTGCTTAAGCCTGTAACGTAGATTGGTTCCAGTTTTTTAGTCATTTTACCAAGCTGGCATTTGTAGTATTTTATTCTGTTTGGTTTTTCATTCTTCAAAGAACCCAGAAAGTAATTGAACATTGCAGATCAAAGCACCATCAATCTCCTGTCAGGTATGGTACTATCTTGCTTATTGTTGTAGCTATGATAAACATGGGTGGATTGAGTGATTATCTTCTTTTTTTTTTTTTTTTCTCATTTATAGGTGATCTTTTTGGTTGGATGGTTAAGGCAAACAGCTCTTGGCTTTTCCCACAGCAGTCTGCTTGGCAACTGCCTAATTTGAATGGTATGAGCACTTTGCTGGAGCCCAGGCAACATGAATGTTTGCCATCATCTACACACCAGGGCACTTGCCCATTTTCTAGACATATGGCATTGCCAGGGTCTACAGTTTCTGGCATTCAGAGTCTGAAGGGTAAACTAACAAATGAAGGTCATGGATTGCTTCAATATTTACCCCCTCATTTGCAGACTTTATTTCCTCCACCAAACTCTTATCTTAATGGAAAGCAGTCAGCATTTTCTTGTGGATTTGGTGGTCAGATGGCTGTGCCAAATGAAAATCCAGGGTCTTCACAGAAGGGATTCTTCATTTTTGATCAGTCTGGTAATGAAACGAGGCTGATATATAATTCTGTTTGCCCTCCTATCCAGGATCCATCTATTTCCAGTGCAAAGCTTGTTTATGGTTATAATTCACATGAGGTGGGACAGACAGCCAACATGAATCAAATTGATCCAAACAAGTACTTCTTACATGAAGAGACTGGTGAGAATCATGTAGTTGAAGAGAGTGAGATGCATGAAGACACGGAAGAAATCAATGCATTGCTTTACTCTGACGATGTTGATGATGGAGAAGATGATGACAATGATTGTGATGAGGATGATGAAGTAACAAGCACGGCTCATTCTCCAATAATTCTTCAAGATAATTATGTGAAGAAAGAATATGTTGAGGAATTAACAGTGAAGACCTTTAGTTCTGATGCTCCAAACAAAAGGCATAAATTGCTTAATGGTGGCTACCGGACATCATCACCAACAGAGACTGTAATTAGTTCAGTAAAACTGGATGGATCTCATGAGTGGGAGAATGATATGGAACCAAGCGATGCAAATGGCCAGACCCATGGAGAGGAAATAAATTCAACTTTGGGCAAGATGAAGTCCAGAAAGAACAGGATTCGTGAAACAATTAGGGTTCTTGAGAGCATAATTCCTGGTGCTAAGGGTAAGGACCCCATGGTAATCATCGATGAAGCTATAGACTACCTGAAGTCTATGAAGCTTAAAGCCGAAACTCTGGGAGCGAGCTTCCATTAAGTTGCACACCTTACATTGTGTAGTATGCTGGTTAAAGGTAGGAGGGGATAAAGGTGGTAGCCCAAGAATTCCCGGCTTGAATGATTGATGAATTTGAAATCACTATGGTGGCTTTGGTTTTGTGGGGTCCTCTTCTGCCTTTTGTATTTCTTTTTATAAACTAGCTGTATATAATGGGCCAATAAAGGAAGCAAAGCATTGGGATGATATTGCACGCTGGGATGATCAAAGATGGGTTTTTTTTGTTGACCAGAAAGGATTATCTTTTTAGCTTTATGGGAATTAAAGACTTAACCAAAGTCACCAAAGTTTTAAACGCATGGGGGATGCTAGTGGTGGGCTGTGCTGTAAAATGAAGACCTTCTTTTCTTTGAGTGTTGAGAACCCGTGGATTTAGTGCATGCGCGTTAGGTATCTCTGGTCCCACTTTTATCCATCTTTTCTGCTTGATTTTATTCTCTTGTGCTCTCTCACTCTCTCCCGTTTATCTCTCAGACCCATCATGTTGGCATAAATTCTAAAAGCAAGCAGAAAGTTTCTGGTGTGGGGGAGTGTTTTGGAGGGTGAGCTATGTCTTTGTTTGGTGCTGAGTTGTGTGGTGCTTTTCTTTTTGATCAAATCATGCAGTAAAAGGTTGGCTTGTTTTACATGTGGGGTGTGGAAAGTAATTGCAGTTGTAAAGTGAGCTGTATGGACTGTGTGGTCTGTGAGACTAGTTTCTAAGGACCTGTGTATGAGTTGAATGTGGATTTGCTTCTGCTGCTGAGGCTAGCTATTATGCTTTTGTCAGTACTGTGAGTATAAATAATTTGGGGTGTGAAGGTGGTACTTACTGCAAACCTTGGCTGTATTGTTGTTTGGATGTGTCTTTTATGTATGCTTGTATGTGTAATTTGTTGGGAGATGAAAACAATGTACTGGGATTCCTTTTGTTTTATCGAGAGTTATCTTGTGATTTTCATAAATATTATGTGGGGACCGATGGATTCGGATGTGATCTTCCTTTTTGGCCCTCCATAAGCTTAAGAAATATTCGGTCTTTTTATTAGTATGGTTTTTTTTTTTTTTTTTTGTGTTAAATAAAATAAATGTATTTCACAACTATTTTTGTTTTTTAGAACGCTTAATGATCCAAATACTAACAAAGTCTTTGAGACATCCTAGTTTACTTCTTAGCCATGTTAGACATTTCCTTAACAAGTTCTTTGTACGCGTCTTCAAGTCTATGATGATTTACATGCACGCTTCTCTTAATCACAATCTAGATTTCTCTCTATTAGGTCCATGGGGGTTTTAATGGAGGTTTGACTTGAAGTTTGAAGGTATATGGGCGTAAGATGGATTAGCTACAGGGGAGGATCAACGCCTATGGAGTAGGATCAATCCCAGTGCAAGTATGGAGAAAACCATAGTTTCTGAGGGATCAATTCCACAATAAGTCTGGAAAAATGTGGGATTCATCTCAAGAAAAGTATGTAGCATCGATCCCGTTGCCATTCAGTTCGCCCAAGTCGTCTATTTATTTATTTATTTATTTTTTTTTTCATCTAGTTTCTCTATTTTTGAGGTATTAGGACTCCAACTTATACCAAGATTGGGATTCCATATCAAATTGTTGTCTTTTGGGAAAGTTATTCTTATCAGGCAAGTTGTGGTTTTAGTTTCCTACTTCGTTTGGGTTTGTAACCTAAGGCCTATGAGCTATAAATAGGTCCTTAAAACTTAGGAAAAATAGAGGTTTCACAAGCAGAGTTTCTAAAGCCTTATAAGTTTCCGAAGAAGGCAGAAATCAAGGATGCATGTAGCCAAAGGGTGTAAGAGAGACTCAAATCTATAGGAAGAGAGAATTTGTGTGATCATGGTACTTCTTTTTTAAGTTAGTGAAATCTTTCAAGGAACTCGTCGTGGACCTAGGCAAATTGCCGAACCTTATAAAATCTTTGGTGTTCTTGTTTTCTTTTGCTTTTGTGCATTTCATATCCTCTTTGCAAGATACATTCATCATAACCCATCAATAACAAGATCCTGAAGAGGCATTGAATCACATCTCGGTTCAATCACAGCAGGCAGCACATAGGCTTGCCCGATATGGTCTAGATTGTGATTTTTCTTTAATTTGGATGGAGGTAGGACCTGATTGGCTTTAAGTTTAAACTATTCTCCACCATGATGTTTCTTCTTATTTGAAAGTTAATCCATAATATGGCTTATATGCCATTTTGATAAAAAAAAAATTAAAAAAAAAAATGAAACAAGCACTACTATTACGTTCAATAAAAGCACTATTGTGATACAATATTTGATGCATGGTCATCTCATCAACTTATTTCTAATTATTACAAGCCAGTTTTTTGTACCAACATACAGGTGAAATGTTACTAAGTCTTATACTTTGGTAGCAAATTGTCGATCATAGATCTCTCCCTCGTGATCTACACCTATCATAGAAATATAGACAAGATTTTAAGATATAGTTTTGAATATAATTTCCATGTCTCAACGAAATATTGATGATAAGAATTTACAACATTTGAATGCTTATACATAAAAGTTATACATCACAGCCTCCTACAAAACATTCACCTAATTTATGTTAGAAGGAAAGAAAAACATTAAATGTTAGGTTTAGTACCATGCATGAGATATATAAGCAAATTTGATATTTTCTCTAGAATAAAACACTTTTTATCCCGAACCAAAGGAGTGTTGTTATTTGCATACTTATTTTCTTCTCACTACACACCCATCCGCCTCATTTATTAAATTACAATTGTAACCCCTAATCCAAATGACCATAAACCCTCATTACGTACACACTCCAAACCACCCATCACCACCTCCATGTCCAGACCCACCCTGACCCCACCATTGCCGGCGCTGCCCTATCGCAGGCGATTCAAACCGACGGCCGACCTACCCCTTCTCTCCCCCTCTCTATGTCTTTTTCCCTATCTCTCTCATCTCTGCCTTTCTCACTCTTTTCTCCTCTGTCTCTACGCTGCCTTTCTCTCACCTTTTTTCTTTCTCCTCTGTCTCTTCGCTGCCTTTCTCTCACCTTTTTTCTTTCTCCTCTCTCTTTCTTCCCCTTCTTCCCTACTGAGAAAAAGACCAGCCCCGCCCCGCCCAGCCTCAGCCCCTCCTCGCCCCACCCAACCCCAGCTCCGCCCCGATCTGCCCTGCCTCACCCTGTCGCTCCGCGTGGTAGGGTTAAGGTCGGAGGTGGGATCAAACAGGTATGGCTGGGTTGGGTTGAGAAGCCAGATAGAGAAAGAGAGAGAGGAGAGAGAGGGAAAGAAAGAGGGGAGAGTGTAGAGATAGGGAGAAAGATAGAGAGAAAGAGAGAGAGAGAGAGAGAGAGAGAGAGAGAGAGAAGAGAGAGAGNGGAAGGAGAGGAAGGGAGCCGGTTACTGTTGGAGTCAGTGTCGGGTTTTTGTTTTTTTGTTTTGTGTAAATGAGGGTATTTTAAATATTTTGAGGGTGTGTTTTGAGAAATTAGAAAAAGAAAAAAGAAAAAGAAAAAAGAAAAAGAAAAAGGGGTGTGAAGTGAGAAAGAGGTGTGTAGTGAGAAGAAAATAGGTGTGCAAATAACAGCATTCAACCAAAATTACCAGATTAAGTTTATTTTCTATCGTCGCAAGCTGCCTTTAATTAGCAAGCTTTGAAACCATAATCTCTCACATCCCAACTTTATTTTTTTGGCCATATATCCCAAGTTAAACATACATCTCTGTCAATATCTTGGGCACCTAAAGTGTCATTCTCCTCATATAAATGTTAAGACTCCATAACCACCCATTTACTAAGCCAACCCTATTGAACCGGCAACATTGTTTCAGCAATAAGCATTTATCTAATCTAGCTAGCTTAGTTTTTTTATTTGAACTAACAAAGCAATATATATTTATGTATTCTTAATTAGACACATTGATGTTTCTTAAAGGTATTAAAATTAGATTGAAAGCACATTGATAATTAAGATAGTTTTGCTACTAAATTAATTTTTAAGCGTTACGGTAACTCCATGTCAAATTGAATATGTAGTATTACTCTTCCAATCATCAAACTGCCACATATTTTTTTATTTTTTTATTTTTTTATTTTCACCCACTCACCCAGCATCAAAAGATTCAAAACACCCTCTTCCTCTACATTTCATCTGACACAAGCAGTCCCACCACCATGACTCTCTTAGTTCAACCATTTGTGTGTGCGTTTAAAAATCTCTGTGGATTTTATTGGATCGGTTTCTTTATTAGGAAATTTTATTAAATAACCATTTTTAATACAAAACTTACTTTTTTAGCCCTCAGCTACCAACTTAATCTTTTTTTATTCTTTTGCCTATTTTTGGACAAAAATACCCCTGATATACACCCTCTTTTTTCACTTCAGAATTTTTCTCACCTCCCTTCTCTCTCCCCAACCCATCTTCTCTCTAGAATATCATGGACATCGTATCAGATCTGGTATGGAAATCATACCAAATTGGGAAACACCACTCCACCGCCATTCTTCTCCCTTCCCCGCTCCATCTCTCTCCACCCCTAACAGACCCACTGGCTGACTAGCCACACTAATCCACGTACGACAAGTTTTTGATTATGTATAAAAAACATTGATGAGAAAAATTGATAAAACTAACATGGAGATCGAAAATAAAGGTTAAAATTGGAGATCTGGGTTTGATAGATGATGGAGAAAGGTTAATGAAATAACTTTTTTGCTCTGAGAGTTTCGGTGATCTGAATTTTTTGTTCGTGTTTATCTTCAAAGCTAGGCATCAATGGAACCCAAATTCATATATGATATTTCGATGGTTGACACATAGTCGACTAATAGTTGACAAATGGATACCACAGTAGATGGTGCTGCAGCCAATTCATCTTCTCTCATTTGTCGACCATTTGTCAACTATGTATCAACCATTTTTTGACCATCAAAATTTCAGATCTAGAACAACAAACTCATGTTAGAATTTCAAATCTAGAATAGCAAATCCAAATCAAAATTTCAGATCTGTAACAACAAACTCATGTCAGAATTTCATATTTAGATATTTTTTTAGTATCTAACAACAAATCCACTTTTCCGAATCAATTTTTCCATTTAATTATTATATACAAAAAACAGTTGTCCACATAAAGTGCATAAGAAGATTTTTTGCAAGCTACAAGATCCAAGGTCCAAGGTCGTTGGTCTTCGATTTAGAGCCCGGCTCGCGGATCTTTATTTATGCTTCGGCAATTGTTGTGTTGCACAAAGAGAGAGAGAGAGAGAGAGAGAGAGAGAGAGAGAGAGAGAGAGAGAGAGAGAGAGAGAGAGAGAGAGAGAGAGAGAGAGAGAGAGAGAGAGAGAGGAGAATGGGTTGGGGAGAGAGAAGGGAGGTGAGGGAAATTATGAAGTGAAAGAGAAGAGTGTATAACATGGGTATTTTTGTTTGAAAATAGGCAAAAGAGTCAAAAAAAAGATTGAGTTCAGAGCTAAGGGTTAAAAAATTGAGTTTTGTATTAAAAAAGGATTATTTAATAAAATTTCCCTTGTTTATTTGGTTGGGAATTCGGATCTATATCTAATGTAGCACCTTTTTTTTTTGGGCAAGAGAAATTTTATTAGATTAAAGTGAAAAATTACAAAGAATTGGCTCAACAAGTGAGGTTTGAAAGAAACTGGACGGTATACCCTTTGAAAAGATAAAGAGTACACGGTCCACTTTCACAAGCCAAACTTAGTAAACCCATTCTAACACAAGTTACAAAAATCCAAGGAAACTCCAAAGAAAAAGATAGCAAACACCAAATAAACCAAAGGCTCAACAAACAAAAGAAAGGCCCGACTAAAATAAAAACAGAAGACAAAAACAATAGAAAAACCCTAGCCATGAAGGCCGCCGCCGCCGTCGTTGTAACCAAGGAACAACCCCTGCTCGGGAAGACCCACGGCAACACCACAGCAAGCCAAGATCCCCAAAACCACACGCCAAAACCACCAACATTGCCAAAAAATGACAATCCGAGCTGAAGCCACAGCCACTGAAGAACAACGGTAACCAATTGCAAAGAGAAACAACTTGGGAGAATGAGGGGTGAGATACCCTTGTCAAAACGACTCCCATAATCCACTGGGTAAGTGAATTTCACTTTTAACAAGTTGCTGCAAGGATCAGACAAGGAAAATCGAATAGAAATGTTGGAGTAGGAATAGATCAAGGGCTTCACATGAGGGTAAAGGAAATAAAGAAGAAAGGGGGAAATGAGGGAAGTGATGGATGTAGAGGAAAGAAATGATACCAGATTTATGGTTTCAAAAGGGGTTTGGTTGATGAGGAAAAGGGAGGAAGAACAGACAATGAAATAAAGAAATCTGAGTATAGCTCAGACAAATCACCACAGAATTGGTGAAGAAACTCTCACAAGAAGGAGAGAAAACTCTCACAAAGGAGAGGAAAAAGCTCTCATAGAGAAGAGTGAGGCGCAGGTGAGGGAGGCTCCTAAACCTAGGAGAGAGAAGAGAGAGTCGACTCTCATTAATATAATTTTAATTTATTTTTTTTGGCCACTTAATGGGGCACCTTTGAATGTGTTTTGGTTAATTACTTGGTTGGAGATTTGAATGTACAACATTTGTGGTATATTGCTTTTTTACTTACATGCATATGGGTTTGCATTCTTTTTTACTATGAGTAACAGTGAATAGGTCACTTTCCCCCATTGAAATTATTCGTTTTGGGATCTTCATTTCATATCACAATGCCCATGGATCTCATCTTCAATGAAAGAAAAAGAGCATGTGAACGGTTGTAGGCTTGTACGGGGTGGAAGAAGTGGGAGGAGACGATATTGCAGAATGCCGATTAACAATAAAAAATTTCTTTTATTCTAATTTCTTCATGCAAAATAATATGTTTAAGGTTTAAACACCCTTTAAAATATGTAATTAGGGGATTTTTTTTTTATCTGGGATTGAGAGATTTGAATTTGAGATATCTTCTTTATAGACTATAGTGAAGAGAAATACCATATACCAATTGCTAGTTGTAGGTATGATATATACATATATGTATGCATGCTTGTGTATTTTGAATTCGTGTAAATGTAGAAATAGAGTAAGATTGTTCATACCAAACTCATATTTACCGACGTCAATTTCGAACTGCCAAAACGTGATTTTTAGCACATTCATCAATTTCAATTTCCACGCATTTTGTGCGCTCTTGTATTGATTCTTTGTTTCGACATTTCCAAGGAACCTTATCAATACATGTAATAAATTTAAGTGTTGACCTTCCGCACTTTCTAACGAATTTATTATTTAAAGAAGAATTAATAAGCCCATCAACTGAAGAGGGTAGATGATGATGAACAGAGGGAGTGGGGGCATCTTCTGCTTGCACAATAACTTGAATAAAGACCATTGCTCGCAATATTAACAGTGTAAAGAATTTCAAATGATTTTCCTCCATTACTTTTACACCTTTTTTGAAATGTTTTTCATTGGAAATGTTAATATATATTCTATATAAGTTTTTCAAAACCCCTTGACAAACTTTAGCCGTCACAGAATGTCAAAATTATTTATTTTATTTATGTCCTTTTTTTTTTTGGCCAAAATTTTATATATGTCTTTAATTTAGCTTATACCATGTAATTTAAAAGACATATGCTGATTTAATCGAAGAGCGGTACATTGGATTTAGTTAAAGTTATTGGCAAAGTAAACTTTTCGTCCATGTAATTTACTAAATATTTCAATTTAGTCTATATTTTTTTTTTCAGTGTCTCTTTGCTGTTGTTGGAGCTATATATATCTTTTATTCTTTTTTTTGTGAACAATATTAATTCATAGTTTTGAATTTAAAAATACTGTAGGTTTTAGTCTAAAAACTTCCCATCTTTTAGTTATAAGAATGACTATAGTGGGATCTCAAGTCATGTAACCTGAATCTCGGATCTAGGTTCTTGAGTCAAGGGTACCTAGTTCGAGTTCTTGAGTCCTAGTTCTTCAATCCAGATCCTAGGAGGACTTGGGTACAAAGTCTCAAGACGAATCGGGTCTAAGTTCTCAAGTTTCAGGTGGTTCTGAATCATCAGTCTCATTTTCAAATCTCAATAGAATTTGAAAAATATTATCTTTTAGTTCCCAAACAAGGCACTTTAGTAATATGGACATTTAAATCATATTTTGACCCCAGATTCCATCTCAAAGTGCCTCATCCAAACACCCTAAATGTGCACTAACATATTATTTTGGTGAATTGGTGAACAAATTTAGAGAAGCTAGAACTAGTAATATTCTTATTTTTTTTCTTTTAAACAATCAAGGAATTTAGGGATTTAAACAGATCGTATCCTTTCATTGGAGAGAATAGTTTTAATTGATTTTTAATTTTTTTCAAAAGTTTTAGTTGACTGTTTTTTTTTTTTTTTAAGAAAAGTTGACTCGAATAATTTGAATATTGTGAATTTTATTCTATCTTAATTAGCTTTTTTTGTAAGGTTACGTTCTTGGTAAGAGTGTTTAATTGATTTGAATAAAGGTTTTGCTTGCATATCGTGACTTTTGATCAACCTTAATTAGCATGCAACATTTTTGTAAGGTTATGTTCATGGTAACAGTTTTTATAGGAAACATTTATTACATGAATTAAAGATAAAATTTATAGAGTTGGCTGTAACCAGAACCATTTACTTAGCTACATTATTCTAATTATGTTCTTTAATTTGAATAAGTTAAATTTCAATAGAATCTCATTGATTATTACTAAACATTTATTATATGTCATAATCAGCTCATTGATATAAGCCACTGAGCCACTCGACAAGAAAAATGAACAACATATATAAACACTTTGGGTAAAAACCAAATGGGCTTTGATTCTAATTTTTCTTTTCCAAATGGGCTTTGGTATCTTTGTAACTGGCGTAATAAGGATATCTTTGATTCTAATTTTTCTTTTCCAACTAATCCTCGTGATACTATTATCTCCATGTTCAAGGAATGGATTAATGTCCAGTCTCATGGGAAATCCTTGAAAGTTAGAACTTCTATCTCTTTATCTTGGCTTCCTCCTGCTGAGAATTGGGTTAAGCTGAATGTTGATGGTAGTAGGATTGAGCCTTATGGTTGCATCAGTGCTGGTGGCCTTCTTAGACACTCTAATGGTCAGTGGCTTGCTGGATTTGCTGGGAATCTTGGAAGGGGTGAGGTGCTCACTGCTGAGCTTTGGGGCCTCTATCATGGTTTATGCCTGGCTTGGGATAAAGGGGTTAAACTGCTGCTTGTGGAGATGGATTCTAGTTGTGCTGTCAACCTTGTTCTACAGGCTTCTACTATTCATCATCCCTTGGCTACTTTGGTGGATGCTTGTCACTGCTTACTGAAAAGAGATTGGGTCTGCAAGATCTCTCATATTTTTAGAGAGAAGAACTGCACTGCTGATAAATTGGCTCAGCTGGGCCATGGTCTTGATCTTGGCGTTGTGGAATTTTCCCAGCCTCCCTTGGAATGTTCTACTTGCCTCTTTGAAGATTTTTTGGGTGTCGGTAAACCTCGTTTGGTTAATGTTTAGTTTTGTTATTTGGGGTCTTTGACCCCCCAGTTAACCCAAAAAAAAAAAAAAACCAAATGGGCTTTTGGATGCATTGGATATAGGGAAATTTTATTAAATATTCCTTTTTAATACTAAAATATCTTTTCTAACCCTTTCCTCTCAACTTTATCTTTTATAACTCTTTAGCTCATTTTCGAACAAAAATGCTCTTCTCTCTCCCACCCACATCAACATCCTTTTCTTCTTTGATGTTCCAGATCTGAAATATAAATTATCTCTCCCAACTCTCACTCTCACCCAACTCTCCCTCTCGGGTTTTCTTGGTTTGCTGGGTCTTCTTTGATGTTCTAGATCTGAAATATAAACTCTCTCTCTCTCTGAATTCTCTCTCACCCAACTCTTCCTCTCGGGTTTATCTTGGTTTGCTAGGTTTGTTAGCCAAACCCAGCTTTGCAAATTCTCTTGTTCTAGAGACAGAGACAAGCATGTGATAATGGGTTTGGAGGGTTGTCATCATTCGTGAAGGTGTACTTGGGAGGGCAAGGCAATGACTTCGCCTGCAAAAGTCAATACCAGCTTCGCTTGCATATCCAAAATCTTTTAATTATCAAACTTCATATGGTCTACATAAAAAAAACGAAGATTGTTGTTTTGATCTGGGCATTGGGTTTGTTGTTTCGATCTGAGTTTGTTGTTTTAGATCTGATAAATGGTCGACACATAGTCGACAAATCGAGGAAAAAGATTATCAAGAACATTGTATTCATTAGAGGTGGGAAAAATAATCGTGAACCGGCCACACCGGACCAAACCAGGTAAAAAAAACAGGGAAAACCGCATTGACCAATTTTGGTCAACACCGGAAAAAACACCAAACCAGTCCAATCCGGTTCCGGTTCTGATTTAAGCACCATAGTAACCAACCCGGACCAAGTATTTAATACCGATCAACATCTTCGATATCAAACTCAAATCCTAGGCTCTTAATCCTATCACCATGTCTCGCAACGCTTTGTAGTATGACTACCTCCATCTTGAAGTGCAACCTGCTCTGCTGCAAGGAATAGGGGAAGGAAGCTAGTCATCGTCTTCGTTCTAGCCGGCATCGGCCGTCGGACGATCGAGGATTGACGAAAACAGAGGGATCGGTGAGAGAGAAATAGAGAGGAGAGAGGGGAAGAGAGAGAGAGAGAGAGAGAGAGAGAGAGAATTATAATTCAAACAAAAACTATAATTGTTTTAATAAATGTATAATATGAAATAAAAGAAAAGGGCAAAATTGATATTGTCAAATATAAAAAGTTAACAGGCACTCAATCTGTATTACTTAGGGGTTTAAGCAAAAATCTAACTAAACTTGGGGGTTATGAATTAACTAGGATTTAGGCAGGAGATTATGAATTAACTGGACTATGATTAGGGGGTTTATAATTATTTACTATTTTTATTAAGTTGTTATTTTATTTAGTTTCAATAAGATAAGTCTTTGACTAGAAGTCAGATTAGGATTGAGTTAGTTTCTGTTCTTCTGGAATCAAATGCACAAGCTATTCTTTCCAGGCTTCAGAGCTCGGATGAAGAGTTAGCACCGGGTGAGGCTAGGGCTGCCCATCGGTCGGTTCGGATCGGTATTGGGGCTTACCAAACAAAAACAAAAAAATTCGGTATTTTTCGATCTCGGTATTTTTTGGTTTCGGTATTTTTTGGTTCGGTAATTTTTGGTAAATTTCAGTTTTCGGTAATTTTGGTATCGGATATTTTTTGTTCATTTTCGATTTACTTCGGTATATCTTCAATTCATTTTCAGTTTAATTATAATAATACTAATTATTATATACTAATATAAATTAAAATTTAATCAAATATGATACATAAAATATAATGTTTGATGAATATATATTTGCACGAGAGATATTAGTAGTTTATTATAGTACTAATATTTTACCCTAGTAATAATATATACTAGTATAATTAGTTTAATAATATGTATTAGTACATATCCTATTAATTTAGTATGTATATATACCGATAAATATGAGTGTATATATATATATGCATTACTTATCTAAAGATGAGATTTTTATTTTCCTAAAAATAATAACATTTACTTTATTAGAAAATGATTCTATATCTTAACTCACACTTTTGATAATATTAATATGATAACACTATACAATTATATATTTTTATAGTTGTTTAAGATATTAGTAGTTTAATATTTATTATACCACTAACATAATAGTATTATATAAGCATATATAACTAAATTTCGGTAATTGTTTCAGTTTTTTCGGTAATAATCGATTCGGTTTCTTTCGGTAATCGGTCGGTTTACCAACTTTTTTCGGTTTTTACCAAAACCAAACCAACTTTTTTCGGATATTTTTGGTTTCGAATTTTTGATTTTCGAATTGTGAAAATCGGTATACCAAACCAAAAAAATTCGGTCGGTAGTCGGTCGGTTCGGTAAAAACCAAACCAAAGGGCAGCCCTAGGTGAGGCACAAGGGGTTTGGTCTTTATTTTCTAAATGCTAGATGTGTTTACCCTAATCTTTCTTGTAATCCCTTCTTATGCTTTGAATTGTACTAATGCTCAGTCTTGGATTGGTGAGGCTCCTTCATGGTTGCAGTCTCGCCTCCAAGCGGATTTGTAATTTCACTCTGCTTAATTTTATCATCCTTGCTTCGGTGATAAATTACAAAAAAAAAAAAAAAAAAAACTTTGCACGTACATACTACAAAGGCAAAAACTCAACATCTAGTGCAACTATATCCACAATTGCAACTGCGATTGCTTACACATGTGCATATATAAGCAAACCATTCTCATGAAGCTTGTATCTCTAATTCAGATTTACAAACACAATTATTACCAAATACTTACATAAAAAAACATAATTTTCTAAGCAAAACTATATATAATAAAGTTTGCCAAATTTTATATATACAGTTGTAGCTGCAAATGCGCACACGTGATTCGCAAAATTCGCAAAACTAATTGAGTCCATTAAACTAGTTGCCAAATTTCATTCTCATTTCCTAATACAATCCAATCACGTTTAATACTTGCAATTTCAAATCTCAAATCCAATTCAAATAGTCAATACAAAAGCAAATACGAACACTAAACTACATAAATCCACATGAATATCATCCTAGCTAGTACACTGTAACTGTATTAGACTAAAAGAAACCATTCACATGAATATACTGAAAGTAACCAAAACTAATTATTTCATTGAAAATTTGTTACTAACACAAACTCCACATTAGTCAATTTAACAATTGTACAACAATAAAATTTTCTTTTTAAAAACAAAAGAAGATAACCCAATGCAAAAATCTACCAAAGTCATCATTTAATTGGAGCAGCGCGCACTAGTACACGTCTTCTTCTTATTATGGCACCAAAACGCACTACACTGTTTACACGTACTTTATACGCCTTGCAACTTCACCATTGGACTTAACCCTTTTTGCCTTTGGACTTAGGTCTACACAAGACAAACAAAATAAGCCAAAGAAAAAATATGAAGAACAACTTGCAACTACAAGTGCAACACAAAGATAAGTTCTTAATAATGCAGAAAGCTGATATGCAAAACTAAAACATATAACCCAAAAACACACATATTTTTGTTACTTGTTTCAACTTTGAACATTTTTTTTTATTTTGAAAATTAGTTTTGATATATCGTAATTAATATCAAATTTATATAAGAATAATACGAAACTATCCAAAAATTAATATAAGATTTATAAGATACTTGTTTTGTGCACCTACTAGATTTTTTTCGTGTTTATTTTGTTCACCTACTGATTTTTTCATATTTATTTTGTGCACCTACTGGTTTTTTTGTGTGTTTATTTTATGCACCTACTAATTTTTTTCGTATTTATTCTGTGCACCTACTGTATTTTTTATTATATACCTACAATGATTTTATGTACATACATAATTTTTTGTGTGTGTTGATTTGAATTAATTATGAATAAAATGTATTACACTCAATCATGAAAATCTATCAATTAAATCTCCAACGTTTATAAATTTAATTAATTTACTCTTATTAATAACAATGGCAGACTTTGTAATTATAAAATAGTTTTAGGTGTGTTTTAATCCTAGGCAGTGTTCTAAAAATCCCTCTAGGCGGCCACCTAGGTGGCGCCTAGGCGCTAGGAGTTGGCCAGCCGCCCCAATTAACACCTAGGCATTTTTTAATTATGTTTTAATTTTTAATTAATGTTTAACTATTTTTAAATTATTTTTAAGCACAAAGTACTAATAATAAGTAACAAGTAACAATTTCTCAAAATATTCATATCAACAAGTAACAATTTTTTTGAACAAGGAATCATTTCTCTCTTGTATGAAACTAGTAAGTCCCCCCCTAGGCTAATACTAGTACTAATTAAAAAAACTGTCTAGGCGCTAGGCCCCCTCACACCGCCCGCTTACTGCCTAGCAATTTTTAGAACATTGATCCTAGGTAGTTGCAATCAAGGAGTGAAATTTCGTCGAAATTTTCGTTTTTTTTTTTTTTTTTGTACCAAAATTTTATCACATACCCCTTATTTTTCGTAAAAATTTCGGTGAAATTTTAGTAATTTCGCTTAAATTTTGCCCGAAATTTCGATTATAGAGCCAATGTGTTTTGTAAAATTTCTCCAAATTTGGGTGAAATTTTGTTGTAACTTACTGAAGCCACAAACCCAATCTCCACTAAGTCAGTCTAACACTCTAGCGACATACACCAGAGGGAGAAAGGGGAGAAAAGGCGAGCTGGCCTCGTCGCAAAAGGTCGTCGAAGGCGGCAGATCGAAGGGTGATTGAGGAGGGAGGAGAGAGAAGAGATCGGGAAAGGAGAGGATATCGGGGAGGGAGAGGAGAAAGAAGGAAGGAAGAAATCATGGAGGGAGGGGGAGGAGAGAAGACTGTGCATGTCTAGGAGAGAGAAATGAGGGAAGAGGAAGAGGAAAAAAGTCACTGCAAGTCTGCAAGGAGGAAGAAGTCACGGGAAAGGAGGAAAGGAAGGAAAGAAGAAAGAAGAAAAAAGAAAAGGAAGGAAAGGATAAAAAAAAAAAAAAAAGTTTTAGGGTTGATTGGGGTTTGGAGCTTTTGAGCAATTGAAAAAAAAAAAAAGTTTGGGGTTTTGTTTAAGGTTTGGTTTGGCTCTTTTAGGGTTTCGTTTAGTTGTTTTTAAACCCTAAATCTTAATATATTTTTATATAAAAAATAATTAAAAATACCTTAAAAAGCCTAAACCCTAATATCTTATATTATATCATAAATAATATAGAGTATATAAGGTTTAGTGCATAGATAATATAGAATATACTAATTTCATTTATTCATTTTACTAATTTCATTTAACAATATTTGCTTATATCGCGCATTATATTCATCTTATATCACATGAAATTTATTATATAATTTGGTTTCTACAGTATTTTTTATTAATGTAGTAGATAATATGTTAAATAAATATATAGTGAAGTTTCATTCAAAATTTCCGTCGTTTTTGTCTAATTTTGTCGATATCAAAATTTTTGCAAAAATTTCGGTCGAAATTTTACTCCTTGGTTGCAATTTTTGAAATTGGACTTGCAATTTTTAATTTATGAACTAATTAAAAAGTCAATGGGCTTGAGGCTTTAAAAAAAGAGTTAGAGGGATTAATATCCAATTCACCCAAACAAAAATTATCATGTAGAAAGTATTTTACTTAAAAGGGATAAATCTGTAAAATAAAAAATATTCAATGAAAAATAAATATAAAATAAGAAGTTGTTCTAATGAGAAGTTGTTCTTGAGCCAACTTCTCTTTTTTTAAAAACATTTAAGAATTAAGCCCATGTTAAGGAGTGCCGATTCTACAATGTCGAGTGGTGTTTCATTTATTTATTTTTGTTTTTGGCATACTGGGCTGATAGTTCTTGTTCAACAGGAACTCTACAGCGACTAACAGTAACAGTCATTGTTATTATTGAAATTAGGGTCTATGTGACTTCTTGACTTGTTAATGTAAGAAAAAAATAAAATGTATATCTATAATATCATTTTTGTATAGTGACAATGGTGGTTGTTAATGTCAACATAAACTATATTGTAAAAAACAAAAAAAAAAAAAAAAAAAAAAAAAAAAAAAAAAAAAAGAAATAGCGAACGCTTAGCTCATTTAAAAGTGGATCGGCTTATCACTATGTTTTTTAAGTGAGCCGACCTCTCAGCCTATTTTTGGTTTTGGACTTAAATTAAAAACAAAAAACCCTTATGAGACATATGATTCATGTTTATGAATTTAAAATTTTTGTCAATGAAGAAGAAGAGTAGAATAAGAGTTTCATATACTAAATCTAAAATTTATACCAACCTAGGTTTTCTTTGTCTTTTTCTGACAATTTCGTAATCCATAACACAACGATCAACCTGAAGTATGACACACTTTTTAAGCTCTTGAATTGATTCTAGATAATCTCGACATTTCAAAGGAATATCATCGATACAATCTATTAGTTTACGAGTCAATTCTCTGCACTCCCTAATAAAATGGTAATATTCAGAGGGATTAACAAGCCCATCAACTGGAGCGGGCGGAAGAAGATGAACGTGATGCAAAGGATGAAAAGAGGAAGTGAGGACTTCTTCTGCTCGCACTACAACTTGGATAAATATCATCCATCCCAATATTAACAATATAAGAAATCTAAGACGATTTTCTTCCATTGCTTTTACACCACTTTTGACATATATTTTTTTAAAGGTTATATATTTTATAAGATTTTTAACGTATACACCTTTTGGAAAATTTAATCGTCAAAGAATGTAAAACTTATGTACTTTTAATTTTTCAAAAAGTAATTTATGTATTTTAATTCACTTTTTAATTTAGATTTAATTGAAAAGAAATATGATTTAATTCACAGTACGTTAATTTTTTTTATTATTAATTAACTGTCGTTCATGAGTTTTGAATTCAAAACCACTTTGATTAGTTTGTTTGTTTTTTTGATGAGCTATATATTTTTTCTTTTAGTTTGAACAATGTTAACTCTTTGGTTTTTAAATTGTATTAGTATTACTATAACCATTGAACCAATTAAAAAGTTAAAAAGTATACTTTACCCATTTCTTCGTGTATGAGAGGGGATATAGTGTGAAGTAACTTTTGCCACTTCTGTTTTCTCTCTTCTCTCTCCTCAATCTTGCCTCCCAGTCACATACTCCAGGGAGGGTGAGTTGAGCTGGCCTTCAACTCAGGGATACTCTCCTCCCTCAATAGTGAGAGTTTTTCCATACTTCTATTTTGGAAGTCTTTCCTACTTCATCTTGCAGTTTTGTTTTTCTCTTTTATTTTCACTTATTTTGGCTTGTTTGGTACTTTGATACTCTCAAGTTTTCTCGGACACTTATCTCAAGGTGTTTGATTGGCACTATTTCTGCCGGTACCGGGCATGTTTCCACCGATTACTACTGCTCGATCTGCCACTATGAACTAATATCAGCCTCGATTTAGAATTGTGGGTAGAATCGTGGATCCTAACGCGACAAGTTCGCAAAGTCCTTCAGCGTCTCACCGACTCCGTTTGGTGGCTATAATGTCTGCTCAACATCGCTGTGATGAGATCTTGGAATTTTTGTGGGCTTTGATGCTCCATTTCTGTAGGTTTTTGTCTTCTTGTAAGCCTTTGAGTTCTTTCTTTGTATTTACTATGCCTTTTGGCTGATCTAATGCAATGAGATGTTTTATCCCAAAAATTAAAAAAAAAAGTGTAAGGGAAATTATTTTGGCCTATTTGTAGGCTTTTTTACAATTAATAACAAATTAGTCTAATTGAAGGCCCTATGATATAATAACTCATCTAAAGTGTTGGATGTTAAAAAGGACAATCTAATATTTTTAAATTTTTAAATAGTCAGGATATAAATGTGAGCCGAGCTGTTTTACAAAAAATTATTGGGTGTAACCAATATACTGCCGCCACCACCACTACCGTTGTCGCCATCACCACCTCTGTTGCCGCCGTCACTGCCACCACCACCACCACCACCTCCGCCGCCACCATCACCATCACCATCACCACCACCCCAATTTTCACTACCACCGTTTATCTCACCTCGATCCCATGGATCATCACCCCTACCAACATCGTCAACTCACAACAAGCATCATCCTTATTATTGCCACCTCATCACCATCACTCATTTATAATTAATGGCATAAAAAAATAATACAATAAATTCTGTATTTTGAATTCCATTATTTTTATATGTTAGCCAAACAAGAGAATTCACATATCCTAGAATTTTAAATCGCATGATTTTAAATTCCATCATTTGTGAATTCTTTAATATTTTCAAACTATTTCATCCAAACGCACCATTATGAATTTGGCACAAATCCAATTTTTGCAGGAGATGTAATTGATAATGCCCACAATAAATAGATGGATTTGGCATGAATCCATATATTCTTAACCAACTAAAGAACCACCACAAGATAGTACAATAACCTAAGAACCAGGTCATCAATCAATGGATCAGTGCTCGTTGTTGTTAGGGGTATGAGCTAGGTGACTCATAAAATGAGGTCAATTATCCTTCATATACATTGTTTAAGTCTAACATAGTATATAAGTATATAATGAATTTATAAAATTTAGGAATCTTCAACATTTCAGAGACTAAGGCGGTTGGCTATTTTGCCTCCCCTCAATGTCACCCCAACCAAGAGAGTCCCAAGAGGACAAAAAATGTACATCGTGTAATATCAATGTGTGATCTAGAAATTGAGGGAACAATTTGTACACAAAATATTGAACTATGAAAGGTATGTGAAGCCTCCCAATATTCCCCCAGGTTAACTATGCAGCAATGCAATGTCTATCTGAGTACACCCAGTTTACCAAAGGATTTGAAGTCCCAAGTTTGGAGGTAATCAAATTAATTCAATGTTATGTCTGTCTCGCACTCTCGCTCATATTGCATGGGTTAAGTTAAAAGAAGCTGGTATGTTTGTCCCACATCGACTAGAAGAGAAAAGCGGGGTGACGAAACGTCTTATATAATAGAGCAGCAGACGGCCTTTTAAACTCACGGAGCCACGCGGTGAGCACAAAGCGAACTATTCTTTCGCCTTTTACTAAAGAATACCGTGTGCACGCCGCAAATAGTGGCATACGCTTATTTTTGAAGGACACTCTTCCTTGGGAGGAGAGTCCAAACAAATCTAGTTGTAAAATCTTGGCTGCTTGTATTCTCTAACTTGTTTGTTATCTGCTTTCTTGCCATTTTCTCACCTACCAAGCAGAGAATATGTTCAGAGATCAGGTATTTTCATTCCTCCAATGAACCATGACGATCGAAGGTTTAGGATAAGAAATTGAGTAATAAATTTCATTTATTGTGGAACAAACTGAAAGGCACCAATAAAAGTTGAGAATCTCAAGGTCTGGCATAAAAAAATTTGAAGGCTATGATTTATCCGACAAAAAGGGGTTCCTCCTTATGATGAGAGAGCCTTTTGAACCTTAGCAGTTACCTCTTTTGGGGGTTTCTCTGCATGTAGTTGCACAAGTACACCCTTATTGGCATAATAATCAATTACCTGCAAGGACATTTAGGCAGAGAGATGGGATCATGGGACATTGCTTAAAAAGCATATTTTACCGCAAATTCTTTACCAAAATATATAGAGTTGAGAAATACAATGAGTTAAAACAAAATATGCCTACTGGTTCAGTTTGCCTATGAATTAATGCCTGCAGCCTTGATTTTAGAACTTCAGCAGTATCATCTTTTCGTTGAATCAAAGGCTCACCAGTGACCTTCAGTACAATAGCAGTAAAAATTCATGATTCCTAAGTTCAAATATATAGTGATCACAACTAGTTTACCATATTTAGTGCATCTGCATTTAAATAATAATGGTACACAACTAGTCTCCCAATGTCAACGGTATAATGACAGTAAAAATATTGACCTTAAAAATATGGGTCTACATGGTTTAAGGCTGACTGATTAGATGAAGGGCAGTTTGGTCTTTTGCATGTAAAAGTTGTACGTTAGATTTGCAAATATTTAAGAAGATATTATTTCTTTGTATCTCTCTAAAATAAAACCGAAATTAAATTTTCATGCCACTTGGTTTAATTAGTTATTTTCCTAAACATGTCCTCGTGGCGACCCATCCTTAAGACATTTTCTTTCCCGAAGAATGAGGGTGCGAGAGAGGGCCCAGCACAGTTTAGGTTTTATTCATAAAACCTAAACTCTAAATGCTTAAACTTTAAAACAATACTATATCATTCAACAAAGTATAATTCTATACGAAATTATAAAATGTAACTCTACAAAAGTTACATACTGCATCATAATAAAATAAAGTGTAACTCTGTGAGAGTTACATATGATGTCAAAAAAAAAAAAAAAAACTTTTAAACCACTTCTTGTGACTTAAAAATAAATAGATCTTTACATAATTTTATGAGTGAAACTTTCAATTTTTTTGT
This sequence comes from Dryas drummondii, assembly GCA_003254865.1. NCBI lineage: Eukaryota > Viridiplantae > Streptophyta > Magnoliopsida > Rosales > Rosaceae > Dryas > Dryas drummondii. The sequence goes on along the minus strand of QANW01007615.1, from coordinate 732,972 downwards.
AGCTTTTTGCTAATTTACTTTAAAAAGAATTACATTAGATAGAATCAAACCCATAACCTCAACCTATTTTAAACAACCATTTTTCTATCACGTTACTAGCTAGATATATAGCCAATCACATTTCTAAATGTCTATAGTGTGACCTACCATTATAAAAAAGATCTCATATAAATTCTATTATTGTAAAGGATCGATGTAATGAATAATGAAATCAGAAAATGTGATACACATATTGTGTAATATTTACTGCCGGCTAATCAACGAGGCTATTGACCGTCCCTTAACTGATCATTTTATTTCTTTTGTTTTCTATTTCTACTTGATTTTTTAATAATCTTTTTTCTTAAAAAGGATAAATAAATGAAGTACATATGCACTCTGGTATCACTCGGGGTATTTCAGTTTTAGCTTCTTCCCCTTTCTGACCAAATTAAAAAAAGAAAAAGAAAAAAAGGGCTTCTTCCCCTTACTGGACCAATTTCATTTCAGCAGTGACATGCAGAAATCACTCCCACAATAAACAATCAGATTTCAGTGGCATTGATGTTCAGCTAAGCTTTTGAAACAAATTGCTACAGAAAACAAGTCTCCCAATTCCTGTTGAAATTGAAAAGAAACCCCAAATGATGAAAGAAAACCTTAATTGGAAGAACACAAAATCAAATGTAGATGTATATCTCTTTCCTTCAATGGTCTTTCTTATTTCAGGAAATGGAATTCCTCCACCTCCTAGGTGTCTTTCTAGTCTGCTCTGCAGTAGTTGGGTGGTGATCATGAGGCCCAATGTGCTGGTTTTGATCTATAGCTGTGTTCTTAGTGAGTTTGCTTAGTTTCTTCCACCCACTGCTCCATGCTGATGTATGTTTCTGCTTTGACATCTTATCAAACTGTCTCTGCAAGATTTCCATGTCATTCTGGAGCTCAAGGTACTTGGCTTTCACACTCTCCAGCTCAAACTTAACTGTGTTGATGTCTTTTTTGGCTGCTGCCCATCCTTCTTGGAATGATTGCGGGGTCCCTTCAAGTAGTGTTTTCCGATTCGAAACGATTGGCTGATAGTGAGAGTCTGCAGCTTCTTTGAGGGAGTTGTTGGCTAATGCATTGCTTATTTTCACTTGTTCAGAGAAAAGGACTTGCACCACCACTCTTAATGGGAGCCTTTCATTTTGGGCGGCATGCATGCAGGCATCAATGGATAGCTTTTGGCAATCCATCACTCGGCAAAGCCTCTTCCTTTCGTGCTCAGAGAGTGTTGGATGGGCCTGTTAATTTGATAAAGATATGGAAACTCTTAATCTCAAGAAAATAATCAGCAGAAATACCATGTTGATTTATAAAAAGAAAGAAAACTTAATTTCTCAAGAATGGTTCATCAAATGTATAAACAAGAGGCAAATGACATTGTTTAATTGTCTTGTCAAGTCATGTTCAGAAAAGCCAGCCTGCTATACATGGTGGTAGATCTCGTATCAGCATTTGGTCACTAACAAAGACATCATCACTAGCAATAGATGGTTCATATTTTCAAATCAGTAATGCTCTCCCATTATTCTAATATTTGAGCTATGATTGATATTGTTCTGATTTCTATACTTTTTATGTTAATGTTAAACATTCTGTTGTATTATTGAATCCTTGATGGGCAGATTGCATACAAGATAATAACAAGCACACATTCATGTCAAAAAGCTCACAAAGTAAGTATTGCATTCCTCTGCAGTAAATTAAGCATCCAGATTCATAATCCTTCTAAGTTTTCTGCTTAAATTAATCAAGCATGCAATCTTTCAACAATCAATACCTATAATATAAAGTTTTCCACGCAGTTTACTGCATAGGAGCTATGCTTGTATGCAAAATTCTTGTGAGTGACATTTCTCAATGTTGCACAATCCATATCATTTTTACTTTTTACTTTCAAAGGGTGATCCAAGCATGTATGCATGAAAAAGGTATATTCTGTAAGACCATAAGATGGAATGAACAATTCTATGGCACACTAACTTTGGAAGAAGGAAATAATACCTTAAGATAGGAATCGATTGCTCGATAAAGTCCATCATCACAGATCCGTGCAGATTCAGGCAATGCTTCTGCCAGTACCTGAAACTTTGTTAGGGAGAGGCTTCTATCTCTGGACACCTCTGTAAGATAACTATCAACAAGCCTGGCTACCCTCATCTTAGCATTTGGGCCTGTACCCCTTTGACTTCCTTCATAGTGTTTGTCAGTAAAAGTTTGTTGGCTTGGACTCGAAATGTCTGTCTGTTCTTGAACCAGAAAATGCTCCAGAAGCCTCTGAACAAGATCCACATCATACATAGTTTCACTTTTATTGTAAGAAGGAATGAGAAGATCGGCCAACGAAGCCTGTTCGAACTGCATTCCCACCCGTTTTTCCAACTCAGTAACCAAAGCTGGAGCTACTTTCAACATGTTTGCCATTCTCAAAAGCCGAAGAAGGAAGCTGCACGAGACACTATCTTTCTGTGGTGGAATTATGCTAATGAGGCTCTCTATGATCATCCGTTGATCTTTGGCCTGAACGGTTGAAGGCTCATCTTTATTTGCAGCCACGATCATATGAAGTCCACCCTTCCAACTGCTACCACTAATACTAGTATTACCATTGCTGCTACTGCTTCCTTCATCTGCAGCCCCTGAGCAATCATTTATCAAACCCGGAAGCCATTTAGATGCATAATGCATTATTGCAGCTCCAATCAGTTCAAATCTCATCCCCTTTACCTTAATTGCAGTAATGACCCTGACAAAGTGATCAATCCTAAGAATTGAAACATCTTCAAACCACCAATCAGGAGGGACATGCTGGTTTCTACTTGGACTTGAGTCCTTCGCGTCATTCCAGCTTGGGCTTGAAACTTTTGGTGGCCTTCCAGTGTATGCCCATCTTATACCTTTTGGATTGGCACAAGCCTTCCAAGCAATAGACTCACTGCATCTTCGGACAATTTGAAGGTTTTCTGCCCATGGTGACAGCTTCTCACAGTTTTTCAAAACCACTATGGAGTCTCTCCATGAGGATAAAACCACATAGCTGAGAAACGCTTCGGTTTTGAAGATAAGATTGCCTTCTTCCAAGTCCTCTGTCATTTCAAGGAACTCGGCAGCACATCTCAGGCCTGAAATATTTGCTGCTGTCAAATCAACAGCAATTCCATAGCAGAATTTTGCGGCTAGCTCGAAGGCCTCAGGTCCACCCGGAAGGTCATCCAAAACCATCTTACTTATGTCCGGGTCGCGTAATTCATACATGATTCTGTTGATCTTCCCACTCCTTGAAAGCAGGGGATACTTCCACAACAAAATGAAAGAAAACCAAAAATTTCATTCTTATTAGTAATCAAATTCTTAGTGGTGTAAAATTTTAAACATTTGGGCAGAAAATTAGCTACCTTGTGTAAGTGAAAATTGACATCCCCAACTTGAACTAGCAGGTCACTTGGGATATCAGTTGCAACATACCTATATTTAAATCAAACCCACCAAATATTTTAATCAAGCTTGCATGTTCAATAATCAGCTACCTTTATTATAAACAAGATTACCCAAAAGCAAGAACAAAGTAAAATCTCATTATACTTAGACTTCAACTACATAATTAACACTATATATATTTGTTCATACATACCATGAGTTGCCTTTCAGCTCAAACCCATCAGTCTTAACTCTCTGCTTGCTCAAACTCAGAACTCCATTCCCATAATCTCTGCCTCCAACAGACTCAGTCTCTGAATCCCACATGGTACAGAACAAAATCCGGGAAAATTGAAGGTGGGTTTTCTCAGGAAAATGGCTACAAACAAGAGCAGGCACAGAGAGAGATATGTAAGCTGCAGATAGAAGGAAGCACAAGGCACTAAGGCAGTGAACTGGGATATATGTGAAACTAAAAGGAAGAGTAGTACCTCACATGGGATGGTTGGAATTATCTCCAATTGTCGGCTTCTAAACAGGTTTCCGAGAGCTCTTACAGGCTGTGTCGTAATGGGCATAGTATGTACTGTTTTGGATCACTCGGAGAGCCTCCTTTCTAATTTTGCTTTTTCAGTTTTGCTTCTCCCTATAACATAGAAAGACATGAGATTCAGCTTAATATTCCCTTCTCTGTTTTTGTGTGTGAGAGGACACAAAATCGTATATAGCTTAATTAATTTTCTTTCGTAAATGATTCAATGGTTAATTTTTTGCAATAATGCAATAGGAAAATGAAGTTTTTGGGAAATTAAATTATAAAATCATTCGTAAAAATCAAATAGTCCCATGAAGTCATGGGTAACATTCTCCTGTTTGACAAATAAAGAATGAAAGAACCTGAAGAGAATGTTTACCATTTAGGGACATATGATGGTTTGTCCTCCATTCTCTTTGCATTTACATATTAATATCTGAATACAAAGATAGTATTGAAATTGGAAAATACAAAGAATCCTAACTTTTTTTTTTTTTTTCAATATTTGTTACCCATTTTAAGTGTCATTACTTTACTTGATAGGATTTTTTATTTTTAGGTTTTTGATTTTTAATATTCAATATATGAATGTTACCTAAGTTGGAAAAAAAAGTTAGAATCTCTAGCATTATTGATTTTTTTTTTTTTTTCTTTAGATAAGATGAGAATTTTATTTAATGATGGTAATCCACTTACAAAGTTGGCCCAAGCCAAGAAGCCCCGGAGTCCGCATCCATCCATGCATAGCAACCATGGTTAGACAAAGCAAAACGTGCTAAAGAATGAGCAACAACATTGGAGTCTCTTGACTCTTCGTTAGAATTGACGTAGTGCATTGTCAAACCCGGCCAAGAGATCTTTGAGGTCTTCAATTATCACTCCATCTGCTGCAAAGGAAGGTTGTGGGTTGTTGACTCACTGCACAACATTAGAAGAGTCCATTTCTAAAATGACATTGCTTAACTGCATATATATCTTGAGCAAGTTGCAAACCAAAAATCTCAGCCATTATCTCTGCCTCATCCACCGAAAATAGACATGGTTGCTGCCACTACAAGCTGTCTTTTATCACTGCACCTAGACCTCTGCCTCTAGTTTTTGAGTTCACACCCTCATTAGTATTTATCTTAGGAGAAGGATCCATGGAGTTCTATTTTTGACACAAGTTTTCCACAAAATAAGAATAAATATTGTGATAATGGGCATCCTTGCCTGAGTCCACACTTAGGGACAATGTGCCCCAGAGGTGATCCTCTCCACAAAATTGAAAAGGAAACCGTAGTTATACAATCCATCACCTTACTCACCCACTTTGCATGAAAGTCCAACCTTAACATCATTGCTTCTAGAAAATTCCATTCGACCCGATCATAAGCTTTTTCCATATCAAGCTTGATGGCCATCCCTCCACCTATATTCTCTTCCTTCTCCATTGCTCTCCCACCTCGTCACCTTCTCCCTATCCTTTTCTATTTATGATTATTTTCAATGACTTTGGTGGCAATTTGGGTGGTAGGTTTTTAGAGATTTGGAATCGGAGGAGACCATATTTGAATTGGGAGTGAATTATATTGAAGATGTAAATGAATTAATATGATAAAAGTTTTACAAAAGACGGAACTTAATTTTTGTGCATAGGCGTTACACAACTCAATTTGTTACTATTCTTTGAAAAAATCTATAAATCCTACAGCTATTTTAGAAAAAGTAAATTTTTGCTAGTTTTGATAAAAGCTGTTATATGACAAATCAAAATAAAAAGAGGTAGTTGAAGGAATCTAGGCATCATGCATTCCAAAACTAATTTACAATGAGAGAAGTAGTTCAAATTCTTATAAACCACTACCAAGGCTCTCACATTTTCAATGTGAAATTTCTCTCAACACGCCCCTGCACGTGGGGCGTCATTTAAGCCTAACACATGTACAATTTAATTGGGTGACGTGGAAGCACGTGTGGCTATTAGGCTTATCATGTAGATAGCCTGTTCTGATACCATGAAGGAATCTAGGCATTCATCCCAAAACCAATTGGCAATTGGAAGAGTAGTCCAAACCCTTATAAGTCACTAGCAAGACCTTCACATTTTCAACGTGAGATTTCTCTCAACATGCCTTCAATATAAGATACGATTTGCAATCAAACCTGCATGTTTCTACATTATATTTTGTCATTTAAATTTAATGAGATACTAAAAATGTTAGCATAGGTAATAATCAAATAATTGAATCTCGACTGAGTTTGTTCAAGTCATTCACTTTCTTTTCCTCGATCTCCAGATTTCTTATAAACAAACAAGGTATAACTTTTAAAGAGATTTATCTTTTTAAGATAATAAAGTACGATAAATAAATATCATATTATTAGACACATTCTGTAACGTGGTTTTATGATTTGGACTTGAGCTCTCAAGTCATCTTAAAAACCACCTCGCAATCAATCAAAACTTATGTAATTATTTAATAATTATAAATAAATGGTATTATTTATTTCAAATAATTATTAAAATGATCATGATGGTAATTAAGTTACACAATTTTTTATTTGATCTTTTTATATGAATTATCCATAAAGAATGACCACACTATAGGCTGATGGACCCAACAATGTCTTGGTGTCTTTTCTTAAAAGAAGGAATCCCTCTTTATGAGAGGACTCAATGTAATAGCTTAAAAATAATTTGGTATAGAAACTTAATTTATTAACGGCATACATTTATATTAAAGAAATGCATGGTATGTATTGACATATAGTAGTATCATATAATTATTAGGTTAAAATCTCTTACACTAAGTTAGAGAGGATAATATATAGAAGGGATGGAGGGATGGAAAGTGGCAGAAACAAATGCGATATCTCTTGTTCAGTAGACAAAATGATTAGAGGGAATGAGAAAATAGAAGGTGATCGATGCATCCACCCATGACCCCATTTTAATATTTCTTTTGGCCATTTGTTTCATAACAAGCAACACGAGGAAAAAAATTAGGAATTTAGGAATAATTTATAGCTTAAGGTCGCACAAATTCTAATGAAAAAAAAAAAGGCTTTTTAATTATCACAAATGATGCCTCAACTTTTACTTAAATATTAATTTAGTTCTTAAAGTGCATTTACACTCAATGTGGTCCTCTATCTTTACTACAACACTTTAATATTGTCTTTCTGTTGTATTTCATCCGAATTTCCATCAAAACTTGTCATATGCAAGGGACAAAATGGTCTTCACTCTTTTCATAACCACCTAAAAAGACTTTATAAAATTTTTTTCACTCTTTAATTTCAAGTTTACCCTTAAAAAATTAAAAATAAAATTATTTAAAAAGACAAAAAAAAATCATCCCCAACCGGGGAGAGTGTGTTAAGACATTTTTACCCCTAAAAAAAAGTTTCATACAACACATGTGACTATATTTTATAGCAATTTAAATGGATTTGAATGGAAGGACAACATTGATATTAGATTGAGTGAAAATATATTTTAAGGACCAAATTGATATTTTAATAAAAATTAAAAGACTATTCGTGATAAAAAAATTTATGTAGAAAAGAAATGACACAAGAAATTTAACACAAATCCGACTACGTCAATGAGAGATGACGATGATCTACTAATGCCCTGTTTGGAATTGCGGTGGATGACCCAAAAGTTGTTGTAGATGACAATTCTCAATCACCTACAGCAGTTTTGATGTTTGGTAAAAAAATAAAAAACTGTTTTTCCCCACAATTCTCAACTTCCCACAGCAAAAACAGAAAACATGTTTTTATGTGCTTTTGAAAACTGCAGTGACTCACAATAACAATAAATATTTTATTTTACACATAATACCCTCATTGATTTCTATAATTTTTATTTGTTTATTTTAAATTAAAAAATATGTTCATTGTTAATTATATTTTATATTGTGATAATTAATTATGATAATTTATTTATACGATTAAAATTATAATATACCTAAAAAATTGATGTAATATTGTAATTAATTCAACGTGTAAGAGTATTGTTAAACGATATGTTTATCTCTCCTAAGATATAATATTAATAATATTTACTCATATTATGACACGCTAAAGTAATTACACCACATGACGATTTATTAGCCATACAAAAAAATCTCTCAATCAATTGACCCCTCCATCCGTAACATCTAGAATTTACACCCAGATAAAAGAATTTATACATTATATATATATATCATATTATTCCAGCCTACCACATTTTGAACTTTGGACCACTAAATATGAAGTCTGGTAGGAATAAAATGCATTTACTACTGCATCTGTAATAACTGAGTGGGCACACATTCGGACAAAATGTGTACCAACCTTTAAATTATTAAATCGTACAAATCAAGTGCACATGCTTCTCCATTCCATAAAGTTTGTTGTATGGGTCCCGTTGTATTTACTATTTATGGCGTCAACTTTCTAGTGACTTGTTCAACGGCAAAACACAGAGACAAATTTGTTTTCTACTGAATAACTGATAATTTCTTTTTTTTTTTATTCGTCAATCTTTAAAACTTTTTGAGAGGAACATATGAAATTAATAATTTGTGCTACCTTATCTATTTTTCACATTTATATATAACAAACAAACATAATACATTTGTATAAATATTATTTTTGTATGAATAGGATTGAAACTATTAAACAATTTTAACTAGGTTATACTGAAACTGTTCAACAATTTCATAAAAATAAAAAGCAAGCTCCGAGTGCTCGGCCACCTAAGCGCCGACTTGAAACACATATGAGTCATTTTATTCTTGGAAACCATATTTCAGGCTAAATNAGGGAAAAAAAAAAAAAAAAAAAAAAAAAAAAACCTAAAGCTTTGGCAGTTCATATGAATTTATTTGGTATTAAGTCTCTTGATTCTTAATAAAATTCAATCTTTTTTTCAGAAAAAAAATGAGTACAATTTTTCACTCTGGAATGGTTTTAATTATCTTTTTTAAAATTAAAATCCGTAGATTTGAGTTCCCTGCAAGTATCACCCATACTCGCCCCAGACCCACCTCGTCTTCAAAATTTATAAAATCACCAAACTCAATTACCTTGTCCTTGATAAAGTAGGGGCATGCTAAGTAATTTGGTCATTCCCAAGTCCATAATTTTTTAAGGCTGCTATATGCACATCTATTTTCCCCTCATTATAAACTCATTTCTCACTTCACATACATCTTTTTTTCTTTTTGATTTATCTAATTTCTCAAAACAAACCCCAAATTTTTTTTCTCATTTACACACCAAAAAAAAAACTAAAACTCAACCACCCCACCCCACCCCAACGCCGACTCCTATCTTGGCGGGTGTTGGCCTCCCTTTCTCTCTCATTTCGTCTTTCTTTCTGTCTCTCTTCTCTCTCCCTTTCTCTGTCTGGTTCTATCCTTTGTGAATCTCTCTCCGGTTGATTGCAGTGGCCGGCAACCTTGCCAGCCCCTGCAACCGACTAGAGAGAGACTCACAAAAGAGATAACCAAACACAAAAAGGGAGGTCGGCGACTTCATCCTCATTTTTGGCATGCACATTTTTGGAGATGTATTATCTTTCACATAAGATCTCTCATGAGATAGCCATGTAGCGAGATCAATTTAGATTTTCTATTTTCTTTGTTTTACTTTTTCAATTTTAATTGTACAATATAAATTCAAGGATTTATATATCTTCACTCACACTAAAAAAATATAACAAATTCATTTATTCTTTTATTCCATATGCTTGGATAATAAATATATGGCTAAGAGTAAAAGTCATCACATATAGTCTTGATCCCAATTTAAAACCCATAGGCCCCTTAGTTTTCTACTCTCACCCCATTTATTACTTATTTTTATATCCAAATTACCCATTATAATTTGAAAATATTTTGTTGTCATGCAAACTTAAATAATTTTATGTATAACAATAATAAGAGTATTAATGAAAAATGATTTTTTTTTTTTTTTGGTTCTGCCAAACATCTGAATGTAAATACAAGTTATTTCCTACTCATTCTCACGAAACTCAGTCTGGGAACCAAACGAGTCTTCGGGTGCTCTCTTTTCATTCATAGTAAAGAAATCTTTAAAGAAAATTCAAATATCTCTCTAATTCGCACTAAAGCCAGAAACGAATAATCCCTCCTTTTTAAAAGGTATAAAACTACCACTAGCTCCCAAAATCATTAACCAAACATTTGATCAAAACAAAAAATTATTAACCATAGCCTCAAGTCATTTGCAAAAAAGTTTAATCGATAAACAAATATCCAAATTATATGTCATATCATCTCTACATGTTCATACAATGCAAATATCGAATGAAAATTCAAGCTTTTTTCTTCCGTAAATAATTAATTTGTCCACCTTAGTGACTCTCATGAAAAACTAACTCAACTAAAGTGTTGGATGTTAGAAAGGTCCACCTAAGTTTTTAAAGATGATAAGCCAGCCCACGTTTTAATTTTAAGGGCGTGTTTTGTCGACTCTCTTTTTCTTTTTTACTGGACTGTTGAAATTGTTTAACAATAACATATAAAATTAGGGTGAATGTAATTCCAAATGAATATACTTTTATGTTATTTTATTCAATTTTCACATGTATATATAATCCAAAAATACAAAAATATTTGTGTGAAATATAATTTTATACAATTTTAGTGTTAACAGTTTCAACTGGTTGTAATGAAATTGTTGATTAGTTTTATTAAAAAAAAAAAAGTGTCGAGTGCTCACTTATTAAAAAGTAGGCCAACATCAAATGAGCTTATACTTTTGGGCCGTTTTGTCCTTAGGGGCCATGTTTGGCCTTAAAAAAAAAGAGAGGAAAATTTTAGCTAAAAGACTATAATTATACTCCATGTCTCTATTTAGGACATAAATTTTACTTTGTGTCAAGAGGACTGAAATTTTCATTTCGTGTCAATATATTAAGAACCTTTTTTCTTTTTCTTTTTTCAATTTTTATTTAAACTTTAGCCTAACATTGGACCCATTAAACCTCCACCAAATTCAGCAAACTTATACTGGTTTAAAGTTATGTATCTCATATTTACAATCATATAAAAATCACTCAAATTGGACATCTACAACTCTAGATAATTGGCTCTAAAATAGAGTACTCGAAACTATTAAATCGGATCTCTGAAAAAATATATAGAAAATTGGACAATTTCGGATACTCGAGTTTAGGGCCGATTATCTAAAGTTGTAGAGGTCTGATTTTGGTGATCTGTATATGGTTGTAAAGAGGAGATACATATTTTTAAACCTAGTATAATTTTTCTAAATTTATTGAAGGTTTAATAGGTCCAACGTCGGACTAAGGTTCAGTTAAAAACTAAAAAAAAAAAAAAAAAGTCTTTAATTGACACAAAATGAGAATTTCAGTTTTCAGTTGACATAAAGTAAAATTCATGTCTTGAATAGGAAAAATTATAGGATATAACCGATATACCGCCATGTGGTATAACTAATTTAACGTGTAAGGGTATTACTGAATAATGTGTTTATATTAGTAGGGAATAATATTAATAACATCCATTCATATTATAACAAATAGACTGGTTATACCACGTGTCAATATAGCAGTTATACAGAATAATTTCTCCTTCAATAGAGACATGAGGTATAGTTAGAGTCCTTTAACTAAATTTTTCCCTTAAAAAAAAAAAGCCATTTTTTACGGAAATTCAAGCTCTTATATCTTTAATACAAAGACCTTATACTTTGTTATTCTTTATTTTTTATCAACAATTGTTTTTTATGAAATTGAATTAATTAAAGACTTTCTCCTACTAGGCGTTATCCACTTGATTAAATGGCTATTGACATAATTTTTACTCTTTTATATATATATATATATCAAATGCACTTTTTCTTTTTCTTTTTTCTATTGGAAGAGATCGGACTCTTTTAATCCTAATTATTTAATTTATTGCCACTTACTCTTACCATTTGGATCAGTCTGTCAGATACACATATATTTTGATATCGAATGTATACTCTCATAAACCTAGCAAAAAATAAAGGTCAATCTGTATTGTGCTCCCATATATATCCTAATACGAAAATGAAACTTGCCACCCTTGTGTTTAGTCGTCTATTAATTGACCACATAAAGAATTAGACATATATCATATCGTATCATGATATATTTTAGTTGGATAATGTTATCCACCTTTTCCACCTATTTATTATTTTATTATTCTCATTTCGTAGTATGTTTTCATGATTCAAACTGTTCTTTTTTAATATCACTTTTTGAAGATTATCTTTGTAAAAAATTAATAAAATTGAAAAATTGTTTGGTCAAATAATTGTTATTTAATAAACAAATGGTGAATCAAACTATTATAAAAACCGTCTGTTTATTTAATTATAGTTACATAACCAATCGATTTTCAATTTGATTATTTTTTGTAAAAATGATTTTCGTAGAATTATCTAAATAATAAACGGTTCCGATCATAAAAATATAATGTGAAATAAAAAAGTTGATGAAAAAGATAAATTGAAAATTGTGGATAGCATTCCCCATTTTAATTTCAAGTCATATGCATTAGATGCTCATATAGTCATATGACTTTCTTTTTGCTGCTCTGTCAAATGGGAGTTGAAACTTGAAACCTTTGGTCTTTTCTTTTTCGTCTTTGTATTTTTTCTTTAATTTGCCAATTGCCATACATAATTTTTTCAACCAATTAACTTATGATTTAGCCATATTTTTCTCTATAGTATTAGGGATATCTTAAAATGGAACTCCCCTCTCCTAATAGGCTAATATAAAAGAAAAAAAAAAAAAAAAAACTTCCTTTTCTTTCCCTAGAGAAATGAGTGAAATTAGCGTTGAAACTTGAAACATTTTGTTGGTGCTTTAAACACCACGTAGAAGTGATCTTATGTTTCACTCTCATGACGTGAAACTTTTCGCTCCCTTGCATTGGTTTTCGACTTGTTTCTTTTGGACCGTGTGGCCGTGGTAGTCTCAAAATTTATGTTGACCATGTAGATTGTTCATCTCTAATTCCAAGTGAATTAAGTAATGGGACGTTCAAAGATATCAGAGATTCAGAAGGGCTCTTCATTGCTCCTTTTTCTTTTTGAAGTTCGTTGCTTCTTTTTCTTTTTAGAAGTTCATTATTATTATTATTATTTTTTTGAAGTCATAAACGGTTTTAACTTTTAGGATCTATCATCTAGTTAATATTATAGCTCAACTTTTAGAGATTTGGATTTGAAATTCTCACCCTCATTTGTCCCTTAACCTGTAGGATGACACTAAACATAAATAATGGTCTTTATTTGATATAAATTATTAACTTATTTTTTAACTGGATGTCCAATTGTTAAATTTGGACAATACTGTTTATCCCAACTCTTTTACCAATTATTTTTTTACAAACTTATGTGGCATATATGCTTTGATTTTGCTGTCACATCATAAAAAATACAGATATTGCATGCTAATTTACAGAATAATTAACCCGTATTTGCTTCCCTCAATTGGGACTCATTCATCACAGAAATCTTAAATTTTAACACTTAAATATCCGAGAGTTCAAATTAATATATATCTAACTCCAACAATTATTGTACACCTTAAAATAAGTAACCATGTTGGTAATGAAATTAGTAGGAAAAAAAAAGTTGGAGACTGAAGTTGGTAACAAAAACAATTGGTAAAAATGTTAGACTACAGAGTATTATCCACATAATTAACAGGCAACTATTATAACTTATAAATATGGATTGAAATATTAAAAAAAAAAACAATAATAATAATGCTTATAGTGATGATCTTAATGTTAACTAGATGTTGTCCTACACTATTAAGGAACCACTTAGTTGAGTTGTAATTTATAAGGCTTGGGCAATTCTAATTACCACATGAGCATGCGTTTAGGGTTGGATTAGGCCAATGCGCTTCTACCTTGGTATCATAGCAGATTTTGTTCTAGCCTTCTAGGATGTGTTTAGTCTGGTCGGTTTGAACTCTATTTATAAATTTTGGGAAATCAGACTTAACCTCTTGATCATACTTTTGGAAAATTTGACCACAATATCAAGAAAAGAAGTACCACAGATTAAAGGTCCGTTTGGCACTGATTCTTAGAAGCACTTTTATTTAGTAATACTTTTATAAGAAGCGTTTATGTTAAGAAGTACATATAAATTTTTATAAAACTTATAAATTGTTTATGCAATTGAGAAAATATCTTTTCAAAAAATTTCTTAAAAGCGCTTTTATAACTCAAAAGCACTTCTAATTATTTTTGCCAAACACTATTAAAAGCGCTTTTACTAATTTAAAAGCGCTTTTAATAATTTTAAAAGCAGTCTCATACGGCCCTAAATGTGGTAAATGAAATGGATGGACAGAAGCCAAGAGCCAACCATGTGAATACTGTGGATTTGTGGTGAAGTGATTTGGTTATTTAATCTTGTGAATGTGATGATTGTTTGAAAGCGAGGGGATTTGAAATAGGTGGTTGGAGTTGTGCCGCGTTGGCTCCTCGGTGTGCCCCCACGTGCATGTCCCCCCTTGGCCCCTTCCTTGTTGGGGTTTCCCCGGACATGATGCGTTGAAACCCTAACCGGCGGCTGCAGATTGACAATCGCTTATAGCTGCCTATCTATTACTATAATTATTTCCATGATCCACAACCATTCTTTCTAATAATGTAAAGTGCTCAATCCAGCCTCATATTATTTTTGGGGATGTTACTAGTTTACTACAAACTTAGAAAAAAGAGAAAAATGCCAATTTCGGGTGTTTTGGGCGGTAAGATTTGTTCCATTGCAGGACAGCTGCCAACCCAAGCAACTATAATTGACCATACCATACTCCAACATGATTGGACTGAACCTATAAAGAGACGTGTAGCTAGAATCTATAATTTGGGGGCCAAAGTTTAAAAACTCAAAATGAGGGGGGCCACTATTAGCTTAATCACGAAATTTATGAATAATATAACATAATATGTGTCATATATTAGAGGAAGTTAGGAAAAAAGTGGGATGGCCACTTCAGGCCTAGCTGTGGCTCCCCCGCACACAAATCAACTCTTGTGATTAGAGTCACTAAATGTCTAAATCTAATAATATAAGAAAAACCACATTTTGTTATTAGATGTGTATTAATTTTTTAATAAAAGTGTGACTTACTTGTACATGTAAGTCTCATTTCTATTAAAGAGTTGATACACATGTAATATCTAAAATGTGATCTTTCACATTAGTCCACTAATAAAAGATTCAAAAAATAGTGTTTGCATTTATTATCTAGATTTACTTTGAATATTATTTATTCTTCACAAATTAAATACCTATATGTATATTGATATATTATTCAATAAACAAATATGGTAATATATTTAATTAGTATTGTCTAATAAATTTGGTGAATCTAACATTATTATTTATTGTAATTAGACTCATAAACTTATTTGCCAGATTTGTTGATCAAATAATATTTTTAGATACATACTAATATCTTATTTGTTATAAATGAATTAACTTCAAATTAAGTGAACTCATAATTAAATTAATAAAACACTTTTGGTGATAATAAAAATTAGTAAGTGCACAACGGTTGTTTAGAAAATGATAGTACATTAGTCAGTGATACTTATGTCAACACATTATTCGGTGATCAAATTTAATAAATAAATTTGATAAATATAGTATTATTATTTAGGTAAGTTTGGTAAATTTAGCATTATTGTTTAGTAATATTAGACTCACAAATTTATTCTCCATATTTGTTCGCAGATTTATGTATAAATATACATATGAACACTATCTTATTCTTTGAAAATAAATGAATATCAAAAAATATTTTTATTTAAATTAATATAATTATGTATTTATGTCACATGATTTGTTGATATTAAAATTTGATAAATAAATTTGATGAGACGCGTTGGTCTCGGTGCATCACTGCATTTTAAGAAACCTAAAAGGAGATTGATATATCATATATGAGGTTGATAGGACAGTGCTGTGTTAGATTTAGTCAAGATTTGGTTGGTTTGATTTTTTGTTCGGTCGACTTGGCCCATTGGTCTTATTTTCTAATGTCCTCTCTCTGTCTTAGATGCACATAATTGATATCACAGTTCTCACTTACATTCGTACATGCGGAAACATAGTTTTAAAGGATGCTATCATATATATCAAATCTATACTCTATATAATATCACTTACATACAAAAAGTTGTGCAGAGAATAAGGTACAAAATAATTAGGTTCAACCCAGTTTTTTTTTTTTATAAAAAAAGCGCAATATGATCAATTATGTACAAAAAATAATAATAAACTTATATTACCAATATCCATAAAGAATAAATATTCAAATGATGCAGTGAGGTTTGAGTTATGCAGAATTTTATTTAACTGTAATGTTCATAAAAATTATAGAATATACGAGAAGAAAAAATGTATTTGCAAATAACAAATATACTCAACACATTAGTATTCTACAATTTATATTGAATTAAAAAAAAAAAAAAAGCTTATAGGGACCACGGCCCTTTTTAGTCTCTTATACGTTTCGCCTCTGATAACATAAAGAAAATTTTAACCTACACTCTTCAAACTCAATCTTATGCAGACTAAGCATTTTTTTTCAGCCTCACCAGTCTACACAAGATAGGCCACAGTATTGGAGGCTTAGAGCAATGAAATGGCCGTGTGGGTTAAATTTAAAACAAAATCTGCTCTATAATTAGGGTCTGAATCAATAATTTAAATGTAAGAGGCCATACAAATTAGTAAGTTCAACATGACCAACAGTTACTTGTCTTCAAATTATTTAACATACAAGGGAGAACCTCTACAAGATAATCATTTATGTCATACATCTTATGATAGAAAATCTATACCGTAATAGTAAATAGATGGAGGCATAATCTAAACAATATCATTAAAATTTTTATTATATATTATAATTTAAGTATATTGATTACTTCTTTAAAAAAAACACCTCAAATTAAGAGTCAACTTACATAAAGGCTTCCACAGCACTTTTCAGCTCATCGTCTTCCAAAATGTTTGTGGCGCACACAAAAAACATCTGTAACCACTTTTAGCTGTTTAAAAAAAAAAAAAAAAAAAAAAACAGTTAAATCCCACTTTTAGGGCTTTAGCAGTTGGCAGTCCACATTTGACACTTGGGTTCTCTGTTGAAACAGTGAAATCCCACTTTCCATCTCACCAGCTCCCCACCATTGTCAGATTGCACAGACCATTGTTCAAGCACATAACCCCATCACGCAAGTTGTCTGCAGCTTTCTCTCTGCATTTCCTGACTTAAAAGAGTCTTTGTATTCTCTCTCAAGCATATGCCCATCCCCCTTTTAGCTATTTTCTCTGCTTTCTTTGTCTTTGAATATATGATTTTAACTTACTAGGATGAACTTGAAAAACCGCAAAGACCCAAAAAAAACCTCTGTGGAATCCGCTCACCAGCTTCCATTGCTGCCACTAACAGGAGCCCATAACCACCACCTCTTCCTTTTTGTTTTAACTTTTTAACTTTTATTCCTTGAAATCTTTTTAGAAATATTTTATTATTCAAGGTTAAGAGTTTTTGAGTCATTTAACAATAAGCTGCAACTATGACCAAAAAACAAACAATAAGGTGCAATGATCTTTTAAAAATGTTATTCCATTGGCACCCAAACTCGTTTCCTCAGAGTTCCCTCTTGGGCCTTACTGTGTTAAGTGTTAAATAGAAGCTCACGTTGACACAAGACATATTGCATGGAGATGACAGATGAAAGGAGAATAATAAGCGACATTTATTGCTTGATAAATATCGAATCGGGTTTATTAAATCTGAAGAATTAAAACAAGATTACATAACCACATATCTAGTCATCTTTTAGCAACAAAAGCTTACATGGATGAAATTTAACCTACACTCTTCAAATTCTAAAACTTATGCAGACTTCTCTTCTCTATCTGCAATATCCTTAAGCATTTCCTTCAACTCACCATTCTACACAGGATAGACCACAGTATTAAACCAATGCAATGGGTTACATTTAAGACAATTATAATATAATAACTTGATTTTATACGTAACCTGATGCATATTGAGAATAATATCTGACCCTCCAATGAACTCCCCCTTGATGAATATCTGTGGGAATGTTGGCCAGTGGCTGCATAGGAAAAGAAGATTAAGAAAACAAGCTCACCAGGCATAGTATGTGAACTCTTAAGTCTGAATCAATAATTTAAAATTTAAGAGGCCAAAAGGATTAGCAAGTTTATCATAACCAACAGTCCTGTGTCTGGAAAACCAATGAAACATAATCAACTAAATAACAGATGAGTACAAAATTCAAAGACTAACGATAATCATATTTATGGTCACTATGAAACAACATAGATGACCATGGTCTTGTCTACAATGTATTTAACTTACAAGGACATTAGTAAAGAGAATAGGCACCATTAAGCAATATAGACTTCGATCAATCTAAAAATAAGGAAAATTTATAGAGAAAATTGTCTGAACAGAGAAGTAACATAGTCCAGCCTTTTTATTTCTTGGGAATCTAATGCCGCAGACAATCTGAAATAATTTTGACCCCAAAGTTGTAGGTGTTACTCAAATAAAATCCAGGGAAAAGCAGGGCACTTATTAATTTTAATACAATACGCGCAGTCTTGGCTGGACCGAAGATGACGAGACAGGTCCCCTTCACTCTAATGAAAATGATGGGCATCTATAGTGAGATAAAAAAATCATGACAATTCGTTCAACCATGATTCACCAAAAAGGGGCAAAAGAAACTGTAGTTACTAAAAAAGTTTATTAATCTTATAAAAAAAATTATTATTCCGATTTTATTTGAAAAAAAAAAAAGGGTGTGCCAGCAAAGGGAACTTTAAACCTAGTGGGAAAGCTTTAAAAAATACACCCCAAAGAGTTAACTTACCTAAAGACTTTTACAGCACTTTTCAGCTCAGGATTTTCCAAAATATTTCTGGCACTCAAAGGAACATCTGCAAGGGCCAAAATTATCATAAGAATACTGTTGGCAGAAATGTATATTATTTGGTTATTGTTAGACCACCATCGAGCACAATTAAGTAACTAAAATTTTTAAATAGGTTTAACTAATGACAATGTTTGTTCATAGCCTTAAGTTATACCCAGGAACATATGAACAGTTTCTTTAAAGTTCATTAAATCTCTAGTTTTAGTTGCTTCGGACAATAATGATCATATTGTCCTGTGTACATGTTCATAACTGTCAAACCATTTAGATGTCTATCTTTAGCTAAAATTCAGTGATGACATGGTTTTATTTCAGTTACTTATGTTCCTATGTTAACAGATTTGATTGCTAAATAAAATTAACCAAGGGCTGAATGGCAGTTCAACAACTAACTGAACATTTCAAAACTTACTGTATTGTTTTAACACTCTTACTGCAAGTGAACTGAATCCACATTGAGGAAGATCAGGCACTCCTTTCATATAAAGCATTACAGGGTTGTCCTTGACATCCTGCACCAGAAACACACCACAATAATTAATTTAACGAAGAATGAACATACTTTCGTCTGGATAACAATGGGAAACAGCGAGCTCATATTGTAAGATTTATTGACATATATCTACCTGTTCAACAAGTTCCTTCAAGGTAAGGCCAGAACTCTCAAGCTTATTTGTGGGTTTAAAATCATCATGTGTGTCGGCATCATTCGGCACAGAGGTCGAGTATCTCATTCCATTCTGATACAACGATCCTGATACCTACTACCAATTTAAAAAAAAAAAAAAAATCATTAAATGGTATCATTTGTGAGTATGAAGTACGAACATTTAAACAAAAGAAGTGCACATTCAAGAATCAAGACATGGCATTGATTATACACACACACACGCACACACATGCTTTCACTTGATTCAATTAACTCTGCAAACATATACAATATGCAATAAGTATCTCTAGAACATAAATAATCCAATCAATTCAGCACTAAAACAAGTCAAAAATCGGATTACCCCATTTCAGGTGATTCAGAATTTAAGCCAAAACAACCCATATTTTCTCATTAATCTTTTCAGTTTTGAATTTAATATGTACTACCCAAATGTGAAAAACCGAATATTTTCTCTGAGCAACATTAAAGAAAAAAGATGTCGAATCTTACAATTCTACTATAACGGGCAGCTGGGAGGCCTGAAGTTCCATGGAAGAGCAATTTTGAAATTGACCTTGACATGCTGTTAACCATGAACACGCCTATCAGTGGCATAAAGTAAAAACTTTCTACAACACCTTTCATTTCTCTTCAACAAGTTAATAAGCATAGACAAACTAAAAAGATGTTTGTTTGCTCGGAAACCAGAGGGAACGGATGGAAAGTTGGAAGCTGAATCGGTTTACCTGAAAGAGGAGAGGTGGAAGAAGCAACAACAGATTAGGGCTTGGGAGAGAGCTCACAACTCACAACTCTGGCAAGTGAAGGGAGACGGAATTCCAGTAAGACGGTGCGTGTTGCTCGATAGTTTTTGAGTGACCTGACGCTATCTCAACGACGTCGTTGATCTACAAAGAGAGAAACACTTCTTTTTTTTTTTTGGCTAATTATAAGTTTATAACTTACGCTTGTTTGATGATTCATAAATTGCACCATATTCTTTTAATTTTTTTAATTTACTACTTAAGATTTTAGTTTTGATATAAATTAGGTATTAGATTTCGTTTATTTAGGAATCTAAAATCGAAATACATGTTTGATAATTTTTCGTAAAAATTTCACCGAAATTTATTGAAATTATCGAAATTTTCCTATTTTTTATTTTTTCTAACTTCAGAAATTCATAAAAAATAGCTCGAGACTCCAAATAATTCACCGAAAAATTCTACAAACTCGTATTGATGAGTACTAATTTCATATGACCTCAAAATAGTTAAATTGCTTTCAAAAAAATTATGAAAAATCATACTCTCATAATTTAATTCTAAAAATAATAATAATCGCTAAATTCTTAAATTTTCATTTAAATTCATTTCCACACAACTAAGCTCTAGAACTACAATCAAAGGTCTAAGTTAGTTAAAATAAACTTAAAGAAATTTCTAATTTCTTTAAACAAATCTTAAAACAAGTTTGAAAAATTTAAGTAACAAAATTATCATAAGTCAAAATTTGAGTTACTACACTTAGTGAAGACAAAGCTTGACTGGGTGATAGACACGGGAAAAAAAGGAAGGAAAGATTAAAAAAAAAAAAACTGAAGAGAGAGACAAGGGGAAAAAAAGTAAAGAAAGAAAAAAAATTAAAAAAATTAAAAAAAAAAGAGAAAAAAGGAGGGGGGTTTGGGACCTTTGGGCAATTGGAAAGAAGAAAAAAAAAAGTTTGAGATTTCGTTTAGTTATTTTAAACCTTAAACTCTAATACATTATATATAAAAAAATAATTAAAAGTATCCTAAAGGGCTTAAAACCTAATATCCTAAAGAATATATAGTATATAGGGTTTAATGTATAAATTATAGAATATAAAGAGTATTAGGCTATATAGAGTATATAAAGTATTAGAGTTTAGATTTTAGTGTATAATTAAATTATACAAAATAAAGAATATACTAATTTTATTTAACTGTATTTGTCTCCAGCGCGTATTATATTTATCACATATCATATAAAACCTACTATATAATTTGGTTTCTTCAATGTTTTTTTATCGTAGATAATATGTTAAATAAATATATGATAAAGTTTCATTCAAAATTTCTGTATTTTAATAGCAATTTCAATCGTTTCTGTCGAATTTGTGTTGAAATTTAAATATTCTCAAAATTTTCATTAAAATTTTTTTGAAATCCAAAATTTTATTCTTGAATTTGGCATTGTCATTTTTCCGACCATTACGTCAGACACCTGACGTGCCAAGTAGAGGGCCTGCGGTTTAACTACCTATACGACTGACCAACATCTCTTCATGCCCACTAAAGTCCGGCGTGACCAGGTACTGCCTGCATGTGGGTATCCCTTTCTCTTCAACTTATTACAAATCTTTACTTATCTTTTATTTTCCTTTTTGATTACTTGCTTAATCCAATTGGTTTGGTGGCTATTTTGGTTGGGCACTAGTAAATATGTTTTGGTTGGGTGACTGTTTTTCTTTTTCTTTCAAATTATAGTTTTTTTTTTATTTTTTTTATTTTATAATTTAACTAATTACTTGAATTGATCGACCATTTTAATTGTGAAAAACTAATAATATGATTGGCATGTGATCACTTTTGATAGAAAATGGAACTGCGTTAACAAAAAGGGCATTTTAAACTCAAGATTAAAATACTCATCTTTAATTGACATATGGTTAAAGTTTAAGTCCTAAGTGAAATTTGTTTCAATAGTTTAACTAAGAAAACCATACACTATGCCATTGAAGCTAGGACTAGAGTCCAAACCCAGCACTAGTCACCTATAAAGCTCATTTGGTTCAAGTTTTGGAAACCTAAGAAAGAGAAATTAATTTTATTATTACATTTGGTAAGTATATGGAAAATAAATCAATTCCTAATCCAAGGAAATTTGATGCCCTTATTGGGGGAAAAATGAAACTCTTGCTTCAGCTTGAGTTTTGTTTTTCCCCTTTTGAGAAAACATTTATTGCTTCTTTTTTTGACAAAACTAACCTTACTATTATTTCAAAATATCATCTGCTATTATTTCATATATCTTCATTCCTTAGATAAATAATATAAGAGTATAATTGACACTTTTATTTTCAATTCATCCACAAACCAAACACGAAAATAAAAATAAAAATATAATTCCTAGTTTACTTTTGAGGATTAACAAACATAGAAAAGAGAATTTAACATTCCCTTTCCCCCGGAAAATAAAAGGAACTAAAAGAATTGATTTTCCAAGAAATTAATTCCGTAAAACAAACTGCCTATACAGTACTGTACTATTCAAAGTCTCAAACCCTTACACGATCCAAGATGGATTTCCCATCAAGCATGTTGCTTTGTTGAAGTTCCAAGTACTCCTTGTACTTCATCCCAATATATGCTGCCGGATGGTTTTCACTGTCTACCAACTCCGGTGCAGGGGTAACAACTGTCTCCAGAGATGGACCAGTTGGTGTAGCTAGGGATATTCTTGTAACTTTGTTGTTCAGCACTGCTCTATGTACATTGCTCCTGTACTTCCCATTGCTAAAAATCTGATAGAAACAAGGGAAACAAAGGGTTTTGAAATATACGTGTAATATATAAAATTAGGATAACGAAAAAAACCCTCAATTTTTATAAATGAATCTTTTAATTACAGCACAATAAATTTGACAATAGTATATATATCCTTGCATTGATAGAAAACCACCAAGAAAGAAAAATGGATTATATATATATATATGTATCACTAAGTAATCTCACATTGGTTGGGTTATAAGTTTAATAATTAAGTATACATCCATTAATGATTTTCTCCATCTAATAGCTTACGTCCTTAAGAAGGATCGATAGAATCAAAAGTGTAGGTCAATTTTAATAGGAACCGCACATAAGGGTCATCAGTCCAACAAAAAAAACAAAAAGAGCTAGAAACCATTTGTCCACCATACACGTGTCACCCAAAATAGGAGTTTCACCCGAGGAGAATTTTGAGAATTAGTCTCGCATTGGTCAGATTAATCCTAATTAATTAACAAGTTAATACGAAATTATCCATTAATAACAGAGTCTCGTATTGGTAAACATTAATTAAAAATTTGTGATATCAACGCACCTCAAGGTGATCACCGGTGTTAACAAGGAAGGAGTAGGGCATGGCATTGACATTTACCCACGTGCCATTGTGTTGCACTTGAAGACCATTAATCCCATTTTGTATAAGGAGGGTCAAGAGGCCATGATCAGAATGAGGGGGCATTCCCAGTGCAAGTTCTGGCTGAGGACAAGGAGGATAAAGGTTTGCAATGAAGATCTGTAAACCTGATTCCACATTCAATGCCTTGTCTAAGTTGGTGGGTTCCAGTCCCAAGCTCTCTGATACTCCCTTTAGAAGTTCTCTTGCCACTTCTCTGGTTCTTTTGCAATACTCTGATGCAAGCTCACTGCACCAAGAAAAAGTACTTTTATCATAGGAAGAAGAGTAAAACGTACCCTTTTTAATCTACACTTTAATATTGATAATCCCTTGTGCCAGTATTTTTATCATAACAACTTGAATAAGAACTTAAAGAGACAAAGACATTGACGTATGCACCCCTATTTTTATCATAACAGTTTGAATAAAAACTTAAAAAATAAATGCTCCATATCATTCAACTATAATAAAAAATTATAAAAAGAAAAAAAAAACAAGTAATGCATTTTAAAAAAAAAAAAAATTATAAAGAGAGAAAAAGACTTTGACGTATGGGCTCGTATTTTTCTCATAACAGCTTGAACATAAACTTAAAAATAAATGGTCCATATCATTCAACTATAATCCCCTTACAAAAGCAAGTAAGCATTTGGTTTTTTTAAATATAAAAAGACAAAAACGCTGATGTATGCGCCCGTATTTTTCTCATAACAATTTGAATAGAAACTTACAAATTAAATAAATGGTCCATATAATTAAACTATAATGGTATATAAATCTATACATATATGCATAGTCGTCAAAAGCCATGGAGGTGTCAAAACAAAATTGAAGCTTTAATTTCAAGATAAACAAATGGAAGGCAACTACAGATCAAGAAATCGATGCAATTGATGAAAAGAATAAAACTTAATTGGGAGCTTACGTACCTGAAGCCAGCGGGTTTATTAGGGAAGTGAAATTGAGGGTGTACAAAAACCTTGAGGAAATCTCTCCAAAACAACACTTTCTCCACAGAAGCATTGAAGCTGGTGCCACACCTGATTGGGTCCAACACATGCTTCCCTTCAAACTCCTGCTTCTCCTCCTCCGTCAGATCAAAAAATCTTTCACAACCATCCAGGATCGCCTTCATCAGACTCTCTGGCACACCATGGTTGACCACCTATATATATGTGAAGCCTCAGTAACTTTGTAAAAGAAAAAAAAAAAGAACAATTTTAATGGTTTCATTAATTAATTTTGTAGATACCAAGAAGAAGCCCCAGTCCTGGCAGGCTTTGCCAAGGTCACTGATGGCTTTGGAGCGCTGTTGGGGAATGGCAGATGTGAGGAGAGAGAAATCAACGGTGGGGATTAATGTTTCTGCTTCTGAATCTTCGAGAACTGGCTGGTGATCGTCATGATGACTGTCTGTGTATGTATAAGAGGAAGGAATGAAGGTGACGTCTGGTGATTCTGAAAGCTTTTTGATGGTGGTTGGTGGTTGAATATTATGGGAAGCTTGTGTTGTAGCCATGGAGATGGAGAGAGATCTAGAGACCAAATTAAGGTCAGTGAAATGGGGATAAGGATGTGAATTATTTGTGGCTGCTTTGCAATCTGATCAGACCAAAGGCTGTTTCAAAAGCAGACAAACTCACACGTTCACAAATTGAATTATTGGATTGAAGGTTGCTACCTTCAGAAGGAGCTGAAAAAGTTATTTTATATAAGTGATATAATGATATAATGAGTTTATGTGTTATAATAAGAGGAAATGTTATCAATATTGTATCTTATTAATATAAATATATCATCCAATAATATATTTAGATGTTAATTATGTACTATATAAGATATATCGATTATATTGTATAATTTTTCAAAAAACAAACACAAATAACTGATAGTTTATAAATTGTTGAAGGTTACTTCAGGAGTCTTTATTGACTAAACTTGAAATACTTTATTGAATTGTTACAAATAATTAATATTATTATTTATTGGGCATATTCATTAAGAAATAGATTCTTTGGCCATGTATAGTGCATGTTGCCGCACCAGATCATTTCCAACCTAATCTTATCTCTTTCTTTTTTTTTTTAAAAGATTTTTTTACCAATTTGGTACTTGAATTTTAGGCTATGTTCTAATTTGGTACCTGATCAACTTATTTGTTCCAATTACATACTTAAATCTTTTATTTTGTATCTATAGTGATATATTCCGTCTAAATTAATAATGGAAGTTGTTAAACCTAGGGGTATTTCAGTAAATGCAGTTAAGATTGCTTACCAAAATTGATATTTTCAGGGATAATTTTGTCTTTTCAGGAGCCTTCAACCAAAGGCTATGTGAGACACATTTTCCTCAGTAGAGCACTCACTTCCTCTAGATGGGTATGATTAATTGGGAAGGAAAGAGTTTACTTGTGACTATATCCCTCACACCTGGCAACTTAATTGACCAATAATACTCATGTCTTCTTACGGCCGGAGCGCAACGCAGTTGCACACTCACATAATTTAGGGGCAGATATAGAAAACACCACTAAATTCTTTTATAAATTAAAGCACACATCATGCTTTCCAGTGCTTAATTATGTGAAAATTAATCAAGATTATTATAAACAAATTGGTGGAATATTTTCTGCATAAACAATGAATGGTCTATATAGTTATATAATACGTTCCCTATGTTGATGTGAGTCAACCCATGTGGTTATTGTGTAATTATTAGAATTAATTAGGTAATTTATTAATTCCTGTATTTTAGTTATAGGCCCGTGTATATAAATCACACTTTGTGGTCTTAATCAATTAAGCAAGAATTATATTTGAAAACCCTAAACCATTCTCTGTTCATGGTATCAGAGCCGACCTTAATCACCTATCTTCTCACATAGGTATTAAGGTTCGATCACGGTGGTTCTGAATGGTTTAGGAATCTATCTTGCCTAAATACATTACTCACCATTCTTCTCGGCAAACGTGGGATCGATCAAAGACTGAAACAAAACGTTTTTTTTTTCTTTCTGTTTTCTTTCCGCTGCAACGTACTTGTTCTCCTTCCTTGATCGATTGTTTGTTTTTTGCTCGGCCGAAGATTGTTTCGAGTTCTTTTTTCCCTGTTCAGATTGGACTTTGTCTCTGTTCGGATTGGGCCTTGTTGCTGTGGTGTGCGACCTGTTGGGGTTCTATTTGGCTTGGGCGTGGCTGCTGTACGACAACCGGCGGTGCGACTGGTTGTGCGACTTACTGCAGTGCCACGACCTGTTGTGCAGACGCGACTGGCAGCGGTGCTGCGATCAGCTGTGCGATTGGCAGCGGTGCTGCGATCGGCTGTGCGACGGCCTGAGCGACCCTGGTTTCTGTGCGTGCGATCTGTTTTGCGACGGCCTGAGCGGCAGCGAGTGTAACCTGCTGTGTTTTCGGATTTGGCGTGACTGGTTGACTGGCAGCGGCTTTGTGCGAAGCTTCTGGCAGCGCCGATCGGTTCTGTGTGACGCACCTGGCAGCAGCTGTGATCGTCTGTGCGTGCAATCGGTGGTGCGGCTGATCAGTGACCGGAGGTGGGAGCTGTGTGACGACCAGCGGTGTCAGCGAGCTGTTTGTGCGGGTGCACAATCTTGGTGCTGAATATTCTAAAAAAAAAAAAAAAAAGGAAAAAGGAAAAAAAAAGGTGCTGCACACTATGTCTGAAACGCCTCCCTCTGGTTCCTCGGCTACGGATTTGCATGGAACCAATAATATGGTTGGTCCGAACTCTGTTAGTTCCTCCAACTTTGTTGCCAAGTCAGGTATCTCTAACTCTGCTTTGAGTACTTCTGTTGATACTGGTAGTGGTGCATGGATAATTGATACAGTTGCTACGGATCATTTGACTTCTGATCGTTATGTTTTTAGTCATCTTTCATCTGTCTGTCCTAAACCATTTATTGTTAATGCCAACGGTGTGTCATCTCCTGTTTTAGGGGGCGGCACGGTATCCTTCTCATCTGATTTGTCTTTACATAATGTGCTATTTGTTCATTCCTTAAATTGTAACCTTAATTCTATTAGTCAACTAACCAAAACTCATAATTGTGTGGCCACATTCTTTCCTACCCATTGTGTTTTCCAGGACATTCATACCAAGGAAAAGATTGGCAGTGGTAGAAAGAGTGGTGGATTATACTATCTGGATAGTGGGGTTTCCGCTTCAGATGATTGTGGGATTGTGAGTCTAGTTCGTGATGGTTCCTCCGAAAATAAGAAGAAGATCTGGTTGTGGCATCGCCGACTTGGTCATCCTTCCTTTAGTTATCTTCAGCGTTTATTTCCCTCTCTATTTCTTGGATTGATCATTTCCAATTTTAATTGTGACGTTTGTGTGTTGGCCAAAAGCCATCGTTCAATGTTTCCTTCTAGTCCTACACGTATGGATGTTCCTTTTGCTTTGGTACACTCGGATGTTTGGGGTCCTGCCCCGTGTGTTACACATAAAGGAATGAAATGGTTTGTAACATTTATTGATGATTGTACTAGAATGACTTGGGTTTATCTTCTGAAACATAAAAGTGATGTGTGTGCTGTTTTTCGCCTTTTTCATCACATGGTCTTCACCCAGTTTACCTGTCCTATTAAGGTTTTACGCTCAGATAATGGCGGTGAGTTTGTTAATATAGAGTTGACTCAGTATTTTGCTTCTGCGGGGATCCTTCATCAGACTTCTTGCGCTCATTTTCCACAACAGAATAGGGTTGCTGAACGCAAAAATCGACATTTATTGGAAGTCACTCGGTCCCTTCTTCTGGGCGGTCATGTGCCTTCTTTATTCTGGGGTGATGCCTTGAGTTCTGCCATCTATCTGATTAATCGGACCCCATCTAGTGTCCTTGCCTTCTTTTGTCTCTCTACCAGGTATCCTTCATTTGGAACCCCGGATTTTTGGGTGTGTTGTTTTTGTGCATTTACATTCTCATCAGCGATCCAAGCTCGCATCTCGGGCTTTAGAGTGTGTTTTTGTTGGTTATGGTCCATCCCAGAAGGGGTACCGGTGCTATCATCCTTCTACTCAGCGCTTCTATGTTTCTATGGATGTCACTTTTCATGAACATCAACTTTTTTATTCTCCCCGTCCATTGGATTCTACCCTTCAGGGGGAGGTTTCTAGTGAAGTGCAGAATCGAGATGATATGTTGTTCTTTGAGGAAGGGTCAGAACAGACTACTGATCACCCAGTGTCTGAGTTTGAGAATGAGACTGAGACTGCAGAAATTACTGCGGATGAGACTGAGATTGCGGAAATTACTGGGGATGATACTGAGGATATGGTAGGACAAGAACCCACGAATTCTGAGCCTGAGGAATCACCACTCCATGATAGTACCGCCATCTCTCCTACTCCATTGAATCAATCTTCTTCATCCATTGAGGTAACAAACAATACTCTTGATTCACATTCTGGTTCAGATCTTGTTTCTAATGCTTCTAAATTTACACTTCCTCCTCGGTCTAACCGAGGACAACCACCAGCTAAATATGAGCCAGATCCAAATGCCAAAGTTAGGTACTCAATTAATAATCATGTGTCATCTGTTAGGCTTTCAAAGTCATATGAATCGTATGTTCTGCAATTATCTTCTGTTTCTATTCCTAGTAGATTGCAGGATGCTCTTACAGATTCTAGATGGACCAAAGCTATGGCTGAAGAAATGGCGGCATTACAGAAGAATTCAACCTGGGAGTTGGTTTCTCTACCTAAGGGGAAGAAGACAGTTGGATGCAGGTGGGTGTTTGCAGTCAAACACAAAGCTGATGGATCAGTTGAAAGGTATAAGGCAAGGTTGGTAGCAAAGGGTTATACACAGTCCTATGGCATAGACTACTTGGAGACGTTTGCTCCAGTGGCCAAGTTAAATACAGTACGGGTTCTGTTGTCTTTGGCCGCTAACAAAGATTGACCACTCCTTCAGTTTGATGTAAAAAATGCCTTTCTCCATGGTGATTTGACTGAAGAAGTATACATGGATCCTCCTTCAAGTATACCAGAATTTGATAATACAAGATTAGTATGTAGACTGAGAAAGTCTTTTTATGGTCTTAAACAATCTCCGAGAGCCTGGTTTGGGAGATTCACCCGTGCAATGAAGAACTATGGTTATCGGCAGAGTAATTTTGATCATACTTTGTTCCTAAAGAAAAGGGGGAAGAATATTACTGCTATTATCATTTACGTTAATGATATGGTTCTGACTAGAGATGATTATGAGAAAATCTCTAATTTGCAGAGGTACTTGTCTAGAGAGTTTGAAATGAAACAGCTGGGGAACTTGAAGTTCTTTCTTGGGATAGAAGTTGCTTGGTCTAAACATGACATATTCCTATCTCAAAGGAAATATGTTTTAGACTTGTTGTCTGAAACTGGTATGCTTGGGTGTAAGCCAGCTGTCACTCCTATGGAACAAAACCATAGACTTTTCGAGTGTTTGGGGGCCTTGCCTGCAGATAAGGGGCGATATCAAAGACTTGTTGGAAGATTGATATATTTGTCTCACACTAGACTTGACATTGCTTATGCGGTTAATGTAGTAAGCCAGTTTATGCATGCCCCGTGTAAACCCCATATGGATGCTGTGGAGCGAATTTTGCGGTATTTAAAATATGCACCTGGTAAAGGGTTGTTGTTTGCTAATCATGGTCATGTGAATGTTGAAGGTTTTTCTGATGCAGACTGGGGTGGTTCAGCAGATGATAGGAGGTCTACCTCAGGCTACTTTACCTTTGTAGGAGGAAACTTGGTGACCTGGAGGAGTAAAAAGCAATCGGTTGTATCTAGATCAAGTGCAGAGGCTGAATACAGAGGTATGGCACTTGGAGTAGTTGAACTTTTATGGTTGAGACATTTATTGACTGATTTAGGGTGTCCACCTACCAAGCCTATGGACTTGTTTTGTGATAACAAATCTGCTATTGATATAACACATAATCCTGTTCAGCATGATAGAACAAAACACATTGAGATTGATCGACACTTCATTAAAGAGAAGCTTGAAGCTAAGATTATCAACTTCCCATTTGTGAAGTCTGAGGATTAGCTTGCAGATGTGTTGACCAAGGCCGTAGCAAATAGGGTGTTTTTGGACTCACTAGACAAGTTGGACATGTGCGATATATATGCACCAACTTGAGGGGAAGTGTTGATGTGAGTCAACCCATGTGGTTATTGTGTAATTATTTGAATTATTAGGTAATTTATTAATTCCTGTATTTTAGTTATAGGTCCGTGTATATAAACCACACTTTGTGGTCTTAATCAATTAAACAAGAATTATATTTGAAAACCCTAAACCATTCTCTGTTCACCCTAAAATAAACCTAGCTAACTACACAACCAACCATTAGAACTTGGGGAAGCACCCTTTGTTGCTTCTTCAATCTTCCTAGTCTTCACCTCATTGAGAACATTTCTAGTCCATTCAGAAAATTGGCTCTCATTGTATCCAATTCTGCCATTCTTGTAGATGGACATGCAGCGACGATCATCTTCACCATATGGGCAAGGGTCTCCATTCGGGTCGCGCCACGCCCCTTGGTGTCTCATTCCAGACCAGCTGGCGATCCATTGGTACACATATTGGCCTACACCAGCGAGCTTTAGCCATCCTTTTGGGAAGAACTCCATAACACTACTGTTTCTGTCCATCAAGAACATGTTGGTCAATTGTGCACCATGTGGGGATACCAAAATGTCTGTGGAACTCATCACCTTCACCTGGATATTCAACAATATATCAATTATTAAAATTTCAGTTTATATATGCTAATTCTAAAATAAGAACATGAAAATGATTTTGATCTACAAGGCATCGTTTTATGGGAAATTAGTTATGGTTGAGACTTGAGAGAAAATAATTATTCTCTATCAATTCTTATGAGGTTAATTCTATTTACACCAATCGATCTCTATACTCATCACACCCTCAAATATTTTAATACTCATTGTACACTAATTTAATCTACCTCACCACAATTCTAGCTAGTACCTTGAAATATATAAACTATATAATATTGCCACATTTTGAACAATCAATTAATAATGCTAGTGTAAATAAATTTTAGGAAAAAATTTAGCTAAAAAACTCCAAGTATACTTCATATATTTATTTTGAACATGAATTTCACTTTATGTCAACTAAGGACTGAACTTTTCATTTTGTGTCAATTAAGGACTTTTTTTTTTTTTTTTCCAGTTTTTATCTCAACTTTGGCCCGATGTTGGACTTCATTAACCTTCACCATATCTAAAAAAATTATACTGAGTTTAAAGACATGCATATCCTATTTACAAGCATATGAAGATCACCCAAATCAGATCTCTACAACTCCATATAATCGGCCCCAAATTACAGTACCCGAAACAGTCCAATTTTCAAATATTTTTCTAGACGTCCGATTGGACAGTTTCAAGTACCCTACTTTGGGGTCGATTATCTGGAGTTGTAGATGTCTAATTTGAGTGATCTTTAATTATATAATTATAAAGAGAGATGCATAGCTTTAAACTCAGTTTAAGTTTGCTGAGTTTGGTTAAGGTTTTATGGATCCAATGTCTGGCCAAAGTTGAGATAAAAACTAAAAAAAAAAAAAAAAACAGGGTCCTTAATTGACACAAAATGAAAGTTTCAGTTATTAGTTGACACAAAATGAAATTCATATTATGAATAGAGACATGTGGTATAGTTGGAGTCTTTTAGTTAATTTTTTTAAAAATTTTATGTACTATATATCTTACAGATACATCCTACTCCTCTGCATTTAAATTGGGTGATTTTCTCTACATTTTAAAAAATTCCAACAACTTTTATAATCTAACGGTTGCCATTAGTCCACATCAACACATGCAAGTTCTTTTTTTTTTTTTTTTTTTCTTGTCAACACAAGTTTTTTATTTTCTTAAACTTATCCTTTTGGATTAGCATCTATTTCGTCTCCTTCTCCCACTTTTTCCTCTGTTGGTTTAGTTCTTTCTTTGTTAGCCGTTTTCCCTCCCTTCTCTCTTACCCTTAACAATGATAATCTTTAAACTTAAACCATAAAATGTTTCTCAAAAGAAACCCAATCATGAGGTCAAGTCAACAAGTCCCAATTCCCATCGAAAAATACATTGCAAAAAGTAGAATTTATCATAAAATTATAAGAATAGAAGGATATTGAAACTGAAGTTAGGAAGAAATTTTACCATCCCAAGTATTTTAGAACACCACACACTAAAACACCCAGATCATAAATTGCATCAAAACCAAAATAAATTAATCGGTTTTCTGTCATACCCAATATTATGTTATTCTCCAATACATTTGAGAAAGAATGAGAGAGGAGATAGAGGGAGTTCTGAGAGGAGAGAAAGCCAGAAGAAGATGACAGCGAACAAAGCAATTGACGGGATGGAGAAAATATGAGAAAATTATAAACTTGTGTTGACGTAGCCCAGTGGAAACCATAGATTATAAGAGTGTTCATAATTTATCAAAATGTAGATAAATCCACCATTTTAAAATGCAGATTAAGAAGTCGGATCCCTATCTTATTAGATTGACTTTAAACCAACATAACTATAGTAAACAAATTTGGAAAATTATAATCTTAAACCAATATGTTTTTCTTTACCTCGATCTTAAAGAGGGATCTTAATTACACTTACGGCTCTATATATAATAGGCCAAATAATACTTTTAAGAGAGACTTAGAGTTCAATTTATTTTATGAATTTTTTTTTAGACTAAAACCGGTAGTGATTTATGATTTTTAATTAAGTCTTTTAATTTTTCTTCTATGACGGCTTTATATTAGGTTTTAACTTTAAGATTTTGAGCTTTACATAAAATTTTAGAGTTAAAACCTAACATGCAGCCTCTATAAAGCCTACTCTACACCCTATAAAGGGAAATACTCTTCAAATTGGAGAATGACTTTATAATGAATGAAAATAATTTTCTTATAAATTAAAATGACTTTATTATGAATTAAAATAATTTTTTTTATAAATTATTATGAATTAAAATAATTTTCTTATAAATTTTAAAACACCCTTAGTTTTCATCTAAAAACTATTTTTCTAAAGAACATAAGCCTAATTATCTCTACTTTTAATTCTGATAGTTTCGGTCATTTTTCATTTTGTATAAAATTAAAATTATAAAAAAAAAAGTGAAAAATAATTAAAACTAAATGAACCAAAAATACAATATAATATTTCTAACAGTCACTCTATATATCATCCCACTGATCTCCTCTAATGCTTTCCAGATATATCCTTACTCTGACATCCAACTAAAAATAATATAAATATTCTTCCCCCACGCATGCACTCATTTTGAAGTGCTGATAATATGTTATATATCAAAAGGTTTCCTACCATTATTTATAGTACGGAGTGCGTCGCTATTCACTTCGATATCTAATTCTTATTGAACAAAGTTCATGATTTGTTCTTCTGTATAAACAAAATTAGACTTTTGGGATTATAATGATCAATTCAATAAGAAGTAGTTTAATTGTTTCAAACCAACCATTTCAAGACATATTGATTCTAAGTTTTTAACTATTGGAAAAGCTTCTTAAGAAGGATCCCTTTTGACAAGAATCAAAAGAGATTGCATTGTTCGGGATTGCATTTTTGAACCAATCATAACTGTTAATTTTTAGATGTACATTTAAAAATTATTTTTGTTGAAAGTCAGTAAAATTGAAACTCGTTTGACCGTTAATATTATTTTGATCATTTTAAAGTCTATTAGAAATATTGTCTTCATCTATTTATTCAGTCATAGTTAGTTAGATGTTTAAATAATTTTTGATTTAGTTTAGGGGGGGCTATTCACACCACCCTAATCCACTAAGTTGACCACCCCACTTAAATTTTTACCCCTTTGTGCCCATTTTGCCCCTGCATTAAAAAAAAAAAATCATTTCTCCAATTTTGGCCGGCCACCTCTCCCCGCCGCCGGCGCAACCCCACCCTCTCCCCACCGTCGCCGCGACCCCACCTCTCCCCGGCGCCGGTCGATCTCACCCCTCCCAGGCGAAGACCCACCCACCCAGGCGAAGACCCGATCGGCCCAGGCGAAGGCCCGACAGCCCCTTCGCCGGCGATCTTCCTTTTCCGGCAGAGTTGAGACGCCGGACCACTTGGGTTTTGTTCCCTAGGTCACGGCGAGTCCAACCCTGGTCTTCCTTTGTTCATCCGACCACCGTGCGCGGCGAATCGACGTCGTGACCCGATCGGCCCCTTCGCCGGTGATCTTCCTTTTCCGGCAGAGTTGAGACGCCGGACCACTTGGGTTTTGTTCCCCAGGTCACGGCGAGTCCAACCCTGGTCTTCCTTTGTTCATCCGACCACCGTGCGCGGCGAATCGACGTCGTGACCCGATCGGCCCCTTCGCCGGTGATCTTCCTTTTCCGGCGGAGTTGAGACGCCGGACCACTTGGGTTTTGTTCCCCAGGTCACGGCGAGTCCAACCCTGGTCTTCCTTTGTTCATCCGACCACCGTGCGCGGCGAATCGACGTCGTGACCCGATCGGCCCCTTCGCCGGTGATCTTCCTTTTCCGGCGGAGTTGAGACGCCGGACCACTTGGGTTTTGTTCCCCAGGTCACGGCGAGTCCAACCATGGTCTTCCCTTGTTCATCCGACCACCATGCGCGGCTAATCGACGTCGTGAAGCTCCGCGGCGGCGGGGAGGGGTGGCCGGCCAAAATTGGAGAAATGATTTTTTTTTTTAATGCAGGGGCAAAATGGGCATAAAGGGGTAAAAATTTAAGTGGGGTGGTCAACTTAGTAGATTAGGGTGGTGTGAATAGCCCCCTCTTTAGTTTATTTTTTTATAAGAATGATTCTTAAGTTGAGACTTAATAAATAAGTGTTCGGAATAATTAAATTGTATTGGGAATTGAGGACACATGCAATCCCAATTTTATTCTTATTAGAAGGAATCCCTTATAAGAAAGTCTTCCTTTAACTAATTCCAAAATTGATTATATATGTGGATCTCGAACCTGCTAACAAAAAATTATAACACATATTTTGATTTTCTTAATGGATAATTAGATTTTTATCCTTGCATAAGACTTAACTTTTTGTCAAATTACGTTGTTAAAGTCATGACGTTCTATTTTATATTCCTCGTGTTTAAATTGTGTCAATTTTATCCTTATAGTTTTCTAATGGTTGCAATATTTCATGGACACTATAATTCCGTAAATTTTTTTCAACAAAAATAACACATGAAGCACACGATCGAATGAGGATATTTTAAAATTTTAGATGATCAAGCTTTATAGTCACTATCTTGAATACCGTAAATCGTGTATGGCATTATATTTGGGTTGATCACTTTAACAAAATCAAGGATGTATTCTTGAATTGCAACGTTAAAAAATTATGAATATATAAGATCGTAGTAGAATTTGATCCAAACTAAAAAAAAGAAAAACAAAAAAAGATAATTTATCTAATTTTGAATAGATCCGGGTGTTAAATTTGATTTTGGTTTAATAAAATTAAATATTATGAAAGATGAAAATTGATTTTTTTTTTACCTTTTGGGTTTTGTATTTTGAAACAACAAATTCCAAAGTAAAAGAATATTGGAATTAATGCGCACCTGGTCACAAAAGGTGAGATTATTGGAGTAAGCAACAGTCATCCGGCAACCCTCCACCTTGGCACACTCCCTGTCGAAGATCCTAACCACTGCACTCTCGTTCTTGAACGATCTCGCCCCCGTCCTCATAAACAACGTCATCCCAATTCCAACCGTCCGATCACCACCCTCTGACGTCATCATCATCATCTTCTCTCCCAAGCTCACATTACAATACACTCTCGCCTTGCACCTCATCAGATCATAAACCTCCAGCCTCCTCTCCCTCGACATCCCGCCCTCGTTGTGCCTCATCACCACCGCCTTCTCGAAACACACCGCCCTCCCTTCCTCAACCCCGTCGAACGCCTCAATTCTCGGCGGCCGTCCGAACGTGGCCTCCATCAGAGTCCTCAGCCACACTCCCATCCCGGCCCTCATCTCCCCCCAGTGGTACAAAATCCACCGGTCAGGAATGGCACAAGAATTCTTTTTGTGCCAGGCAATGAACGGCACGGCCGCAGACAGGCCGTGCCAGATGTTGTCGTAGTCGTAGTGGTTGTACGACACGAAGGTGAGGCCCGGGAGGAGGGTGGCGTTGGCCGGGAGAGCCTCGGGCCACGCGAGGCCGTACGAGTTCCAGGAGCCATCGTGGTCGTCACGACCTTTGAGGCAGAGGAGCCTGCCGTGGGAGTTTTGGGAAGGGAATTGCTGGTACTGCACTTCTCCTGGCTCGTCTTGGGTGTCGTACAAGGAGCTCATGAACCACGTGTGGCCTACGAGGGCGGCGGGCGAGTAACGTAGGTCTTTTAGCGGGAGAAATGTGACCGCGTGGCGGAGTTTGTCTGTGATTGCTTTGAGCTCGGCGGTGTGGTTGGTGGTGGTGGTGGTGGTGGTGTTGATGACTCGTTGCCGCCACTGCTGGAGGAGAGAGTGGGACCATGAAGGGGACAAGGAGAAGGAGGGGTCGACTGGGGTTTGGAGGGACTGAACATGGAATATGATGAAGAGGGTGACGCAGGCTGCGAGGAGGTAGATGGAGAGTTTTGGAGAGTAGAAAGAGAAGCAGCGTGAGACTGAGAGGCTACTGCTACTGCTTTTGAGGTGGTCAGGTTTGTTGGGTGTTCTTTTTACTAATTCTGGTGCTGCTTTGATGATCATGGCGACAAGATGAACAGAGATAATGTACGTGATCTCTCTCTCTCTCTCTCTCTGCTGTTTCTGTTGGTGGAGAAGAGAATGTGGTGTGAGGGAGAATTGAAAACTGTTAGCTTTTTCATCCTTTTCAGGGATACAATAGAATTAATATAGAGAATTATAACAAGGGACGTCACGAGGATGCTATGCCAATAAACAGAACAGCTCATTTCACACTTTTCTTAACGTCTATTTTGATAAGAGAGTATATTCTGAGTCACCTGCCATGTCAGCATTTCTGACTCGAGTCATCTGTGCTATGTCAGCATTGTTGACTTCATTAGTTAGTTTTGACTTGAGTATGAGTTGAGTCGTCCACGTGTGAGTATGAGTTGAGTATGTAAAATGTTCACCTGAGTATGAGTTGTTCACATATTTGGTTTGAAGCACGCCACATGTACGGCGTATGACAATATTAAGTGTTGTTTTACATTGAAAAAATATAACCTTATTTAATGGCTTATAAGAATTTTGAGCTACTTCTCCTATTGTCAATTAATTTTGAAATAAATATCTAAATTTCTTCACAGATCAAGTTTAGTAAGTCAATTGAGGAATTGGACTTGTCACACTCTTTCTTTTAAAGAGAGCAATTTTAGGATTTGGTGTAACTTTTGAAATTCTTAAAATGCCCCTTTTCTTAAATCTCGAAGGCAAACTTATTGATTCAAAGAACGTTTTCAGACCAAAAAAAGAATCAAATAGTGTTTGTGTATATAAGGGGCCGGGAAGATTAGAACAAACGTTCAAAAGAGAAAGCAAATAGGCCAGCAGCAAAGTAAGGAGAGCTAAGCATTGAACTGATAGTATAAAGTCCACGTCTTTTGCGAGCCACAATATTGTCAACAAGAAAGCCTGGAGTATGGTCCCATCATTGATTAGAAGCATGGAGCACAACAAAATTGGCCAACTTATTGTGTCAAGGACTAGGAGACGACCTTCTCTGAAAATATGAGAGACTTTGAATGTCATTTGGCTAAGCAAATATAAGTCATTTCCACTTAGTTTGAATATGCCATCCGCTTTGAGTGACAGTTTTGCATTGATTCATATCTCAGTCTGCTTTAAGGCTCAATTACAGCAAGTATAATGTACGGGAACTCTATCTTGCCACATCCTCCCTGATATTATTCTTACATAAATATTGGTAAAATAAGATATGTCCAAACAAAACAAATTTATAAAATGAAGATAAAATGATAAAACACAAAAAATAAAATTCTCTTTTTCAGAAATGCAAGATGCCTTCTCTTGGTGCACTTCTTCTTCTCTTGTTCATTTCACAATGCAACCTCTTGATTGGAACCGTTCATTTTCTATATAACTATTTAAAAATTATGTATATAAAAAATTAACCAAATCAGAAATTGTTTAATCCATTTAAATAGATAGTAAACTAACTGTCATCGATCGTCTATTTATTTGATAACAGTTAAATAACTAAACGATTTTCGATTTAATTAATTAGTTGTTTGTAGAGATAATCTTTAAAAAATTATCTAGAAAATAAACGGTTTCGATCATGACATTACATTGTAGAATAAGCAAGAGAAGAGAGAAGACATAAAGAGAAAGTACAAAAGAGGAGACAACTAGCATTCTTCTTCTTAAAAAAAAAAAAAACTGTTATAGTATACACAATATATAGTGGGGTGAAAACTATCATTTTTTTTTTCATTTTTCTAATAATTATTTTAACTTTTTATTTGTTTTATTTTACCATTTTAATATTCTTTGGAAAAGCCTCTTGAATTTTGATACGTGCGTCATATCAAGAGGTTAGTCTAGTATTTCTTAGTGACTAATCTATTCAATAATGAAAATGTAAAACCATATGAAGAAAAATGATCCACCAATGCTTAGTTTTCAAATAATACTACCTAATTTATTAAGAAACAGAATTCTCATGCACGTACATATATATATTTATGGAAACAATTATTAATGAAAAATATAGAAACGGGTTAGTCGATCAAGCTGTCAACTCGAGAAAT
Organism: Dryas drummondii; assembly: GCA_003254865.1. Taxonomy (NCBI): domain Eukaryota; kingdom Viridiplantae; phylum Streptophyta; class Magnoliopsida; order Rosales; family Rosaceae; genus Dryas; species Dryas drummondii. The sequence goes on along the minus strand of QANW01007615.1, from coordinate 693,358 downwards.
ATATATATTCAAGTTGGGTCAATTAATAATGCATGTCAAAATAATTGCCACAGAAAATATATGTTTACAGCTGGTGTTTAAACTCTAAAGTTGTTCAAAAGCTTCCCCATTTTGTTGCGGAAAGCTAGCCAAGGTACGGCCAAAAAATGCAGCTGAATTTATGGGGCTTTTGCTTTAATCACGAGGTCCAACCATGGCACCTGCTGATCAAAGCTTGCTAGCTAGCAACGTAAAGTCACCTTGGAATTTTGATCAACTGATTGATGATAACAACACTCTGGATACCAGAGTTTTCCTCTTTTTTTTTTTTTTTTTTTTTTTTTTTTTTTCTCCCCCAAGGTATTTTTTGGTAAAATTTCTCCCCCTAGTTTTAGACACCAAACTGTGGCAATATGTCATCTATGCATGTTAGTGACTTAGTGTCTCAGTTGCTTGATATTGAAATTAAATGGGTTAAAAAGTGAAACAAGTTATGAACAATATTCATAACTTGACTTAGCTTAAGCAATTCACTCGCTCAACTCTCAATTCAAAACATCCACTTGTTCTTCAGGAAAGAAAAGAGATAGATGATTGATAACATCTACAGTTCAAACACATATCATAAACATATTTAATAGTTGAGAATATATATTCTAATAGTGAAAATCTGAACGCGTCAACATTTAAAGATTAAAAACCGTAATTATTTGATCGAATTGTAAAATTTTCTTAACTTGAGTGGTAGAGCATTTTTACTTCCATAGTCCATACTCCTGATCCCCTTGGGGCTGCTCTAAAAAAAAAAATAACAAAACAAAATGTATGGTATAATAGATACAGAAAGATGAAGTGATATTGTATTTGTATGTTCTATGTATCATCACCTAGGCAAAAACAACAAATTAATAAACCTGTTTTGACATCAAAGTTATGTATGAACTAATCAAGTACTGGCTTATTTAAACTTAAAAGCGCCTTCCCAACAAGCTAGGTAACAACAATCTCAAGTAGTCAATTAAGCCTCGAAGTCTTGAAATTTGTACCTAATAAATTATATATTCGTTAAGCTAGCTCAAGTAGTCAAGCCTTCCAGGCTTGAATTTTCTCTTCATTAATTCCACATTGGAAAACTTTCCGAAAGTCAAACTTGCTTGTTTTTTTCTTGGCCTGGAAATAAGTTCCTTACTTGTTAAAACCCATCATATCCAAGCAATTAAAGCGTTTAAGATTTGTTTAATTTGAAGTATTTAATAGTACCCTAAACACATTGGTTATTAGGTGAAGGGGAGCACATGCATGCATCAAATTATAAGAAGATGAAAAGCAAAATTCAAGTTGAAACTTGAAGTTACTTGTGAATGATCTGTTCGATGTCCACATGCACAAACTACAAATTTCGATGTTATTTTAAACTTCGGGATCATATCACACCCAACTCTTTTTCTAGTCTAAGGAAAAGGTCTTGATGTACCCAAAATCAGCACTCAAATCCCAATGTCTTCTCCCAATTTAAATTGGAGGAGAAATCTGAAAGCGAAAGATTCAGGTGCAACCTCATAGACTGATCATTTTGGCACCCTTTTGTTATACCAAATTATTTTCATTAGTTACTGAACTGGGACGGGGCCCAATATTTATTTTTTCATTCTTTTAATTGAATTTTGAATAGTTTTTTTAATTGTTTCAATCCACGGCACACTGGCAGCTAACAGAGGATGAAGTGGACAACCAAACGGTAAAAACCAAAAACACATACATCTATTCCATAGGTTATGTCAAAAAAAAAAACAAAAAAAGAACTAAGCTTCAAACGATGTCATATAATTAGTGTGGGATGCTAAAGAAAACAAAGACTAATCTATGACCACAATCTTCATCAAAGGTTCCTGTTAAAAGCTTAGGTAAACTCAGCACTAAAATAGTTGAACCTCGGATGGCTACTGAAATATCACCATATGAACATAAGAAATTGCATTACTTCCAATTTATGGTCAAACTAAAGCTCTGTTTCGCACAACTATATCGGAATAGTTTAATTGGTACAGTGTATATTAAAAAGATAATTAAATTGAATCACGAAATGTCCCTTAGGGGACCAAGGACATCCGACAAAATAGAATAAAAAAATGACATAATTTTCACCACAAAGACAATATCAACTCAAAATATATAAACCAAAGATCCGAACCAATAAAAAGAAAGAAAAAACAATCCGGAAAAGTCATTGCAGGCCGGCCAACACCCAATTGGTCAGTGGTTGTATTGTGTTGAGACACACATATTATAATTTGGTCAACATGAACACGATAAAATTATTAATCATGTCAAATTTTCAACACAACAAGATTATGAATCGTGGGAAATTTTTGCAACATAACACAACACAATTATTAACATGTAACTAAAATAACAAGCATAACCCATTTATGAATAAGTTCAAAAGAAGTTATATTTAAATTTTCAAGATTTACTCGTTTATTTATTGAGAGATCCCTCAAATAAGCTTAATTGGTACATATTACAAATAAAACAACATTGAAGGAAAAAATGTCCGAAAGTAGATCAAACACCTAAAACAAAATTTTATATAGCAAAAAAGAGAATCATTATTTTGGATCTCACTCTCAGCATCATAAACAAGTTTTCAAAAATTCCGACATCATAAATAAAATCTTCTACTTGCTGAGCCATTGCAGATTGTCTTTGTCATACTGCTGTATGGACAGGAACAAATTGAAAAGAAAATAAAAACAAATAGAATGGCATACACGATCACAGATAGGGAAAAATCAGTCTACACTGTCAAAAGTAAGAAATAGCAATGGCAGCAACTGTGTTTTTCTTTTCCAAACTGAGAAACTATATGAAACTTTCGATTACCAGGCTTCACCAAATCTTCTATATTATGACGTTTATGAAACATGACTCTAGACCGACTTCAAGTGCTACTTAACTTACTGATATATGGTGACTACGAAAAAACAAATTATTATTAGTAGTTACATGAAAAAACAAATTTCAATGGTTGTTTCAGCCTGCCTGTGTTTTATAGCCATTGGGAAATTTTGTGGACCAGGTAATTGCCATATTCTACAGCACCAGAGTTACATTCTGTACAATCCCAGACTGAGAAAACTAAAATTATTAAATGTATCAGGAACTTGGAGTGCAGGACCCTTGAGATGGAATATAAGCAATGAAAGATAAACACAAACTTGAATTTCATGAGGGCAGAGAATATACTTCAAGACATAATCAGGTACATTAAACAGCAAAATTTACCAACTCACTGAAGGTTTCATACTAGCAATTCAGTTATTTGGTATATGGAAAACCAGCAAGATGTTAATTATTCCCTCTACAAATAGTCCAGACACCATTAAACCAGCACATAAGCGTTGCTCAATTATCTCAGACTAAACACATTTTTTATCCTACTCTCATGAATTTGAAGGGTCACAGTTCTTCTGAATCAAAAGCGTGTGGAAATCATGGGTTTTTTCAGCCAACCCAATGTCTGTGAATGCATTCAAAAGCCTCCTACAGGCAGAAACAACAAAATCTGAAGTGGCCGATTTCTTCCACTGTTCAATAACTTCTCCTACTTCTTTCAACTGCCCAAGCATTAGATATGAAGAAAGAATGCAAATATAGTTTCTACTTGTCATCTTCTGTTTTGTCATTATTAAGGATTTCCATATCTGGTCAATTCTATCTTTGTTTCCTAAACCAGCATACAGAATAATAAGGAAGTCATACGTAATCCATTCTCTTTGTGTGATTCCTTTCTCAGCTTCAACTACACAGTTGGACTCTGAATTCACAAGTTGACCACTGTTAACATATATATCGGTCAGGTTAATGTATCTTTCCCAGCCTTCACCAAAACTAGGATCGTATCTCATTTCATCTAAAATCTGTCTAACTTGATCAATCTTTAGACTTGCAGCACATGAACTTATCCAAAGATTATAAGTGAAGATATCTGGTGCAACCTTCTGCCTTTTCAGTTCTTCAACAACTAATGAGACCTTCTCCACTTGGCCCACTGACATGTACAGGGTCATCATCTCATTGTATGTAAGAGCACTAAGGGACAGGTTAGACTCCTTTATTCTCTCATAGAGACCCTCAGCCTTGTCAGTCAATTTTGCCCCAGCATAAGAGTGGAGGAGAGCAGTATAGGTCTCACTAGTTTTTGCAGTAAGAGGTAGACCTTCAAAGTAGCGTTCTGCAGCATCAATGCCAAAAACTTTTGTCATCAAGACAATGCGCTCTGCATAGTCAGAATCTGATAACTCAAACTCATCATGGGTGACCATCCACTCGGATATCTGCAAGCTTGTATCAATTACAAAACAGAATGCACTAAATTTTTAGCAATTATGTGGGTGACAGAGAACTGAAAATGACATGCTAAGATTACATTTGGCTGCCTTCCCAATTTTCATTTTCTTTTTAGAAACAAGGAAAACGAAATGTCTTCATTTTTAAAAACAAATTGGTATGAAACCAATTATACATTTTTAAACCCAAAAAAAAAAAAAAAATAAATAAATAAATAAAAGAAATTAAAACTTGCTTGGTACACCTACAAGCTGGAAAAAGATATTTATTTCATGTAAAAAAGAGTTTAAACCTACATAATAAAAGGTCCAGTATTGGTAGGGTCTACCATAACCCTTTTGGCCTAGTGAATCAACTAATCCTTCTGCCAAATTAAATTTCTAATTCGTTCATTTTGCTAGAAACAATAATTTTCAATTATAAGAAATTTTTTCTTAAAAGATAATAAGTATAAGAGAACCTGATTCCTACAAAATTTTATAATATAAAGGAAACAAAAACTAATGAAAACTTGCTGCAACCCATACATTTCAATTTACAAGGAGTCAAACTCATTTTTTCATGAAAGTAATTTTGTTTCCAGAGGCATCATCTTGCCTGGAAAAATAAAACAAAACAAAGATCAATCACCCATAAATTCTTTTTATAAAAAAATTATTAAGAAAATTTGTACAATGTTAAATAAAAAAATCGCACATCTCTACCTTTATGCAATCAATAACAATAAACCATCCCTGTTTAAAACTACTTTTGAAATCATTTTAGTGATATAATTGTCAAACAGAAAAAAGCAAAACTCATTGCCCAAAGCCTTGAACAGTTGAACCAGGGCCACAAGTGTGGTCAGTGGTGGAGATGCCCTTGTTGCACTTCCCATGATTTTATATTGCCAATTGGTTTTGGAAATTTATGAAAATAACAAACTTGTGCCAGATTTTGCCAAGGCTCCCAGCTTTTCAAAACTTTTGAAAACATTCTCACATTCTAGAAAACAAAATGGTGAAACAAATCTTTTATTTATTTACAGTTTACTAAAGAAGAGCAGAAAAGAGAACATTTAAGGCGAAACAGTAGATAATCATAGCCTAAGAAAGGCTAATTGTTTCATATGGATTGTCTGGAAAAAAGTCTGTCAACTATTGGTTCATAAAAACTGTGTGGTATCATGGAAGGAAAAACGGAAAAACCTATAACAAGAAACGAAATGAAATCTTACAACATCCAATCACTTCACTAAGCCCAGTCTATACTAATTTTTATGTAGGTGAAAAATTAAATCTTATTCTTATTAAAAAATCATACATGAGGACATCTGTCAAGTAATACGGGCACAAAATGACAAAATCTTATTCTTATAAACTATTTTCAAATTGAGAAAGTTTAGTAACACATATTTCCTTTTAACAATATATCAAATGGTTAATGGTATAAGCATTTAGACGGTCGGTCATGTTGTCATCTGTTTTTCAATACTCACCCTGTGATTAAAATCACATATCATCGATTTTTAAAACTGTGTTAAACGCATACTAGACCAATCCTTTTCTTGGGAAAAGATGAATAGTTATTCAATCTTTCATGATTTTTTATTCATATAATAACTCATTGGTTTTACACTTTTACTCAGAAAAAACTTCCTAATTCTAAAGAATGTGTATTTTGCATATGGATAAAAAAAAAACATTTCAAAGCCACACTAATTTCGTTTCTTATTTAAAAAAAAAAAAAAACACACACACACACACACACAATAATTGCATGGCCACAACAAATCATTAGTAGTTTCTTTTTAGTTTAGCTGTCTTGTTTGCTTTAGCTTGGGCTATGCTTTGATACTTTTTTGAGCTTTTATGATTTGGGTGAGCCTGCGGAGAGTTTTGTATTCTCCCTGGAGTATGCCCCTTTTATCTAATGCTACTATTTATCTATCAAAACAAAAAATATGTTTATGTTATGCATACCCAGAAAGAAAATACTCTAAAAACTCCCAGCTTTCCACTTTCCATCGTTTTCTTGGCGACCAGACAGAAAAAATATCAAACATTGCAAAAAAAATAAAGAAAGAGAAAAAATAATCCCAACCTCGAGAGCGTGCTTGTAACGCTGAGACTTCCGAAGTTCCTTAGAGATCTGGCGAAGATCTGAAATGGTAATTTGGTTGCCTTCACTGACCCATTTCTGAAGAACGTTGGCGGCACTTCGCTTGGGCTGCCTCAACCTGAAGATTCTGCTCTTGAGGTCGTCACTTTCCTGAGAATCTTGGAGAAATTCACTCCTCAGAGCATCCGAACAGAACAATCTAGAACCATTGGGTCGAGAAGTGTTGCTGAGGATGCTGCTGCTGCTCGCACTGCATTTTCTAGGGTTCCATAATAGATTGCCATGAGTTCACAGAGGATATCAGATGGACAATCGGTATGTTTGGTTGCCGAGAAAGTTGCAGGAAACGGAAAGAAATGAAGGGGTCGATTGATTTGAGTTTTTTTTTTCGGTCAGATGATATTCAAGAGCTGTAAAGTCCTTGGTAGAGGTTTTTGATTAGAAATCGAGCATTTTGGAATTCAGAGTATTGAATTTCCTTTGGTTTCCTGCGTTTTCTCGGCAACCAAACGGAGAAATGGGAAAACAGATAGAGGAATAGGTTGTGGTTGAGCTTACCGTCTGAGAGCGATGAAGAGTGACCGAGACGCCATTGATACTCTTTGTTTTCCTTACGAATCTCTTTGACTTTAGCAGACCAGCTGTGCTGCAACATTTTCCATTTTTTGTTCAAAATAAATTCAGGGGATTGTTGACGAGAAAACAAGTTCAGGGGATTAAAATTGGGTTATGAATAGAGAGGCCTACAATGGTCTGGGCCGGCCCGAACACGGCCCACCTTGGCCTGTCAAAATTTATGAACGAATAAGCCCGCATAGGGATGGCAAACAAAATTGTGGGTTTGGGTACCCGCATGTATCTGAACCGAACGCGGCGGATATGGTGAGAAAATTTGGGTACGAGGACAAATTAGAAGATTTTTTGCAAATACACGATTGAATACAGAACCAGAATAGTATTGCAATCCCTATCCTCGAATTAAATATAAGCTAAAGCACATTTTTAGTTTATGTATTTTAACGAAATTTCCATTTTGATTCTCGTTCTTTTAATTTTGGCAATTTTAGTTTCATACTTTTATTACGTTTGCAATTAAATTCAAATTATTAATTCCGTTTATTTTTTAGACGTCAATATGATGTGACATCTATGAATGAATATTTTAGATATTTCATGATTAATATGGTTTAAAAAATAATTTAAAAAATATGATTAAGAAAAAGATAATTAAGAAAGGAAGGAAAGACACAAACTTAAATAATTAAGAAAAAAAAAGACATGTGTCCAAATGTAATTGGACAACGTCACCTGATTAAATGAGTTTCATTCATAGGTTATTTAAAATATCCAAAACATCTCTATTACATCATATTTTTGCCAACAATTTAAATCTAATTAATGATTTGAATTTAATTGCAAACTTAATGAACGTACTGGACTGAAATTTTCAAAATTGAAAGAACGGGACCAAAGTAGAATTTTTATTAAAGTACATAGACCAAAAGTACAGTTTGGCCTTAAATATATATATGTGTGATTATTTAATTCTATAATATTATGAATAAAAAATATATATTTTGAATTTATGGACTATTTTTAGATTTAGGAATAAGTTTTGGACTACGTTTTTAATCAAATATGAACTTTTTATTTTTCACTACATGATATGCTTTTAAAGTAAAATTTATTTATCTAATTGGGATTCAAGTATTAAGGATGGGATGGGGATCCCATTACCCACATATATGGTAAGGGGAATCCCCAAATTGAAAGATATGGGAATTGGGGGGGGGGGGGTGAAAACAAATTCGATTATTGGTAGGGATGTGGCATACCTATCCTCTAGTACCATTCCCATTCCTACTTTGACACTATTTTTAAAGAAATCCTTGGGTCCCAACCCATGGTGCATTTTCGTGTCCACCCCAACGTAACGTACTGATTGACCAATTATATGCTTACACCTTTCTTTTTTAGAAAAAACTTACCAAACAACTAAACTTTTCACATAGTGACAATTATAATAGTGTAATTACTATATGAAAATTATAAGGGCACCTTTGTTAGATTGGACTAGGACCAGATTAGGCTAAATAGCCCACTAACCTGCGTTTGTTTAAATTCACACACGGTATTAACTTAAGTTGGACTAAATAGCACCGGTTCCTGAAAAAAGTCTCACTAAACCTTCTAGTTTAACACCGTGTAAATAAAGGTTGCTATTTAGCACTTAGTTAGTTAGAAGCCACTAAATAACACCCAATTCACCTTCTCGTTTCACCCCTTTCACCATGTTAGTTTCTCTCTCTCTAGACTTGATTTAGAATTGACTTACTGGCTAGGTGTTTTTTTTTTTTTGGGATTGATCTATTGGATTGATGGCTTGAGATCAGTCGACAGCATGGATGAGGCAAGCGGTCAACAATCCCTATTTGTTGCGGCGATGAACTACCCAATATTGGGTGTAACTTTTTTTTTTTTTTTGGCCAACAATATTGGGTGTAACTTGATCAATCCAATAAAGCATTAAAAAAGTAGGGTTCAAGAATTTTAGGCAAAATTCCAAAAACAAAGATTAAAGTTAGGTTAGGAATAATTGTTTAAGGTAAACCTAATACCATGTCAAAATCTAGGTTTAGGGGAAGAAATAATGCAATACATTATTCTTCTCAAAATAGGAACACAATAGTACAAGCCTTGTTAAACAAGAAATAGGATAAAAAAAAAGTAAATAATTAAAAATACACTTGGAATCCTAGAAAGACTAGGACTCAACACAATCACATTGAAAAAAAGAAAAAAAGAAAAAAAACACCCAAATCTAGCCGCAACTAATCCACATGTTTGAACTGTTGAAATAGCAAGCCAGACCACTGTAAAAAACCTAGCTAGGTTCCAATGTGATCAAAGATGGACTTGGAACAGATGCCGCTTCTCTTAAGTTTAATATATTCCTTATAATTCATTCCAATGTATTTTGGAGCTCGACCTTCCCTTTCACACAACTCTGGTGCTGGTGCAATAATTGTATCGAGCGATGGTCCATGTGCTACGGCTATGGATATCCTTGTAGCTATGTTGTTCACAGTCGCTCTATGTATCACACTCTTGTATTTACCATTAGTGAGGATCTATATATATAAAACCACCAATTCAATCAAATATGAAGAATCATAATGATTGATATACAACATATCAATTTATAACCATCATGTAGATTCGGCAGTGTATTTGCACATGTTTCACTTTTAGCAATATTTTTGCACGCCACATATTTAATCTTTTGGTCCTTCTAGTTTTGGTGAAGTTTTGTTTTCATCACTTTACTTTCAGGTTTTTCGATTTTGGTCATATACTTTACAAATCGATCTTTATAATTCAGAGACATGTTAGCAAGTAAAAGTATAGAGAGGAAAATAAAACTTGGCCCAAATTACATAAACTAAAAGTGAATTTTGACCTTCCATTTAATCTACTACGTAGAGAACTTCAACATAAAACCATCTTACATAATATTAACTAATCCTAAACCTTTGTGACCACCGTATGTAGTGTATTTATGAGATTAATTCTCTAATTTTATGCTACTGTTCAAACACACATTATTGTGTTTATCATTAATATTTGACAATTACCTTAAAATAATGATTGTGCAAATTAATCTTTATTATATATGACTTATGTGATTGTCAAACAGTCATAATTGAGTATTTAGATAAAATAAGAAAACGTTGTTCGACAAATCAATCAACCAAGCTATCAATCAATCGGTGGAACCGCGCTTGATTTGGTATCTAAAATATTTGGTATCTAAAATAACATGACACAGAGTTTTTATATTTAAAATGAAAAAATAAAAGTTCTAAGTTGGTACCTAAGGTTAATGAACTTGTACTTGGAACATTTTTTTTGTAGAAAAAAGTACCTGCATTTGGTCGGAGAGGTTAACAAGAAAAGCGTTGGAAGGGGGATTGACATTGAACCATTTGCCATTGTGTTCTACTTGGAGGCCATTCATATCATTCTGTATGAGGAGTGTGAGTAAGCCATAGTCGGTATGATGTGGTAAACCAATTGCATCTTGTGGCTGAGGGCATGGTGGGTAGTAGTTGGCGGCTAACAATTGCGAGCCACGATCCAAATTCATTGCCTTGTGTATGTAGTTGGCCTTCAATCCCAAGCTTTCTGATATTGCTTTTAGTATTTCCCTTGCTACTTCTCGGGTTCTTTTGGTATACTCCAATAAAACCTCACTGCATCACACAATAACTTTATAATCTAAACAAATAAAAAATAATTACCATTAATAAGGCTAAATTGCAGGTTTAGTTTTTGTGGTGTGACTAATATGTTTATAGACAAACCCAGGCAGTTTTTATATCTGTTTAAATGATACCTTCATGTGCTTGATGTCCTCGTAGAATTAGAACATCCAACCCAAAACCAATAGACAATGGGTGGAGAAACCCAAGACTTATAAGCACATATGCTAAGCCTTAGTTTTCCGATGTGGGACATTGCTCCACATTACTCTAACAATCACACGATAAAGTTCATCTTTTAGGTCAATTTAAGCGAGATGGACCAAGTGGGCATCGTTAGGAGGGCTATTTTCATCATTCCGCTTTTAATTAAAGTTATTAGTTTAATCAATAATTTAGTAAAGGATTTGAATTCTCTGCTTAATTTGCGCTATGTAAGAAATTCATTTTTTTCCCGAGCATCATGTCTTGCAAAAAATCATTTCCTAAACTTATTAACAAATATTACTAAGCCGGGCCAGTGATACATACCATTAAAGTAATAGAAACCACACATGTTAGATGTTAAAAATGACAGCATATATAGTCAACAATTGTATAATTTGGCTTAAAACCAATTAATACTAAATTTTAATATATATACCTGAAGCCAACCGGTTTGTCTGGGGAGTAGAATTCAGGATATACGCTGACCTTGAAGAAGTCTCGCCAGAAAAGGACTTTGTCCCCCGATACAGGATTATTATAGCTGCTTCCATACTTGAATATTTCCTCCGCATTGTCTCCTTTGTTAAACTCGTGCTTCTCATTCTCTGGAAGATTGAAAAATCTCTTACATGCATCAATCATCTCATTCATGAGGCTCTCTGGGACTCCGTGGTTAATCAACTAAGTAAAAAATATTTGATGATTAGCTTTATATTCCACTTGGTGGAACTAATTAATATGTTTAATAAATTGGTCACACCGCCACGTAGTGCATGTTACGGTCAAATTGAAACATTTCTTGACAAACAAAAACAAATTAACATACTATGAAGAAGCACCATTCTTCACAAATTCTGACGAGGTCATGATGGATGATTTTGGACCGTTGATCAGGAGAAGCAAAGGTAAGAAGAGAGAAATCAACGATGGGAATTGAGAAATCAGGGTGGTTTAGATCATCTGCTTCATCATAGGGGTTTTGGGTGTAAGTGTATGCAGAAGGCACAGAGTTGAGACCAGATGATGATTCAACTAGTGTTTTGATGCTCGTTTCTTTGGGTGGTTGAACAACCGGAGATGCCTGCAAGGTATGGACATTGGGAAAGTGAGTTGTTGCAGCCATTGGGAGATGAGTAATAGACTGATCAGACTGAGAGTACGTAAGAAGATATAGTACTGAGAGAGAAGTGTAAGTATGGCTATTAAATGGTTCGAAATTATAGGCATACTTAGACTTGAAAGTGACATTGAAAAAAACAATAGTAAATAATTATAAACCTCCTAATTCTACTTTAGTTAATTCATAACCTCCGATCATTTTTATAGTTAATTTATAACCCCTTATTTTACTTAAATTTTTGTCTAAACCCCCTAGTCAATGGATATATAGCTACTGTTGACTTTTATTTTTGTTATAATTTCGGTTGTGCTCCTTCCCAATTACTGCTGTAAATGTGCACATTGCTGACATTACCCAGCTGCATGATACACTCGCTGACATTGCCCAGCTGCATGATCCACTCGCTTGGTCTAGCACCATCTCCATCCCATATCTAAAAAATTGAAAAAAGATCCACTTGCTGACATTGCCCAGCTGCATGACCCACTCGCTTGGTCTAGCACCATCTCCATCCCATATCTTAAAAATTGAAAAAAAGAGTTGGGTGATAAATGAACAAATCAAGGTTTGAACACCAGACCTTGTACAAGTAAAAAGCACAGCCAACCAACTCAACCAAGTTGCATCTTGTATAAATATAGTAGAATTAACTATATTTATACAATTTTATAGATATTTAATTTCTAATTCTAATTTGTCTATTTTTATTGCACTATTATTAAATCTTTATTTGAAAGTTACTTTTTGAGTGCATTGTAATTGATGGATGTAAGCATTCTGAAAGCTGACAGGGAATACAAGTTAGAGAAATGTTAGCTACATTCCCTAATCTATTTTTTCTTTCCACCTTCTCTTATTATTGTAGTTTCATGATTGTAACCTTTCATTTTTAAGACAACCATATTGCATTTAAAAATCATTTCTATTAAGTAAATCGAAAATCAATTTGTTGTATAATTGTTATCAAATAAGCAAACAATTTTGTTAATAATTAGACTCACTATTTGTTTCTTTAATAATATTTACATGATTCAATCATTTTCGATTTAGTTTATTTTTACAAAAATAATTTTTAAAAAATGATCTAAAAAAATGATCTTAATTGAAATAATAATTTTACCAATTGGTCATGAAACAACACTTTAAAATGAGAACAATAAGAGAAAAAATCGAAAGAGAGTATATTAGGGAAAGTAGCTATAACATTCCTTTACAACTTATCCAACGCTAAGATCTGGCAGTGATATGCATGTGCACACAGACAGAGTTGACAGAGCTGCACAGTTTGCAGTTTGCTTCATTATAAGCATATACGCAAATAGACTGACGCAGCGTAACACGCAAGTAAAAGAGATTAGGGAAACCAATGTTAACCTTAAAAACAAATCTGGGTCCACAAGAGAAATTAGAGAAATCTCAAAGTTTTCTGAGTAAAAATGATAATAATAATCATACAAACAGTCAAAAAGGTTGTTTAAATACGTTCAGAACCCTAGACATTCGAAATTCAAAATGAAAATAAAGTACAATTTAAGAAACTGATTCAAAAATACTAAATTGCTTATTTGAAACCCTAAACGCAGGAATAAGGGCGAGCGACTTGCACGTAGGACAACTGTCCTTTGTGGTCATCATTACATCTTTTTCGAGCCATAATTTCTAACCGAGCAGTAGAGTTCAAAGAAAATAGTAGACCTACGATTGGTGGGTGGGGTAAGAACCGTTAGGTATTGTACATACATGGTAATCGAGAGGTTGACTAACTTTGGGTCTAGATCTCCATTCAAGTGGTTAGGAATTTAGGATTGGTGATCCCTATTCGGTACATGCAAGGTATCGTACCAACAATAAAGATCAATATCACCAATCACTCACCTGCACATACAATTGATCGAGTTGATTAAATGCACAAATATAGTTGAAATTTAGCCTAGCCGAGTCGATCATCCTCGCTTTTCCCTTAATGATGATATACATCATAAAGCTTTGGTAATAATTATGTATTGTTTGACAAAAGAATATTAATTAGTCGGTATATAAGCATATAGATATAGACTTTCATGTCAAATCGCGAATTAGTTTGTGAAATTGTAGAAGAATAATATAGCAAAATGACAATTTAGAATTAACCAGCCTTATATGAAAAAATTGAGAATTTTGGAAATTAATTCAATATCATTGATCCATCTCAACATGTTGCAAAGGCCAAAATATATAGACTATACTTGTAGAGATCAGCAGATCTTGAGGGTTCTCTACTTGTTCTACACTTCTACATAGCTAATTAATAATATTTTATGAATTATGAAAGTTATTGGATTTAATCTAAGTGGTGATGGTAAATGGGATACTGAATTAACTTTAGAATTAATATATAGATTGAGTGTTCGATTCCCTGCATTATAGCCAGAAACAAAGAATTTGAAGCGTGAAATGTATTTATGATATTAAACACGCGCTCCTACATGTTTAAGTCTAATGACTTTTAATGGTATGCGTTCAATCATCCCAGCCAAATTACAAGATCTTCGGCAATAACTGACTTATAAAACTAAAACACCGATGATAACATAATTATTGAAAGAGAGAAAAAATAAACCAAATTAAAGGAAGCAGCAACTGTTTCATTATATGGTTGAAGCCATTGTAGAAAGCTTAATTAGGCTCGTATATGATCAAAGGTGGACTTCATGTAGTTCTTGCCACTTTGTTGAAGTTGGATATATTCCTTATAGTTCATGCCAATGTATTTTGGAGGTTGGCCCTCTCTTTCACATAACTCTGGTGCTGGGGCAATAGTTGTATCTACCGATGGTCCATGTGGGATGGCAATGGATATTCTTGTAGCTTTGTTGTTCACATTGGCTCGATGCATCACACTCTTGTATTTACCGTTGGTCAAGATCTGCCAAAAAAAAAAAAACATATATTTAACTATACATGAGTAGTGAATTATACATGTGGTTCTTTTTCTTCACAAATGTACAGAACATTGGGAAATTTGCAATAATGTTGACTAAATGTCAAATGGGATTGCTTTATGTCTCCCTTGTTGTTTTGAATGAAGGAGACATATAATATATAATTAATAATGAATGATTAGAGAGAAAATTTCTACCTGCATTTGGTCAGCAAGGTTTACAAAAAAACCATTGGGAGGGCCATCCACAGTTAGCCATTTGCCGTTATGTTCCACTTGGAGACCATTCCTCTCATTCTCAATGAGGAGTGTGACCAAGCCATGATCAGTATGATGGGGTATTCCGATTGCATGTTCAGGCTGAGGGCATGGTGGGTAGTAGTTGTTGACTGCCAACATTTGTAAGCCACGATCCATATTCATTGCATTGTGTATGTAGTCAGCCTCCAATCCCAAGCTTTCTGATATTGCTCTTGTGATTTCCAGTGCTACTTCTCTTGCTCTTTTGCTAAACTCCATTGAAATCTCACTGCATCATCCAAGAAAATTATTAATCAATGAATCCAAATTTATAGTCTCACAATATAATTATTTTGGTAGGAAAATTGTTAGAAATGATTTAGATTTATAGTCTATAGTCTATATATACCTGAAGCGAGACGGTTTGTAGAGGGAGTAAAATTCTGGATGCACTCTAACTTTGAAGAAGTCCCTCCAGAGAAGCACTTTGTCTAATGCAAGATTGTAACTAGTTCCATACTTGAACATTTCCANGAGAGAGAGAGAGAGAGAGAGAGAGAGAGAGAGAGAGAGAGAGAGAGAGAGATTGTTGAGTTGCTATGGATGAGAAACATTGTTCTAATTTATAGGCAGCTCGGGTGACCTCAATTTACACGTGGTCAACATCCTTTATAGAAGCAAGAAAAAATTTAACACTTTCTAGCCCACCTTACCCCAAGGACTAATTGATACACAACCTGCAGAATCCACATGTAGCAATCCACCAGCTATATATTTTTTATTTTTTATTTTTTTTATCTGTTTTATTTTGGCCATGTTGTTATCTGAACTATATTTAATTTCAATTGTTTTTCACATTCTTAATTATTAGAATATTGTGTCGAACTTTTTAATTATATACTTTATTTAATTCAGAACCTCGGATCATTTTTATAGTTAATTCATAACCCCCTATTTTACTTAAATTTTTATCTAAATCCCCTAATCAATGGATATATAGCTAGTGTTGACTTTTATTTTTCTTATAATTTCAATTGTGCCCATTTCCAATTACTGCTGTACATATGCACATCGCTGATATCACCCAGCTGCATGATGCATTCGTTGACATTGCCCAACTGCATGATCCACTTGCTAACATTGCCTAGCTGCATGATCCACTCGCTTGGTCTTGCGCCATCTCCATCCCATATCTAAAAAATAGAAAAAAAGAGTTGGGTGAAAAATGAACAAATCAAGGTTTGAACACCAAACCTTGTACAAGTGGGAAGCATGGCCAACCAACTCAACCAAGTTGCAACTGGTGTAAACATAGTAGAGTTAACTATATTTATAGAGTTTTATAGATATTTAATTTCTAATTCTAATTTGTCTATTTTTATTACACTATTATTAAATCTTTATTTGAAAATTACTTTTTGAGTGCATTGTAATTGATGGATGTGAGCATTCTGAAAGCTGATAGGGAATACAAGTCAGAGAAATGTTAGCTACATTCCCTAATCTATTTTTTCTTTCCACCTTCTCTTATTATTGTAGTTTCATGATTGTAACCTTTCATTTTTAAGACAACCATATTGCATTTAAAAATCATTTATATAAAAAATTAACTAAATCAAAAATCAATTTGTTGTACAATTTTTATCAAATAAGCAAACAATTTTGTTAGTAATTAGACTCATTATTTGTTTCTTCAATAATATTTACATGACTAAATCATTTTCGATTTAGTTTATTTTTACAAAAATAATTTTTAAAAAATGATCTAAAAAAATGATCCTAATTGAAATAATAATTTTATCGATTGGTCATGAAACTACACTTTAAAATGAGAACAATAAGAGAAAAAATCAAAAGAGAGTAGGTTAGGGAAAGTAGCTATAACATTCCTTTACAAGTTATCCAACGCTAAGATCTGGCAATGATATGCATGTGAACACAGACAGAGCTGACAGAGCTGCAGAGTTTGCAGTTGCTTAATTATAAGCATATGCGCAAACAGACTGACGCAGCGTAACACGCAAGTAAAAGAGATAGAGAAAACCAGCGTTAACCCTAAGAAAGAATCTGGGTCCACCAGAGAAATGATAGAAATCTCAAGGCTTTCTGATTAAAAATGATAATAATAATTATACAAACAGCCAAAAAGGTTATTTAAATAAGTTCAGAACCCTAGACATTCGAAATTCAAAACGGAAACAAAAATGAAAGTAAAGTGCAATTTAGGAAACTTATTCAAAAACACTAAATTGCTTATTTGAAGCCCTAAACGAAGGAATTTGGCCAAAATTGTCTCGTCTTTTCCTTCGAATCGGTATGTCATGTACCCATTTCTAACACTGGGTCGGGCTGAAGCTTATTTATTTTCTTGGTCTTCTGGTAGTCGAGTTGCATGAACCGTTCTGCCATTTGTTCTACATCACAGACATAGGACTAGAGGACGTAAATTGATGGCAGATTTATAATAAATTAAATATCTGTGGAAAGCGACTTTTCCATTTCTAAAATCAGACATATCAAGATACTGTACAAACACCAATTCGAAAGGAACATAAAATAATAATAGTAAAGCACCAATACCAAAATTCCAACAAAAAATCACCATTAAGTTTTGTTAAAAAATGAGATTTGAAGAAATGACGAAATCTATCTCCAACTAATTGTGGTTAGTACACTTATGAATATGATAAGCTGGTCCATCCAAAACTTTATGCCACATTACTGTTTGTCTAACAACAAATAATATCGTTCTCGAATCATCCAAAATCAATGTTATATATCCACGACCTCTCCTTTAGTGAAGGATTTAAAATAGCTCGATCAATAGCTTGAAACAAATAATTCTTGGTCTTCAAGTCTTTAAGCTTATGTTCCTCCAGAGCTTTGAGTTGAGCTTCTGTCAACACAGTCCTTTCTGCATAGGCTGTGATTCCATTCTCAACCAGACTTCAGTATTCTTTTGATCTGAAGAAGTTTTCCATCAACATGCTCCAATGATTGTAATGACCATCGAACCGTGGAATTGATGGTGGGTAATAGTTGGCTCCCAACATTTGCAAGCCACGATCCATATGATACCCAAACTGTGAGGTTGAAGATGAAGTCAACGAAGCCCGAAGAATATCGGAGAGAAACGAGAGAAAGAAAATAGACCGATGAAAGTGTTTTATATTTTATGAATGAATAATCGTTCAAGTTGATGCGCATGACTTATATGCACACAGTCAGTTACAAGAATACCCCTCCTTACTTAACTAACTAACCACCTGACAGCTTTACCCTAACAGACTAATGATTAGAGTAACTAAACCTAGCTGATACAAGTTTAATTACATTAATTACAATTATAACAGTATAACCTCTATCACCATATTCATTGCATTGTGTATGTAGTCAGCCTCCAATCCAAGCTTTATGGTATTGCTCTTGCTATTTCTAGTGCTACGTGTCTTGTTCTTTTGTTAAAGTCCATTAAAATCTCACTACCCACTTGATGGTGCTGATTGGTCCTTAATTATTTATAGGGACATTTGACTGTTGGGGAAGCTCTACGTTCCCCCATATGGAATAAGGGCGGGCGACTTGTTCCATTGCTTCACATGTGGATCAGCACCGTGCATATTGCTTCCCTTGTTAACTACCGTACGACATGAATAGTAGTAATTTGTGGTGAGCAGATTTTCCTTTTCGTGCAGTGTCACACTCCAATCCTGAATAAAATCTAATATCTCGGAGTGAAGTGTGACTTACGTCCTAATCGCAGATTAATAAAATTATTTTTACAATTAAGACGTGAAAAGAAAAGAAAAGAAAAGAAAAGAAAAGAATATTAAATAATTGGAGAAACTAAGTAAAGTGAAAATTAAGGGTTGACAATGAAGATATGCAAACAAGGGTTGGCGTGGAAGAGACATCTTTTGATGAAGCATTACCTTTGCCTACTGAGCTGGTTAATTCAATTGCTGACGATGAGCTTGATGATGATATGGATGTTTAAATTAATTTTTTTATTTTTTTTGTGTTGTTTTGTAATTAAGAACTCTTATGTAATACTTTTTTATTAGTGGATTTTTTTTGTGCTGGACTAGGTCCCGTGGTTTTTACCTTTCGAGGGTTTTCCACGTTAAAATGTATTTGTGTGTTTATATATTGGTTTCATTGCAATTTAGTTTTATTTAATTAATTAATATTTATGTAGTATGTATTTGATGGTGTATATATATGTATATATAAATATATATAATTTATTTAGATAAGTAATAATGAAGAACATATGGACGAGCACCACGATGAGCAGGTTGAGGCTAGTTCAAATGGTAAGCTATAGTTTGTTTATATAAAGTTTTTATTTATTCTATTATTTACAATATTTTTGTCATTTATGTATATTAATTTGGATTAATATGTAGAAATGCCCCAAAGGAGAAGACGTGGTCCTGGAAAGATTAAGTGGGCTGGTAAAGATCATAGGGGGAAAGAGTATTGTGAATTCAGTCCGAGCGGGAAGTGTATTTCCCAGAACAGTATAGAGTTTTCGAAGTTTATATCTTCTGAAGTAAAAGATCCCAATAATGTTCCTCTAGTGCATGATTGGAGATTGGTTGACGAAGAGACAAAGAACACTTTGTGGGACAGAATACGGGTATCAATTTATTTTTTTGAAATAATCTTAAAAGTAAAATACTTGCAAATATTTACTTATAATTTTTTTTTTAATGGATGTAGGGCACTATCACTTTTCGTGATGAGGATTTGGAAAAAATGCCCGTGATTAAGACCATGACCTTGGCAATTGCTGAACATGCTTATAAAGAATATAGAGCATATTTGAAAGGGAAGTACTACACTGGCAGGACAGATCTGCGGCGGTTGAGATGTCCCAATAATGTAGATCCTGTGCAGTGGGCGAAGATGGTGGAACATTGGGATAACCCGAAAACTCAGGTGACACTCTTTAATCAAATATTTAATAATACTAGTATGTGCAATTATGATTAATTTATATTATGTTTGACTTTTTAGGAGATAGCTATGAAAAATAAAGCTAATCGTTCTCAACAAACGATGAGCCATACATCAGGATCGTGGACATTTGAACGTCTTCGTGAAGATTATGTGAGTATAGTTAATTTTTTTCATCATATTGAGATACAATTTTATTTAATTAGAGCACATAAATATGTTCTAAATTATTTTTTTTTATGGTTTAAATTTTTAGAAGAAGAAGCATGGAGTTGAACCCGATCCTGTTACTTTCTTTCGTGTCACCCACACATGCAAAGACAATAGTTGGATTGATGTGCCATCGGAGCAGAGAGGGGTAATTATTTATATATATATATTTTTTCCATAATGTGTATTTTATGTTCTTACATTTTACTTACAAATTTATCTAAATATTTGTTTATTAGATGTCCATGGAGAGTTCCGTTGACTCACGAGTTGAGTCTGGAGCGGATGACACTTCTGAACTTCGTACCGAAGTGTATGTTGAGGAGATGGGTCCTGAGAGGAAAAATAGAGTTCGGCTCTATGGACATGGGGTGACACCTGAAATGGTGCCTTATGCTAGGGCTCAATCTAGTACTTTTTCTCGGAGATCGTCGAAGACGAGAGAAGCTCTTTTGGAGGCACAGTGCCTTGAATGGCAGAAGAAGCATGAGGCTGTGCAGGCTAAGCAGGATGCCCAAGATAAGGCAATTGAGCTGTTAAAGACTCAGCTACAGCAGCAGCAACAACAGATGATGATGTTTATGCAGCAACAACAGCCAGTGATGCCGTTTATGCCTCAGACACACCCGCAGAGCTCGCATCAACAACAACCTTCTAGCCAGAGTCAGCCTCCACATTCTCCCTATGGAATGTTCCCGATGCATCCTATGTACCAGATGCCGTTTATGCCGCAGTCACCTTTGCGGATGCCTATGTATCGGCCAGAGGTACCTTTTCAGCCATCTCCTGGTGGGTCACATCATTCTACGGGTGTTGGATTTTCCGGATTGCTTTCCGGCAATTTAGGTGATGATGAATTTATGAGACAGTTTGGTCCGCAGGGAGGATCAGGGTCACATTCAGCTTCTGGTTCGGGTTCTGCTGCTGGACTTGAGTAGATTATTTTTGTTTGCGTACTTTATCTTATCTCTATTGATGAAATAATATTATTTGACATGTATTGTTAGTTGAAGGATTTTATCTTTATTAGTATATAATTATTATTTGAAATGTTTTATATTAATTAATTAATTTTATATTAATTATTTCAAATATAATTTTATTTATTTATTTTTATTTATATTCAATATTCCTGGCGGTTGTATCCGCCAGGAAAGAATTTTTCTAATATATTTTATTATCAATGCTGGCGGATATATTATCAATGCCGGCGGATATATTTTTAATGCCGGCGGATATATCCGCCAGGAAAAATTGAATGTTTTGTCAGCGTGAAATGGTATTCCTAGCGGATTTGGACATCTGTCCGCCAGGAAAAGTGTTTTGCCTGCGGTTTTAATCCTGGCGGAGACTCTATCCGCCACTGTTATATAATTCTGGCGGATTTAGCTATTTGTCCGCCAGCAAATTCTTATTCCTGGCGATTTAGTTCCGCCAGGAATAAATGATTTTGTAGTAGTGACTTTATTTAGCTAATTACTGTTCTAAAAGTACCACACTAGATGTTCATCTTCTTATATATTACAATTTATTGATAAACAAACAAAACATATTACTTTAGCAAATTCTCTAAATTTCCTTTGAATATTCCACATCATCAGTCATATTTCCGTCACCTGCACGATTTATTAGGGTGTGAGCTTTTAAGGCTCAGTAGGGTATAATAATCCCTCATGGCCAGTTATCACATTTAATCAATGTCTCAGTAAAAGAAAAAAATACAGATAATGATTTCTACTATATGCATTGAGAATGTGTGTACTCACTCCTTAACCATTCCCGTTGACACATACCCAAGACAAACAGGCCTACACATCCCATACCGTGCATCCTTCCACTGTGGCCCCGAATGTCCTAAGTATGAGCCAACACCCGTCCATCCCTTAAGCCCAAATATTTTGAATATAATTAATTCCACTTTTTCTTCAATAATTCTTCCACAAATCATGAGATCACCAGGTACATCTCCATTTCTCCATGGTATCTCTAATAAATCACGAGACCACCAAGTTCATCTCCCTCTCTTCTTGGTGTCTCAATTAATCATTTTCTTAACCTTGTTCAAAATCACACTTTCCTTATACACTTATGATTATGCATGTAAAGATAAACATTAATGCATGTATAGAGAAATTAAATTGTACATGCATAATAATTCAACCTTATGCAATTTGAGTGTATCACAGACTTAGGAAATTTCACAGTGCACACACAAAATTAATAATAAAAGCTTATTCACAAATATAATGCACTTAATACATTTAATGAAGAAATAACATCACAAATAATAAATATAAATTATCACAAAAAAATAAATCACACAACATGACACAAAGATTAATTGTAATATAGTCCAATCATTGGGGAAATAGAGACCCTACCTTAATTTCTTGAGCACGAGTTCCTTCTTGGTCCGTTCCTATGTGTTCGGGTCTTTCTTTATACCCCCCTTGAGTTCTATAGAGGCTAAAAGCTGTGAGTTCCTTACTAGAGTTTCCAACCTCTCCTTCTCTAACTCTTTGTAGTTCACTCACTCTCTCTCTCTCTCTCTCTCTCTCTTTCTCTTCCTCTCTTTTTTCTTTTTCTCTCGGGTTTCTTCTTTGTCTCCTCTGTTCAGTTTTCTTTTTGCTGCTCAAGACTATTCTTAAGCATACTTTATAACCTAATTGACATGCATTTTCAGTTAAGAAAGGATGTATCTAATGATTATTTAGATAAGGACTTATCCCCTAAAGGAATCATCACCCTTGATCAAGGCTTAGGTGTTCTAGTTTTGAGAAAGTTGATGGCGTTGGTTATTATCTTCAAATCCATTTAGATTTTTTTTTTTTAGTTGGGCTTTTCATCTCTTGTAAAACAATTGGGCTAAAACCCAAACTTAGAAATTTAACCCAATTTTAAAGCCTATAAATATTATTATTATTATTATTATTATTATTATTATTATTATTATTTTTTAGACGTAGGACAACTGTCCTTTGTGGTCATCATGACATCTTTTCCGAGCCATAATTTCTAACCGAGCAGTAGAGTTCAAAGAAAATAGTAGACGAACGATTGGTGGGTGGGGTAAGGACCGTAAGGTATTCTACATACATGGTGATCGAGAGGTTGACTAACTTTGGGTCTAGATCTCCATTCAAGTGGTTAGGAATTTAGGATTGGTGATCTCTATTCGGTATATGCAAGGTATGGTACCAACAATAAGGATCAATATCACCAATCACTCACCTGCACATACAATTGATCGAGTTGATTAAATGCACAAATATAGTTGAAATTTAGCCTAGCCGAGTCGATCATCCTCGCTTTTCCCTTAATGATGATATACATCATAAAGCTTTGGTAATAATTATGTATTGTTTGACAAAAGAATATTAATTACTCGGTATATAAGCATATAGATATAGACTTTCATGTCAAATCGCGAATTAGTTTGTGAAATTGTAGAAGAATAATGATAGCCAAATGACAACTTAGAATTAACCAGCCTCATTAACCAGCCTTATATGAAAAAAGTGATCGAGAATTTTGGAAATTAATTCAATTGTATTGATCCATCTCAACGTGTTACAAAGGCCAAAATATATAGACTATACTTGAATTAATATATAGATTGAGTGTTCGATTCCCTGCATTATAGCCAAAAACAAAGAATTTGAAGCATGAAATGTATTTATGATATTAAACACGCGCTCTTACATGTTTAAGTCTAATGACTTTTAATGCTATGCGTTCAATCATCCCAGCCAAATTACAAGATCTTCGGCAATAACTGACTTATAGAACTAAAACACCGATGATAACATAATTATTGAAAGAGAGAAAAATAAACCAAAAGGAAGCAGCAACTGTTTCATTATATGGTTGAAGCCATTGTAGAAAGCTTAATTAGGCTCGTATATGATCAAAGGTGGACTTCATGTAGTTCTTGCCACTTTGTTGAAGTTGGATATATTCCTTATAGTTCATGCCAATGTATTTTGGAGGTTGGCCCTCTCTTTCACACAACTCTGGTGCTGGGGCAATAGTTGTATCTACCGATGGTCCATGTGGGATGGCAATGGATATTCTTGTAGCTTTGTTGTTCACAGTGGCTCGATGCATCACACTCTTGTATTTACCGTTGGTCAAGATCTACCCAAAAATAAAAAAACAGATATTTAAATATACATGAGCAGTCAATTATACATGTGGTTCTTTTTCTTCACAAATGTACAGAACATGCATTTGGAAATTTGCAATAATGTTGACTAAATGTCAAATGGGGTTGCTTTATTTCTCCCTTGTTTTGAAAGAAGGAGACCTATAATATATAATTGATAATGATTGATTAGAGAGAAAATGAGTACCTGCATTTGGTCAGCAAGGTTTACAAAAAAACCATTGGGAGGGCCATCCACAGTTAGCCATTTGCCGTTATGTTCCACTTGGAGACCATTCATCTCATTCTGAATGAGGAGTGTGACCAAGCCATGATCAGTGTGATGGGGTATTCCAATTGCATGTTCAGGCTGAGGGCATAGTGGGTAGTAGTTGGCTGCCAACATTTGTAAGCCACGATCCATATTCATTGCATTGTGTATGTAGTCAGCCTCCAATCCCAAGCTTTCTGATATTGCTCTTGTGATTTCCAGTGCTACTTCTCTTGCTCTTTTGCTAAACTCCATTGAAATCTCACTACATTATCCAAGAAAATTATTAATCAATGATCCAAATTTATAGTCTCACAATATAATTATTTTGGTAAGAAAATGTTTAATAAATGATTTAGATTTATAGTCTATAGTCTATACATACCTGAAGCGAGATGGTTTGTAGAGGGAGTAAAATTCTGGATGCACTCTAACTTTGAAGAAGTCCCTCCAGAGAAGCACTTTATCCAAAGCAAGATTGTAACTAGTTCCATACTTGAACATTTCCAGTACATCATTTCCTGATTTAAACTCTTGCTTCTCTTCTTCAGGAAGACTAAAAAATCCGTGACACGCGTCAATCATTGCCTTCATTAAGCTCTCTGGTACTCCATGGTTAATCGCCTGATTCGATAAAATGATATAATGATTAGCTTTGATATTCATCATTAATTAACACAAATAAATTAAATAATAACACAATTCACAAGTGATGAAACAAAATAACGTACTATGAAGAAGCCCCATTCTTCGCAAATCTTGACGAGATCATGAATGATTTTGGAGCGTTGATCAGGAGAACCAGAGGTGAGAAGAGACATATCCACAATGGGAATAGCGAATTCAGGATCATTTGGATCAGCTTCTTCACTGGGGTTTATGTTGAAAGCATAAGCAGAAGGAACAGAGCTGAGAGCAGGGGATTCAGCAAGTGTTTTGATGCTTGTAACTTGAGGTACTGCCTCCACGGTTTCAGCAGCAACTGGAGGATCCATAGAGAGAGAGAGAGAGAGAGAGAGAGAGAGAGAGAGAGAGAGAGATTGTTGATTTGCTATGGATGAGAAACATTGTTCTAATTTATAGGCAGTTCGGGTGACCTCAATTTACACGTGGTCAACATCCTTTATAGAAGCAAGAAAAAATTTTATACTTTCTAGCCCACCTTACCCCCTGAAATTTTTTTTTTTTTTGGCCAAGTACCTTTCCCCATGAATTAATTGATACACAACCTGCAGAATCCACATGTAGCAATCCACCAGCTATATACTTTTTTTTTTTATCTCTTTTATTTTGGCCATGTTGTTATCTGAACTATATTTAATTTTAATTGTTTTTTGATTTTTTTGTAAGAATAATCTTTTAATGTGAACCTAAAAAATAAACGGTTCATATTATGAAATTAAAGTATTATACTTTTTGTCACATGTATTTGTTTGTTTAGTAATGATTTGAAGGGGCATGGGTTAACATGGGGAGGTGAAGGAAGAGGACAGGTAACATCCATGCTTGGGTATTTTTAATTACTAATGGGTACCAAAATTTCGAACCTAAAGTTTTAAATATATCAAAATTGATGACCTACAGTTTATGAATCATAATATTATGAACCTGAAGTTTCATAATTAATATGTTTATATTATTTAAATTTTCTTATGCAATTTTCTTATCGAGAATGGGATCAAAATTGGCTGAGAAAGCGGCCTTGACCACTGGAAGAAAGATCTATAATTCCTTGCAGGGTTTGTTTCCTACTGGAGCTTCTTGGGTTAGCTGCCAAGCAATGTCTCGATCTCATAATAAGCTAAATTAAAAGCTTGCAGGTCTTTTGTTTTTTTACCATACAAGGGTTGTGCCATCCTTGAGTTTTCCCCACATATAATTAATCTCGATCTGTTCAGAGGAAGCTGTATACCGAGGTAGACTTCGATTCTTTCTCTGCTAAACAATGTGGGGTGCTACAAGTTTATATTTACTCATAATTTGTTGTATGTTCGTCCGATATCTTACGTGTCATCCACTCAGTGGGATGTCAACGAGTCTACATAGTTTGACTCGACGTTGACTGCTTTACCATTTTTTAGCATCAACAATAGTTAACCTCATTTGCACCAAAATTTAAACAATCATCACTTACATTAAGAAGCAATTATTAAAATATTGTGTTGAACTTTTTAATTATATACTTTAGTTAATTCGATCATAACCTCCGATCATTTTTATAGTTAATTCATAGCTCCCTATTTTACTTAAATTTTTATCTAAACCCCCTAGTCAATGGATATATAGCTACTGTTGACTTTTATTTTTGTTATAATTTCAGTTGTGCCCCTTTCCAATTATTGCTGTATATGTGCACATTGCTAACATCACCCAGCTGCATGATACACTCACTGATATTGCCCAGCTGCATGATCCACTTGCTAACATTGCCACTTGCTAACATTGCCTAGCTGCATGATCCACTCGCTTGGTCTAGTGCTATCTCCATCCCATATCTGAAAAATTGAAAAACAAAAAGAGTTGGGTGAAAAATGAACAAATCAAGGTTTGAACACTAGACCTTGTACAAGTGGGAAGCACGACCATCCAACTCAACCAAGTTGCAACTTGTGTAAATGTAGTAGAATTAACTATATTTATACAGTTTTATAGATATTTAATTTCTAATTCTAATTTGTCTATTTTTATTGCACTATTATTAAATCTTTATTTGAAAATTACTTTTTGAGTGCATTGTAATTGATGGATGTGAGCATTCTGAAAGCTGACAGGGAATACAAGTCAGAGAAATGTTAGCTACATTCCCTAATCTATTTTTCTTTCCACCTTCTCTTATTGTAGTTTCCTTATTATTCTAGTTTCATGATTGTAACCTTTCATTTTTAAGACAACCATATTGAATTTAAAACTCATTTCTATAAAAAATTAACTAAATCGAAAATCAATTTATTGTATAATTGTTATCAAATAAGCAAACAATTTTGTTAATAATTAGACTCACTATTTGTTTCTTTAATAATATTTACATGACTAAATCATTTTCGATTTAGTTTATTTTTACAAGAATAATTTTTAAAGAATGATCTAAAAAAATGATCTTAATTGAAATAATAATTTTACCGATTGATCATGAAACTACACTTTAAAATGAGAACAATAAGAAAAAAATCGAAAGAGAGTAGATTAGGGAAAGTAGCTATAACATTCCTTTACAAGTTATCCAACGCTAAGATCTGGCAGTGATATGCATGTGCACACAGACAAAGCTGACAGAGCTGCACATTTTGTAGTTGGTTCATTATAAGCATATGCGCAAACAGACTAACGCAGTGTAACACGCAAGTAAAAAAGATTAGGGAAAACCAGCGTTAACCCTAATGTTGATGCCCAAAAATGGTAGAGCAGTCAACGTCGAGTCGAACCACGTAGGCACGTTGACCCACCACTGAGTGGATGACACGTCGAAGTGGGGCAGGAACGAGTAGCTGAATCCGACTGGTGAGTAATGAGAGAGAATGATATCCAAAGCACCCTGCGCAGGTACACAAAAGTGAGCGGGAAGGGCACCGGTGTGGTGCCGGCCAAAGCTCCTCCGACGCTCAAGTCAGTGTTCAGAGAGATCTGAGAGCAGAGTGAGTGAATAGTATAATAATGATTTCA
>QANW01007615.1:615170-661792 GCA_003254865.1 Dryas drummondii | reverse complement strand
AGCGCTCGGAGGGAGCTGATGTCGGTGGCGCGGAAGCCTGGGTGAGTGCGCGGCGCGGAAGCCTGGGTAGTGCGCGGGGCGGACTCGGAGGGANTGCGCGGCGCGGAAGCCTGGGTAGTGCGCGGGGCGGAAGCTCGGAGGGAGCTCGGAAGCTCAGAAGCTCGGAAGCTTTGAAGCTCGGATGCTCGGAAGCTAGGAAGCTCGGAAGCTCGGGAGCTCGGAATCTAGGAAGCTTGGAAGCCTGGGAGCTCGGAAGCTCGGAAGCTCGGAAGCTAGGAAGCTCGGAAGCTTGGGAGCTCGGAAGCTCGGGAGGTCTTTGCACCTCAACTGAGGGTAGAGAATTCAATGGGGAAAAGTTGTAACGTTCCCACAGACGGCGCCAAACTGTTGAT
The DNA here is from genome assembly GCA_003254865.1 of Dryas drummondii. NCBI lineage: Eukaryota > Viridiplantae > Streptophyta > Magnoliopsida > Rosales > Rosaceae > Dryas > Dryas drummondii. Next base: position 661,400 of record QANW01007615.1, on the reverse strand, counting down.
GCCCAAAAATGGTAGAGCAGTCAACGTCGAGTCGAACCACGTTGGCACGTTGACCCACCACTGAGTGGATGACACGTCGAAGTGGGGCAGGAACGGGTAGCTGAATCTGACTGGTGAGTAATGAGAGAGAATGATATCCAAAGCACCCTGCGCAGGTACACAAAAGTGAGCGGGAAGGGCACCGGTGTGGTGCCGGCCAAAGCTCCTCCGACGCTCAAGTCAGTGTTCAGAGAGATCTGAGAGCAGAGTGAGTGAATAGTATAATAATGATTTCAATTCCCCTTTTGTGAACAGAAGGTACCTCTTTTATAGTACCTTTGGAAGAGTGTCAACCAATCCGGTGACGACACGTGTCCTTTGTGGTGACTTGCACTGTAGGAGCGCCACGTGGCATCGGTCTCGAGGATCCGAGTGAGTTGACACGGGTCGGGGGCCCGGGAGGCTTGAGCTTGGGAGGCCGGAGCCTAGTAGATCATGGGCTAGGAGCCCAGGAAGGGCTTAGTCTTCTGGGTCTAGGCCCAAACAGCATGGTGTTAGGCTTTGTGTGACTTGTCGTTATGCTCAGACGATTAATCATACGAACACCTAAAAAAGAATCTGGGTCCATCAGAGAAATGAAAGAAATCTCAAGGTTTTCTGATTAAAAATGATAATAATAATTATACATGATGAAGCCCATTTCTAATCGGATTTGTCTCGTCGTTACTTTCGAATCGGTATGTCATGGGCCCATTTTTAACACTAGGCTAGACTGAAGCTTGTTCATTTTCTTGGCCTTCTAGCAGTCGAGTTGTTGCATGAACGGTTCTGCCATTTGTTCTACTTCACAGACACAGGACTAGAGGACGTAAATTGATGGCAAATTTATAATAATTTAAATATCTATGGAAAGCGACTTTTCCATTTCTAAAATCAGACATATCAAGATACTGTACAAACACCAATTCGAAAGAAACATAAAATAATAATCGTAAAGTACCAATACCAAAATTCCAACAAAAAATCACCATTAAGTTTTGTTAAAAAATGAGTTGGAAGGATGAGATTTGAAGAAATGACGAAATCTATCTCCAACTAATTGTGGTTAGTACACTTATGAATATGATAAGCTGGTCCATCCAAAACTTTATGCCACATTACTGTTTGTCTAACAACAAATAATATCGTTCTCGAATCATCCAAAATCAATGTTATATATCCACGACCTCTCCTTTAGTGAAGGATTTAAAATAGCTCGATCAATAGCTTGAAACAAATAATTCTTGGTCTTCAGGTCTTTAAGCTTCTGTTCCTCCAGAGCTTTGAGTTGAGCTTCTGTCAACATGGTCCTTTCTGCATAGGCTGTGATTCCATTCTCAACCAGACTCCAGTATTGTTTTGATCTCAAGAAGTTTTCCATCAACATGCTCCAATGATTGTAATGACCATCGAACCGTGGAATTGATGGTTGAACAAAATTGCTTCCCTCTGATGACATTGAGACTTGTTACAACAAAGCTCACTGCTTTCTTTGATCTTTAGAACCAAATGGTGTTGCTCTGATACCAATTGTTAGTTTCAGGAAGATCAAAATAGGAAAAAAAAAATATTGTTTATTGAATAACATTGTGGCTTAAATAGCCTTACAAAACAGAGGAAATACAAACATGATTCCACGATCAACAAGTCTTGAAATCAAGGGATCCTCATGTGGAAACGTTTAACCACTACAAGAAATGTGAGCAAAGGTCACCTTCATTGGTTGCACAAAAAGAAGCGGCAATTAGATATAGGAAAGTATCTTGATTTTAACAAAAATGGATGATAATTGAACAATAAAGACTAAAGTTTTCAAATGTCACTCTTTTTTATGTAATTAATGAAAGTGATTTTTGTTCATATTTTTTATAGTGAAACCTCATCGACTTCCCTAAAGCATAGGATTATTTTAAATGGAAACAAAACAACTCAAACAAATAATAAATAAATCTTCACACTCTCCTTTGCTTGTCCAAAATAATGCAAGTGAAGGATTTAAAATGTGTCAAAAGTTTCCGGGTCCCAAGATAGGTGGAAAGTGGATGGTAGGTGGAGTGTGAAGTGATAGCACATTAAGGACCATAAATCTGTGCTTGCTGTAGCTTTCATCTTTTATGTTGGCTACAAACAATTTATCATTCAAATCAAGTTGGTATAGAAATATTTGCAACTTTGCAAGTACTCTCAGGTCATAATTCTAGGCTCTAGCACTAACACTTTCTCATTGGCCAACGCTATCCATTTACTCATCGTAATTGTAAGTTGACGCCACTTTAAACTTGATTTCTACGCATCCAACTTCCACAACACACTTTATTCATATTTCTTCTTCTGCCTGGCTTTTGTTTTCGGTTTGTGCGTGCTTCATTGCTACACTTTGGTTCGTGGAGAACATCCATACTTCTGATACTTTATCTTCTTTGGAACGTCCTCCCTTTCTTAATTTTTTCTTTCTTAAATTTGGTTTTGTTTTTTCCACTCTTGGATATATGGTAAGCATGCGCATTCCTTAATCTGTTTGGATATATGGTAACACTCTTAATTTATATAAGGCTTTTTTATCTAAATATCACTTGGACTACAAGAGATGTGCTTTTATACCATCCAAACTTTTTTTCTTGCCATTTTACCAACTGAAGTTATCAATATGTGCCAATTTGCCACTTGACATCCATTTTTCTGTTAAATCATCAAAAAATTTCTCAAACTTCTCATTTTGTCCATGAATACAATAAAAAAATAATATTATTTTAAAAACTATTTTTAAAATATAATTATAAAAAAACTTAAAAACTAAAAAATAGAAAAAAGAAATACCCTTAAAGTTTTTTTTTTCTAGTGGTTTACTTAGAATTTGTTTTTTCAATATTTCAAATGCTTTTATCATATGAATTGACGGAAATACCCTTAAAATAAACAGAAAATTTAATTAAAGTGACTGTAGGTAGTAGATTGGCCAATATGTGAAAGTTCAGATGGTAAATTCACAACAACAAAAAAAAGAAAAGTTTGGGTGGTATTTGAGCATACCCTCTATAGTTCAGATGATATTTAAGTAAAAAAACTTTTATATAAATATATATATTCTTTGAGACTTACAAAATATACGGTTCGAATCGTTAAATGTATATAATATAGAATAAAACTCATGAAGTCATGATTGATTCCTTAAATAAAATTATTTAAGTGATTCCTCAATGAAAAGAGCTTGTCTCATTATATATATATAAATACTTTAAAACTAACTACTTAGTAAGTTAATATGAAACTAACCATGTTTTTTGGTCTACCGCATAACTAATGTTATAATCTAAATCGTCTATTTTTTAGGTCATACTTCAAAAATCATCATTGTAAAAAATCAACTACGTACATTAGAAATCATTTAGTCATCTAATTGTGATTAAATAAATAGATAATCATTGTTTTCGATAAAAGCATATAAATAATTATTATCATAATCAAATGGTTAAATAACTTTTGATTTTAGAGATTTTTTTTTATAGAGATGATCTTTGAAGTAAGGCCTAACAAATAGATGGTTCGTATTTTGAGATTGCATTGTATAATGGGCCCAACAAAGTGGTTAGCTTTGTATTAACTTGTTAACTAGTTAGTTTAGAGCATTATTGTATATATATATATATATACAAATATATATTTTCATTGATACATACGGAGACTGTTATTGTTATGATTCAGAGAATACTAACAAAACTAGATTTAAATAGATGAAAAAAAAAAAAAAAAACTCTAAAATGGCTTGGAAAGTAAGATCAAATGGCCGTAAGAAAAAATACAAAAGAAAAAAGAAGAGAAAACTGGATTAAAATGTTTATGTTATTATCAAATGACCGTAGGAGAAGTTGCAACCATTAAAAATGATTTGTTTTTTTTTTTTTAAATCTCATGAGGGCGAATCAAACTTCACTATTGTTGATGTGTAGCCACTTTTTCTATATTATTTTACACTAAACTGGAATGTAGTTTGCTAGCAAAAAGGAAAGGATAGCAAACAGATCTTTTATGAAGTAATAAAGGCCCTAATTTAGAGCAACACATACACTCTATAAGCGCCCTATTTATCTGGTTGCCCTATTTTAAAGCAAACAAATCTCTCAGGTTTCATTTATACATCATATAACACGTACTCACACTCTACAAGTTTCTAGCAAACTTGCTGGGACGCTGCATACACTGCCAACAGGTAAATATGTATCGCCAAGCAGAGCAAACATGTCGTAAGCCTTCATAAAATCAACCTTGAGGACACACTTAGAATTGCTAGAAATATATTTATTAATTGTACGTAGTTCCGCAAGAGCTTTTGGCCAAGCAGTAGTATGTTATCACCAACATATATTTATTCCAACCAGAGCAGGCCCACACTTTAAAAGGGCATGCAAAGGCTGCATCTACTTCTTTGTTTGTTGGCTTATAATCTTAATTAGTCTTTTACCATGGCTTGTTAATTGGACAGATTCCGTTCAATTTCTTTGCTTATTTTGGGCCCGGCCTCCTGTTTTTTCTTTTGTTCCCTTCTTGTTTGGGTTTAAATGTTTAATTAGTATTTTTTGCTTTTTTTTTATCTGTCGGTTGTAGACTTGTAGGCTTCTCCTCCATTGCTCTTTTGGGGGTTCTTTATATATTATATTCAATTTGCTATAAATTAAAACAGGCCCCCTTTTTTTTTTCTGAAAAAAAAAAAACAAAAATAGAAAGAAGATGCAAATTTTAAATTGACATATATTGTCCGGAAGAAAAAAGAAATTTCAGTCCGAATGATGTTCGAGTTCAAATACGACAATTAATTAATCAAAATAAATAAATATCTTATTTAGATTTTGTTTTGGTTAACTATAATCCATGATATTTGAATTCTACCATCCTCCGACAAAGGAGATTGAATGTCATCCACTATACCAAATAGTCATTAACTTTTATTTGTTTCAGATTGAACCAATCTGATATGTTAAAACATGACATTTTTTAGCATTTCTTTGTAAGGGGTATTAAAAATGAAATTAAGAAGCACGAATGATCTTAGCGCAACAACAATATCGAATATGTACATAGTGTTAGAACATAATACAAGACGAAAATCCCATAACGTAGTTGGATAATGGTGGTAGAATTGATCCCCCAATTGCACTTTAATTACCGGACAAGAAAAATTCAAAAATTGCATTCTTATTATATATGTTGGGTTACTTATGAATGGGTTGCATAGTTTTGATGCATGGGGCATAATTAATGTAAATATATGATTTGGTATCATGGCCTGCATGTGATTTGTTGTTAATGGGTTCGGATCATAATGTAAATATATGGGTATCTGGGTTATTAGTTAGGGGTTGCTAAGAATACTTACAGTCTGTTGATCGATATAAGGCCATGTGCTACTTCAACTGTAAAACCTAAAAAGCTACATGAATGAATCAGTTTATTTTCCTTTGATTATTTCTTTTCATTGTAACATTCTTAAGGCCTGTTTGGTATTTTATTCAAAAACTATTTTTTGTTTTAAAAAAAAAAAAAGTTTTAATCAAGAAAATTTGTTTGGTAAACCATTTTTAAAAACAGTTTTTTTTAAAAAAATTAAAAAACATGTCTCTTTTTTTTTACACTTCTTTTTTTCTTAGATGTCATCATTTTTTAAATTTAAAAATTGTTTTCAAATTTTATACCAAACACGTCTTCAAACTTTAAAAATTGATTTTGAAAACTCACATTAAAAAAAAAAAATCTTAATTTTTGAAAAAAAAATTTGAGTGGGATACCAAAAGGCATAACTTTTCAATGTCATTTCCTTCCTTTATTGATGGTAACTCTTCACCAATATTAAGCTAGGCCTTTTGAGAAAAAAGCACCAGCTAGAGTGCCAATTTGTCGAGATTCAAAGAGAAGCAGTACACTGTACACATGAATTAGCACATAACACAGTGTACCAATTTGAAAATTTTGATGAATTCTAAAAAAATTGCGGAAATATATAAAATTTGAAAATCTTGATACACGTTCAAGTAGTCATACACGTTCAGTGTACAGAAGATTTGGAAGTTTGCAATAATGCATATTGACTAAATGTCAAAAGAGATTGCTTTTGTTTTTTTATTTTTTTATTCCTCCCTCTTTTTCAAAAAACGAGGCCCCCAACCATAAAATTTGAAAAAGAGAAACAAAAAAATGATCGAGTAGAGAGAAAATGATCGAGTAACTGCATTTTGGTGAGCAGGCTAGGTTTACAAAAAGACCATTGGAAGGGCCATTCACAGTGAGTCAATTGTGTTCGACTTGGAGGTCATTCATCTCATTCTGAATGATCAGTATGGTATTCCAATTGCATGTTCAGGCTGAGGGCATGGTGGGCAATAGTTGGCTCCCAACATTTGCAAGCCACGATCCATATGATACCCAAACTGTGAGGTTGAAGATGAAGTCGACGAAGCCCGAAGAATCTCAGAGAGAAACGAGAGAAAGAAAAGAGACCGATGAAAGTGTGATATTTTTCTGAATGAATAATCGTACAAGCTGATGTGCATGACTTATACACAGTCAATTACAAGAATACCCCTCCTTACTTAACTAACTAACCACCTGACAGCTTTACCCTAACAGACTAATGATTAGTGTAACTAAACCTAGCTGATACAAGTTTAATTACATTAATTACAATTATAATAGTACAACCTCTATCACCATATTCATTGCATAGTGTATGTAGCTAGTCAGCCTCCAATCCAAGCTTTATGGTATTGCTCTTGCTATTTCTAGTGCTACGTGTCTTGTTCTTTTGTTAAAGTCCATTAAGATCTCACTACCCACTTGATGGTGGTAATTGGTCCTTAATTATTTATAGGGACATTTAACTTTTGGGGAAGTTCTACGTTTCCCCATATGGAATAAGGGCGGGCGACTTGTTCCATTGCTTCACATGTGGATCAGCACCGTGCATATTGCTTCCCGTGAATAGTAGTAATTTGTGGTGAGCAGATTTTCCTTTTCGTGCACGTAGGACAACTGTCCTTCGTGGTCATCATGACATCTTTTCCGAGCCANATTTTTTTCATCATATTGAGATACAATTTTATTTAATTAGAGCACATAAATATGTTCTAAATTATTTTTTTTTATGGTTTAAATTTTTAGAAGAAGAAGCATGGAGTTGAACCCGATCCTGTTACTTTCTTTCGTGTCACCCACACACGCAAAGACAATAGTTGGATTGATGTGCCATCGGAGTAGAGAGGGGTAAATATTTATANTCGATTCCCTGCATTATAGCCAAAAACAAAGAATTTGAAGCATGAAATGTATTTATGATATTAAACACGCGCTCTTACATGTTTAAGTCTAATGACTTTTAATGCTATGCGTTCAATCATCCCAGCCAAATTACAAGATCTTCGGCAATAACTGACTTATAGAACTAAAACACCGATGATAACATAATTATTGAAAGAGAGAAAAATAAACCAAAAGGAAGCAGCAACTGTTTCATTATATGGTTGAAGCCATTGTAGAAAGCTTAATTAGGCTCGTATATGATCAAAGGTGGACTTCATGTAGTTCTTGCCACTTTGTTGAAGTTGGATATATTCCTTATAGTTCATGCCAATGTATTTTGGAGGTTGGCCCTCTCTTTCACACAACTCTGGTGCTGGGGCAATAGTTGTATCTACCGATGGTCCATGTGGGATGGCAATGGATATTCTTGTAGCTTTGTTGTTCACAGTGGCTCGATGCATCACACTCTTGTATTTACCGTTGGTCAAGATCTACCCAAAAATAAAAAAACAGATATTTAAATATACATGAGCAGTCAATTATACATGTGGTTCTTTTTCTTCACAAATGTACAGAACATGCATTTGGAAATTTGCAATAATGTTGACTAAATGTCAAATGGGGTTGCTTTATTTCTCCCTTGTTTTGAAAGAAGGAGACCTATAATATATAATTGATAATGATTGATTAGAGAGAAAATGAGTACCTGCATTTGGTCAGCAAGGTTTACAAAAAAACCATTGGGAGGGCCATCCACAGTTAGCCATTTGCCGTTATGTTCCACTTGGAGACCATTCATCTCATTCTGAATGAGGAGTGTGACCAAGCCATGATCAGTATGATGGGGTATTCCAATTGCATGTTCAGGCTGAGGACATGGTGGGTAGTAGTTGGCTGCCAACATTTGTAAGCCACGATCCATATTCATTGCATTGTGTATGTAGTCAGCCTCCAATCCCAAGCTTTCTGATATTGCTCTTGTGATTTCCAGTGCTACTTCTCTTGCTCTTTTGCTAAACTCCATTGAAATCTCACTGCATCATCCAAGAAAATTATTAATCAATGAATCCAAATTTATAGTCTCACAATATAATTATTTTGGTAGGAAAATTGTTAGAAATGATTTAGATTTATAGTCTATAGTCTATATATACCTGAAGCGAGACGGTTTGTAGAGGGAGTAAAATTCTGGATGCACTCTAACTTTGAAAAAGTCCCTCCAGAGAAGCACTTTGTCCAATGCAAGATTGTAACTAGTTCCATACTTGAACATTTCCAGCACATCATTTCCTGATTTAAACTCTTGCTTTTCTTCGTCAGGAAGACTAAAAAATCCGTGACATGCGTCAATCATCGCCTTCATTAAGCTCTCTGGTACTCCATGGTTAATCGCCTAATTAGGTAAAATGATACAATGATTAGCTTTGATATTCATCATTAATTAACACAACTAATAACACAATTCACAAGTGATGAAACAAAATAACATACTATGAAGAAGCCCCATTCTTCGCAAATCTTGACGAGATCATGAATGATTTTGGAGCGTTGATCAGGAGAACCAGAGGTGAGAAGGGACATATCCACAATGGGAATAGCGAATTCAGGATCATTTGGATCCGCTTCTTCACTGGGGTTTATGTTGAAAGCATAAGCAGAAGGAACAGAGCTGAGAGCAGGGGATTCAGCAAGTGCTTTGATGCTTGTAACTTGAGGTACTGCCTCCACGGTTTCAGCAGCAACCGGAGGAGCCATAGAGAGAGAGAGAGAGAGAGAGAGAGAGAGAGAGAGAGAGAGAGAGAGAGATTGTTGAGTTGCTATGGATGAGAAACATTGTTCTAATTTATAGGCAGTTCGGGTGACCTCAATTTACACGTGGTTAACATCCTTTATAGAAGCAAGAAAAAATTTAATACTTTCTAGCCCACCCTACCGCATGAATTAATTGATACACAACCTGCAGAATCCTCCACCAGCTATATACTCTTTTTTTTCGTCTCTTTTATTTTGGCCATGTTGTTATCTGAACTATATTAGAATATTGTGTCTAACTTTTTAATTATATCTACATAATTTGAAATTGGATATCCAAAAATATGTTATATAGCTTGTTTTTTTTTTGCCAATGGGAAACGTACTTTCACTAGGCTTAAATACACTTATCTGTTAAAATGATCATTAGGCATTCTTACTTTTTGGACACTTCGCCAGCAGTACCACAAAAATACTACTAAAAGGACCAATTAAAAGACGAACAATAGGGGGCGGCTAGACTTTCATGCCAAATCATTAATTAGTTTGTTGAAATAGTTTTAAGAATAATGATAGTTAATTTACTTTATAACGGTGGGTGGTTGAAATTCAGAAATAAAGTACTGTCATGGAATAAGAAAATAAAGAAAACATTACAATATGGCTGAAGTTGGACTCAATTGCTTGATTTTATTACGTTAGAAAGCTTGAACTTGTTATATATATGTGTTCAAATGTGGATGTTGCTCTCAATGTTTAATTACAAAGACTTCTAGAATTAATGGTCTGAAAATTTTCAGTGGAGTCATAAATTTGAAGCCACCTACCTCTCAAGTTTTCACGGTCCCATCTCATTCTTCCAGAATAGTGTTGGGACCATTTTTACCGTGGGATATACGGTCAAACTTATCAGCCCACCAATATTGTATTATATGAAATTTTGAGAAAGCAAAATCAACGCAATCAGACAAGCACGAGCCACGAGGTAATGTCCAAAAACAAAAAAAGACAAGCACGAGGTAATTTCCATGAATTCCTCATATTTATAAGAGTTTTTTATTTTTATTTTACTTGTTTATAACATAAATAGGTTGATCAATCGGCTCATGCGTGAAATGTGGTGTTAAGATTATCAATTTTTATAAAGATGATTGTTTTAATAAAAATTTAAAAAGTTGACAGTTTAAATTGTTAAAATTCTATATAAAATAGACCCATTAAAAATTTTTTGTGAAAAATATAGTACTATGATCCTTCTCCGTAATTTTATCATGGAAGGATCCGTTAGGGGCACCACCCCAATGTCCTAAGTAAAGTTCAACCCCTTTTTTTTTGGTGGTGAATCAGCCTCTCAATCTCAACCATTAATGAATTTTCTTCATATCAAACAATATAATTAGACGAGAGATTTGAACTTCAAAACTATAGAAGTTTATATCTCGATAATTTAATAAGAGGGATTAACCCCAATATATACAGACACAGTCCTAGAATAGCTAGGAAACCAATTCGTGGTGTACAAGACATTCAAAACATACAAGGGAAAGACTTATAATCCTATAAGGAAGAGGAGTCCCTATGGGCTAAGGCTTCGTGTTTAACAGCCCCCCGCAAACTTGGCAGCCGGGGGAAGACAAGTTTGGACCGCAAGAGTAGAAACCGAGCCTTATGAAGCCCTTTAGTGAGAATGTCAGCAGGTTGATCGAGAGAAGGCAAAAACTGCACACGATGCGTACCAAGTTTGACACGTTCGCGAACAAAATGATAGTCCAACTCAATATGCTTAGTGCGTGCATGAAAAACAAGGTTGGCAGCCATATAGGTTGTGCTTAGATTGTCACAATACAGAGTAATACCACAAGATAATGGCTGACGGAGTTCGCGAAGCAAATAGGACAGCCACATGGTCTCGGCACACACATGAGCAAGAGCCCGATACTCAGACTCAGCACTGGAACAAGAAACCGTGCGTTGCTTAGTGGAGCACCAGGAGATGAGATTAGCACCATGAAACACAAGATAGCCAGAAGTGGAGCGGCGCGTGTCAGGGCAGCCTGCCCAATCGGCATCAGAGTAGCCGCGAAGAGTCAACACACCTGGAGAAGGGCGAAAAACAATGCCAAGGTCAAGAAAACCTTTGAGGTACCGAAGAATGCGCTTGACAACAATGAGATGAGTGTGAGTAGGAGAGGCCATAAATTGAGCAACATGGTTAACGGCATAAGCAATATCGGGACGTGTGAGGGTGAGATATTGGAGGGATCAAACCAAATTACGAAACTCCGTAGGATTGGCCAGCAACGTACCATCTTGATTGGACAATTGGCGCTTCGCGGCAATAGGAGTGCCACAAGGCTTGCAGGTGAGCATGTCATTGCGGCGAAGAAGATCAACGACATACTTGACTTGAGAAAGATGAAGACCCGGCTGGAGATCAAGCACCTCAACCCCGAGAAAATAGCGCAAGGGACCAAGGTCCTTGATCTCAAACTCGCGACCAAGCCGAGCGACGAAGGAGGAAACAAATGTTGAATCACTACCTGTAAGCATAATATCATCAACATAAAGTAGCAACACCATGAAACGATTAGCATGAGCATAGATAAACAATGAGGGATCAGCCAAGCTTTGTCGAAAGCCATGGGTAACAATGAAGGAGCTGAACCGCTGAAACCAGGCACGAGGTGCTTGTTTAAGCCCATATATGGCCTTGCGAAGTTTACACACGAAAGTAGGATGAGAAGGATCAGTGAACCCAGGAGGCTGCTGCATATCTCTTCATCCAAAAACTCATGCAATAAAGCATTCTTGACATCCAATTGGCGAAGAGACCACCCATTGTTAACAACAAGACTAAGAACAGTGCGAATGGTAGCAAGTTTAACCACTGGACTAAAAGTCTCATCGTAGTCAAAACCATGTTGTTGATGAAAGCCCTTGGCTACAAGACGGGCCTTGTACCGCTCAATGGAGCCATCAGAACCCCGCTTAATTTTGAAGACCCACTTGCACCCAACTGGAGAGCGAGATGGGGACGGAGGCACAAGGGACCAGGTGTGGTTCTTCAATAGTGCATTAAATTCCTCAGACATAGCATGACGCTACTCGGGAGACTTAGCCTGGGTGAAGCAAGTGGGCTCCACATCAGTGGGAGAGAGAGCAGCGGCTAGTGCAACAGGAAGAGGATAACAAATGGTACCATCCGTGTGGACCTTGGGCTTGACAATACCCGCCTGGAGTCGAGTAGTCATAGAATGCCGAGGAGGTTGGGGAGGCTCAGGAGAGGCCGGAGCAGAGAGAGCCAGAGGAAGAGCCCGGAGAGGAAAGAGGGGAAGGCAGCGGATGACACCGGTGGGCTGGGCTGGGCCGGCTGTAGAAGGGGTGGCTACGGCAGCAAAGGAGGCATAGTAGCCGGCTGGAGCACGAGCTCCACAGATTCAGAGTGTGGAGACGAGACCTGTCGAGCAAAAGGGAAAGAAGTCTCATAAAAAATAACGTGCCGAGAGATATAAACACGGTTGGTTATTGGATCCAGGCACCGGTACCCTTTATGTTGCAGGCTATAGCCCAAAAAGACACACTCTAGAGATCGAGGTTGGAGTTTGTTAGAGATATAGGCACCGAGATAAGGAAAACAGGCACAACCAAAAGTACGCAAACGAGAGTAAGAGGGAACACGACCATATAACCGTTCATGGGGGGTGGACCAAGAAAGGACCGAAGAGGGTAATAGATTAATTAATGCAACAGCAGTCAAGGCGGCCTCAACCCAAAGGGAAAGAGGAGCCTTGGCGGCCTCAACCCAAAGGGAAAGATGAGCCTTGGCGGTGTGAAGTAAAATGCGAGTAACAGTGGCGATATGGCGATGCTTGCGCTCAGCAAGCCCATTTTGTTGGGGCGTGTGAGGACAAGAGAACCGATAAACAATGCCATGCAATTTTCAAAAAGAGGAAAAAGCATGGTTTGTATACTCAGTGCCACCATCATTCTGGAAAAATTTAATTTGGGCACGAAAAAGATTAGCAACCATAGCACAAAACGAAGTAAATAGAGAAAAGACTTCAGATTTATGGCGCATGGGATAAATCCAAGTAAAACGAGAATAATCGTCAGTAAGAAGAAGATAATAACGAAAACTAGAACTACTAGAAGTAAAAGCCATCCATACGTCAGAATGAATAAGATAAAACGGAAACGGAGCAGAAACTTTATTAGAAACAAAAGGTAATTTATGAGATTTCCCAAGAGCACATGGCTTACAAAAAAAAGACGAATTTTTCCTAAATTGAGAACCTAAAGACAACTGAGAACCTAAGCGAGCAATGACATCAGCCGAAGGATGACCAAGACGATTGTGCCATAACTTTGACGAAGACGCAACTAAAGCTTGAAGAATGGAAGCGGAAATAGGGTAAAGTCCATCTTTACATGGGCCCTGAAACAAGCATTTACCAGAAGACAAGTCAGAGATACTGAAGCTAGTCGGATCAAAACAAAAACGAATAGAATTGTCACGAGTAAAGCGGACAACAGACAAAAGATTTTTAGTGAGATTAGGAACATGAAAGACATGACGAAGAGAACAAGAACGAGACCCAAGAGAAAATGGAACAGTACCAGTATGATGGACAGGAAGAGTGTCACCATTACCAACCATAACACCAGAAGTACCAAAGTATGGAGTGGGATCCTGTAGGGCACCACCGTTGCTAGTCATGTGATGAGTAGCACCGGTGTCAGAATACCAAGTGTGGTCCATGGAAGCAGCAGAAGAAGGCACCGGAAAAGACATCGGAGATGCACCATGAAAGCCAGCAAAAGGGGAGTCAGCAGGGACTGGGCATTGAGGACACATAGTGGCATGGTGACCCGGAACCTGGCAGAAAGAACACCAATAAATGGCCGGAGCAGACCCAAGAAGACCCGCCTCAGCAGAAGGAGGTGGTGGCATAGCAGAAGGACCACCAGAAGAAGACTGGGACTGCCAAGGTTAATGCCAAGGAAGCCAGGGATAGCCGCGACCTGAGCTACGACCACGACCTCAGCCGCGACCGGAGCCGCGATGACGACCACGGCCGTTGCCACCGCGAAACGAGGAGTAGCCACCACTGCTGTGATGTCGGGGATGCGAAGAGGAGCTGCCACCACCATGCGAACCACCAAACGTACCAGAGAGGGGGCGGGGTTGTTGAGTGGCAACAAAGGCTTGGCTAGCCTGGTCAGAGTGAAGACAAGCATTCTGAGCCTCCGCAGACAAGAGCCGACCACGCAGATCAGTAAAGGTTGGGAGAGAAGAGGAATTGAGGACGATAATCACAAACATGGCATACTCCGAGCCCAAGCCGCGAAGCACGGCGGAGACCAAATCATCATTAGAGACGGGCTGACCAATAGTAGAGAGGGCATCAGACAGATACTTGGCTGCCTGAAGGTAATCAGTGACAGTCTTGGAGCCTTTTTGCATACCTAGAAGTTGAAAACGAATGTTTGTAGCATTCACAAGAGAAATTTGAGAGAAGTGTTGCCGCAAGCACTCTCAGATAGAAGCAGCAGAAGATTTCCCAACAACAAGAGAAAGAACGGATTCGGAGAGGGTAGAGGTAAGATAACTACACACAAGTTGATCCAACTGAAACCAGGAAAGATACGCTGGATTAGGCTGAGCCGGTTGATCACCCGAAGCAGGAAGTTAAGCAGCAGGAGCACGGGAATAACCATCAACATACTGAAACAAATTGTGCCCGATAAGGAACGGACGCATCTGGCTCTCCCAAAGGAGATAATTGCTCTCAGTAAGTTTGAGAAAGTGGGCAACGTTAGGACCAGGAAGAAAGGAGGAAGAAGAGGCGGCCATGGCTGTAATGGGAAGGCGCAGAAGAAAGAAAACAGAGGGTGGAAAGAGAGAAGAAGACCCTAGTGCGTGAGCACCTCTGATATCATGTAGAAGTTTATATCTCGATAATTTAATAAGAGGGATTAACCCCAATATATACAGACACAGTCCTAGAATAAATAGGAAACCAATTTGTGGTGTACAAGACATTCAAAACATACAAGAGAAAGACTTATAATCCTATAAGGAAGAGGAGTCCCTATGGGCTAAGGCTTCGTGTTTAACAAAAACAATTACAAATTTTCGTAACAACAACTTGGTACATTTAATTTCTTGCATGGCCGCTACATCTCTTTCCGCTGTAAGAAAATATTAAAATGTGATAATCATCAGTTCAAGATGAAACATCAGTGACTTTCGAAGAACTTCCAAGGCTTGGAGCCTAACTAGGTTTGACTATAAGAGACCTCAGAGTCGACACCCAAGTATTTAATCTTTTGCTTTTGCAAGCTATTCTCGCACGATTATTTTGATCGTCAACAAAACCATATTAGGGGAAAGATATAGAGTCTCAAAGTTTGTCTTAATTTGTGTCAATATTATGTGCAAGCTTAATTGGTACACATCACTATTTAATTTGTTAATGATTATACACTTTACAATATTAAATTAAAATTATTTTTTTAAAAGATCCTCTTACCATCACAAATCCAATGGATGTGATTCATAGTTTTATAAAGATTTATATTATTAATTTATAATCTTTCTAATTTCCTAACCTACCAAAATGCCAAGTGTCCAAAACCACATCTTAAGGCTCATAATCACTACTCTTAATTTTTTTCTTTTTCCTCTCATCTTCAGCATATTTTATTTTGTCTGGATTTTTCATCAACAACATTCAACAACGTACCAACATATAACATTCAACTACAAAGAGACAAAAACCTCGTGAAGTCGCCACATGTGTTAGAAATATAGAGGAGCTGCTTTGTTCCTGATCTTTTACTTGTTTGAAAGTCATATCAACACTTGGGTTTTGAATTCCATCATCTTTTCTTCAAATTAGTGAGAGAATAGTTGTATTAATTGATTAAGCAAAAAATTCTGGAGTGAAAGAGTAGAAAAAACCAGGAACAACAAAAAAAAAAAAAGGGAAAAGCTTTGCAAATTAAAGAAATAAACGGTGAAGCATAAAATTTATAAAAAGTTAAAAACATTTAGGGATAGTTAATTTTGGTGCACATATCATCTCCCAAGAAAAGTGAAGATTAAAAAAAATCAATGATTAAGATTTGTTGAGTATAATAGTACCTTTCAGATCTTGATATAAAAAACGTATTATTCCTTTTGTTGGACATATATGAGATTATGGGCATCAAAAGAAACTTATAAATTGTCCAAAGTTGGTTTGTGGCATTTAATTTTTGAGTGAAATGCCCAACATGCCGTTCCTTAAAAATTTCTCACCGGCCCCCACATTTATCGTCTTCACTTTGTTATTATCATTGCCAAAACATTTTAATACGTGACCATTTTGCAATGAACGATAAATGTTAAGGGCGAAATATTCAATGAATGGTAGGTTAGACATATCTCCCAAAAAGAGTTCTAAATTCTGAAAGAATTTTATTAAACCATTTTACAAAGTGATTATACAAAGGTCTCTCAAAAAAAAAAAAAAAAAAGTGATTATACAAAGGCATTATTTTCATAAGTTTACGTAGTATTTTTATTTACTAAAAAACAATCCTCTTACTCCAGCCACAAGACAAAAAAAGAAGTTCAAGATATGAGGTATGTACGTAAAAGAATTGGACACATTCTAATAAATAAGTGAGCAAATTTACTCACCACTTTAATTCGACGATGAGCATTACCAACTTATTAAAAGTTTCTCATGTGTCACAAATTATAACTATGGTTAACTATTTAATAAAATAATATTTTTACACATATTTTCTCTTTAAATAAAATAAAATTCAAAATTAAAAACCCATCAGCTACCCCAACCAATATGCAGCAACCCCACCACCCAACTTTTCTGCAGCCCTCCCCCGTCTTTGTGATGGCGACCTTCTCTTGAGAGTAACATTTGACCACCATGGCCCTCCATTTCACGACTTTCTTCTTCGACCCTTCTTCTCTCTGTTATTATTCTCATTCTAGGATTTAATGTTATGGTTAACTATGTTTATTTTAAAAAACATATGGCGCCTTTGTAAAGATAGATGGTGATCGATGCTCACCACCAACTTAAGATGGTGAGCAAACTTGTTCTCAATAAATAATGTAGAGAAATATGCATTTTATTATTATTTTTTTGCTCACGTTGTGTATTAATGTATTAATTTATAGAGTAAGGTGGGCTACTGAAAATTCCGACAGCCTGGAATGTAGCCAAGAACGTATTATATTTTCTTGCTTCCACATATATCTTTTCTTATTGTCGAGCTTCCATGCATATATATATGCCTTAATTATAGGTATTTTGACCACGTGCAAATTGAAGTCCCCCCCTCTAAGTGCCTATAAATCGGAACCATTTATTTCATAATACACATCCATATATAGCAACTCAATTCCCTCTTCCTCTCTCTCAATATATCTTCTGACAGTCCTAATTACTCTCAAGTCTCTTTAATCTCTATCACTCTCTCTCTCACACACTCTCTCTCTCTCTCTCTCTCTCTGTGTTGAGACTGATGGCTCCTCCAGTTGCTGCTGAAACCATGGAGACACCAAAAGTAACAAGCATCAAAGCCCTTGCTGAATCCCCTGCTCTCAGTTCTGTTCTATCTGCATATGCCTTCACCATTAACCCCAGTGATGAAGCTGATCCCAATGATCCTGAATTCGCTATTCCCATTGTCGATATGTCCCTTCTCACATCTAGTTCTCCTGATCAACACTCCAAAATCATCCACAACCTCGTCAAGATCTGTCAAGAATGGGGCTTCTTTATAGTATGTTATTATCTTTAATCAGTTGTTTGAATTATTATTTGTATTAATGATCAATATAAAAGCTAATCATCATGCGATTTTGCTTAATTAGGCAATTAACCACGGAGTTCCAGAGAGTCTAATGAAGGCCATGATTGACGCGTACCATCGATTTTTCAGTCTTCCAGATGAAGAGAAGCAAGAGTTTAAATCAGGAAATGATGTGCTGGAAATGTTCAAGTATGACACTAGTTACAATCTTGCATTGGATAAAGTGCTTCTCTGGAGGGACTTCTTCAAAGTTAGAGTGCATCCAGAATTTTACTCCCTCTACAAACCGTCTCGCTTCAGGTATGTATATGATAGAGGTTATATTACAAGTGGTTATTAATTAGCATTAATTGTAATTAGTTCAGTTGGTTAGTTTGCTGAGCTGTTAAGTTGATTAGTTTAGCTGTTAGCTTTGTTATAACAGTAACAATTATGTTTTTCATTGTGTGGTGCATATAAGTTCTGCACTAGTCATTGTACGAACATATATTGAAATACATAAAACACTTTCCTCTTTCTTCTTTACTTTCTCCCTCAAATTCTCTACTTTCTCTGTTCGCTTTCTTCATCATCTTTAACAATACAAGCTTTGCTATCATGGTATCAGAGCAGTAGAGGCTCACGCCATGAACGATCCATTGCTTCGCTTCGTATTCTCTCTCTGAATCTGTTGATCTTTACTTCATTCTATTTCTTCTTCGTTACCTCAAAGGTTTTTTGATTTCTCTACTTTGATTTGGGTTCTTGATCATTGCGAAACCCTAGAATTGTCATTTCTCTTCGTTTTCTCTAATTCATGGTGTTGTACTATCATTCTTGGTGCTGTACTATCATTCTTGATTTGGATTCCTGCATTATTTTCTTTAGATCTTGAAAGTCATCTACTTTCTTGCTTCCTTCGTTTCATTTTCCTCTCTGTGTTATTGAAATCTTGATAATGGCTGCTTCAATTTCTCTTTTATCCAATGTTTGTAACCTTGTGACTGTGAGACTTGATGACTCAAATTTCATTACATGGAATTTTTAACTCCAATCTCTGCTTGAAGGTCATGACCTTCTGGGGTTCATTGATGGCTTTATTCAATGTCCCTTTCAATTTGTAATTACCGATGAGGGTGGTATCACTCCTGAGGTTTCCTTTGAGTATAAAGAATGGAAGAAGGCTGATAGAGCTCTTATCTCTCTGATTACTGCAACTTTGTCTCCTGATGCACTCACTTATGTTGTTAGGAGCAAGTCTGCTCGTGAAGTCTGGTTAAATCTCAAGCAACGGTATTCCACAGTGTCTCGTGCAAGTATCATGCAACTAAAGACTAACATTCAGACCATCCAAAAAGGTAGTGACTCCATTGATCAGTACCTCAAGCGTGTCAAGACAGCTAGAGACCAATTGTCTGCTTTTGGTGTTACTATGGGTGATAAGGATATTGTGATTATCACATTGAATGGTCTACCTCCAGAGTTTCATACCATTAAAATTGTGGTTAAAGCTCGTGAAACTCCAATTACTATGCAAGAATTTCGAGCTCAGCTTCTTGCAGCTGAAGAAGATATTAATTTTGCTGCTCGATTCTTACCTGTTCAGCCCCTTCCAGCTATGATTGCTCAGGCTAGACACGGTTCTTTCATGACAGGTTCTCATGGATCTCCACCATCTTATGCTTCATATGGGTATTCTGTTCATCATAATGGTTCTCAATCTTATAGAGGTCGAGGTCGAGGTAGACACTCTACTAACTTCAGGTTTTATAATCAGGGTAATGGGAGGAACTATGGAAGGAATCAATCGTATAATCACTCTTATACCAGTTATAATCATTCTGGTCCTGGAATTCTTAGTTAGCCTGGGTCTGTCACACAAGGGTTTCATGGTGGTCATGACGCTTCTGGAAGTGGTGCTTCTTCTACACATCATGCATCTTCTTCTTTTCAAGTCCGGGAATGTCACATTTGTGACAAAATAGGCCAAACTGCTAAGTACTGCTATCAGAGGGTTCCTCTACAGGAATGTCACATTTGTGGCAAAAGAGGTCATACTGCTGATCGAATACTGCTATCATAAGGTTTTTCCACAAAATTCTCCTTCATCTGATGTCATTCCGCAGTGTCAAATTTGTGCTAAGAAGGGCCATACAGCCTTAGACTGTTATCATCGAGCTAACTTCTCTTTTCAAGGCCAAGGTCCATCAATAACACTTCAAGCCATGACTGCCACTTATGATCCTCCATCACATGAGCCTGAGTTTTGGGTCGCTGATTCTAGTGCTTCTAATCACATGACTGTTGATCTCTCCAAATTGTCTTTGGTCACTCCATTTACAAGCAATGCGTCAGTTACTGTGGGCAGTGGCGAAGGGTTAGATATCAAGAATATTGGATACACTTCCCTTTGTTCTCATACTACTCATCCTTTGCATATCTTTAATGTTTTTCATGTTCCCAAGCTTGCTACTAATCTACTTTCAGTCAATCAACTATGTCGAGATAATCAATGTAGAATTACTTTTGATGATCACTCTTTTGTCATACAGGACAAGCACACATGGAGGCTTATCTACCAAGGCTTTAGTAGCAACAGCTTATATCCACTGCCATGTTCCCTTTCCTCTTATCGATCCAACACTCCACCTACAGCATTTCTTGGCAAACAAGTACAATCTTCTCTTTGGCACAACATATTAGGTCACCCTGCAGCTGATATTGTTGCCAAAGTCTTGTCAATACATCAAATCTCTTTTTCATCTTCCAATTCTATACCTTTGTGTCATTCCTGTATTTTTGGAAAAATGTCCAAGTTGCCTTTTTCTTTGTCATCCACACAATCTGTCATTCCCTTTAGTATTGTACATTCTGATGTTTGGGGTCCAGCTCCTTGTATTTCCATCGAGGGATATAGATATTATGTCTCTTTTGTTGATGAATGTACAAGGTTTACTTGGATTTTTCCAATGATAAATAAATCAGAAGTTTACTCTATTTTTGTTCGCTTTCATGCCTTTGTTTATACTCAATTTTCAGCTTCTATTAAGACTTTTCAATCTGATGGTGGTGGTGAGTATACTTCCAAATTGTTTCAACAATTTTTGGCTCAGCATGGCATAATGCATCACTTATCTTGTCCATACACACCTAAATAAAATGGCCTAGCTGAAAGGAAACAAAGGCATATTGTTGAAACTGCCATTACCTTATTATCCACAGCTTCTTTGCCATCTTCTTTCTGGTTTTATGCCTGCTCAACTTCCATTTACCTTATTAATCGTATGCCTTATAAAGGTCTCGGATTTAAATCTCCTTATGAGGTTCTTCTTGGCCAAATGCCTTATATTTCTCATCGTCGCACGTTTGGCTGTACTTGCTTCCCTTTACTAAAACATTACAATATTAATAAATTGCAACCAAAATCTCAAATTTGTGTTTTTCTTGGGTATGCTGCTGGTTACAAAGGCTACTTTGTTATGATCTCAAGTCTAAAAGGTTATATATCTCACGACATGTTCTTTTTGATGAGGGTGTCTTTCCTTATGTTACTCAATCCATTTCTTCTCCCTTATCTTCACAGTCACATTCTCAGTCACTGTCTTCTCCTATCATTGTTTCTATTTCTCCACCAGTATTACACACTCCTTCTCCTAATTTGAGTGTCTCTCCTTCTCAGTATTCTCTTGCTATGGATAATGCTGAGGCTACTCATGCTACAATCCCTTCATCTCCTGTGCTTGTTCCTGCAACTGAGCTATCATCTCCTTCTTCTCCAGCTAGTTCCCCGGAGGTTGCTACATCAGAGTTATCTCATTTAGTTTAGTTTTCACCAGCCTTATCTGGTTCTTCACTAGCTGATTTCATTGCTCCTACTTCTTCTACATTTCTTGTGGTTCTATTGTACCACTACTTTTTGGAAATACACATTCTATGCAAACACGGAGTAAGTCTGGTATAGTTAAGCCTAAGGCCTTCTCAGCTAAGCCTCAGGTTGATCTTACACAGGTTGAACCTACTACCTATGCTTCAGCCTCTCGAATTTCTGTTTGCCAGCAAGCTATGCAGAAGGAATACGATGCCTTACAAACTCAGGGTACTTGGAGCTTGGTTCCTCCTCCTCCTAATCGAAATATTATTGGTTGTAAATGGGTTTATAGAGTGAAGAGAAACCCAGATGGTTCTATTGCTCGACACAAGGCCTGGTTGGTTGCTAAGGGTTATAGTTAAGAACCTGGTCTTGACTTTGACGAAACCTTTAGTCCAGTAGTGAAATATGACACTGTTCGCTTGATCTTGGCCTTGGCTGCTCAATGTAAGTGGAAATTGAAGCAATTAGATGTGAAAAATGCTTTCCTGCATGGTCTTCTTCATGAGGAGGTTTATATGCCTCAACCTCAAGGCTTTGTCAATTCTCAGCATCCCTCTTATGTCTGCAAGTTACAAAAGTCTTTGTATGGGTTAAAGCAAGCTCCTCGGGCATGGCATGAACGATTCACTAGTCATCTTCCAGGTTTGGGATTTCATATTTCTTATGCTGATTCGTCCCTGTTTGTTCGATGTAAAGGGAACACAATAGTCATCCTCTTACTGTATGTGGATGATATCATCCTTACTGGCAATGATCCTACTGCCATCCAAGATATCACTGATCAGTTGTCTGCTGAATTTGATATGAAAGACCTTGGTGATTTGAGTTACTTTCTTGGATTGCATATTCACTCTATAACTCAAGGTTTGTTTGTCAATCAACATAAATATGCTAAAGATTTCTTACACAAAGCTGGTATGTCTGCATGCAAACCTTGTTCTTCTCCCTATCTTCCTCATCTCAAATTGCTTAAAACTGATGGTGCATTTCTCTCTGATCCTAGTCATTATAGAAGCATTGTTGGAGGATTTCAGTACTTGAACTTTTACCAGGCCAGACATTGCTTTTGCTGTCAACACGTACAGCTTGTCAGTTTATGCAATCTCCAACTGACTTACATCTTAAATTTGTTCATCGTATCTTGCGTTATCTACAAGGTACCATTGATTTTGGGATTCATTTTAAGCCTAGTTCATTGTCTCTATCTGCTTATAGTGATGCTGATTGGGGTGGAGAACCTAATGAACGCAGGTCTACTACTGGATTTGTTATTTTCCTTGGCTCAAACCTCATCTCATGGTCTTCTAAACGTCAGCATACAGTGTCTCGTTCTTCGACTGAAGCTGAGTATCGTGCTATGGCTATCACAGCTGCAGAGGTTGCTTGGCTGCGTCAACTTCTCTGTGATCTTCGGGTTTTTCTGCCCTATCCTCCAGTCATGTATTGTGATAATGTCTCCGCAATGGCTCTCTCCTCCAATCTCATATGTCATTCTAAAGCAAAACACATAGAGATCGACTGTCACTTTGTGCGTGAAAGGGTTACTCGGGGAGATATCATTCTTGAATATTTACCTACCTCTGAACAGTTAGCTGATGCCCTCACCAAAGGGCTATCTTCACCTCATCTTCGTTTTCTTCGCAACAATCTCATGCTTGGGCCATCCCCACATGAGCTTGAGGGAGGGTGATATAGGTTATATTACAAGTGGTTATTAATTAGCATTAATTGTAATTAGTTCCGTTGGTTAGTTTGATGAGCTGTCAAGTTGATTAGTTTAGTTGTTAGCTTTGTTATAACAGTAACAGTTATGCTTTTCATTGTGTGGTGCATATAAGTCCTGCACTAGTCATTGTACGAACATATACTGAAATACATAAAACACTTTCCTCTTTCTTCTTTACTTTCTCAAATTCTATGCTTTCTCTGTTCGCTTTCTTCATCATCTTTAACAATACAAGCTTTGCTATCAGTATAGACTATAGACTATAAATCTAAATCATTTATTAATAATTTTCTTACCAAAATAATTATATTGTGAGACTATAAATTTGGATTCATTGATTAATAATTTTCTTGGATGATGTAGTGAGATTTCAATGGAGTTTAGCAAAAGAGCAAGAGAAGTAGCACTGGAAATCACAAGAGCAATATCAGAAAGCTTGGGATTGGAGGCTGACTACATACACAATGCAATGAATATGGATCGTGGCTTACAAATGTTGGCAGCCAACTACTACCCACTATGCCCTCAGCCTGAACATGCAATTGGAATACCCCATCACACTGATCATGGCTTGGTCACACTCCTCATTCAGAATGAGATGAATGGTTTCCAAGTCGAGCACAACGATAGATGGCTCACTGTGGATGGCCCTTCCAATTGTTTTTTTGTAAACCTTGCTGACCAAATGCAGGTACTCATTTTCTCTCTATTAATCATTTTTAGTCTTTTTTTTTTTTTAATTCTATGGTATGGGGGCCTCGTCTTTTGAAAAAGTGAAGGGAGAAAAAAACAGAAAAAAGCAGTCCCATTATTGCAAACTTCCAAATGTGAAGAAATTGAAAAGGCATGTGTATAATTGATTCCTCATATTTAATTGAATTTATGGTTTTGTGTAGATATTCACTAATGGTAAATACAAGAGTGTAATGCATCGAACCACTGTGAAGAACAAAGCTACAAGGATATCCATTGCCATCCCTAGGGGTATGTTTTGGTCGGATCGGATCGGAAATAGGGTGTTCAAATTCCAATCCAAAAAATTTTGGAATGGAATTTATGTTCCAATTTCCATTCCAAAAAATCGGAATTTCAACATCTCATTCCGATTCGGAATTTTCGGATTTCTCGGAATTTTCGGAATTTTTCGGAATATAACATTTTCGGAACTTTTGGATAAACATTTGAAATTTTCGAATAAAAAATCGGAATTTTCACATTTTCATAATCTCATTAATCGGCTATTAGCTATTGTATCTTTTCGTCGGCATTAAATTTTTAGGTGCGAACTAATCTCATTAATGTATGATATATATTATGCATGTTATAAGAGAAATAAATTATGTATGTTATAAGCGAAATAAATTATGTATGATATATATTATGTATGTTATAAGAGAAATAAATTATGTATGATATATATTGTGTATGTTTAATGGTATATATTATATAATATAACATACATAATATATAAGAGAAATAAATGTCACTATGAATGTATAATAGGCTTAATAGCACATATCTTAGAGTTGGAGGATTAATCTTTGGACCTCATCCAACATTGTTAGAATAAATGTCACTAGTAGTTACATGTTACTCACATATATATATATATCATGTTTGAAATTTTGAATATAATAAGCTTAAATATTTAGTAATTATTAATTACAATTGGTGGAATATTCTAGTTGGAACAACTGTAGAATTGCCCCATATCTTCAATTCCCTCCCTAATAAAAAAAAATAGTAATTACATGTACGGAAAAATGTGGGTGTTTGTGTTACCAACTTACCATTTATGTTATTATGATACACATATATTTATAATGTACATATGTTTATATTAATAGTATTAGTCATCTTTTTTAAAATATATGTTATATGTATCATACTAAATAAATGATAAAATATATAATATTAATATAAATATGGAATAAATTGGCATAATTTTGGAAATATCGGCTTGGAATGCCTTCGGAACATTTTGGAATTTTTCGGATCGGAATCGGAATTTACATAAACATTCCAATTCCAATCCAATTTTTTTCGGAATTTTCGAATTTCGGCATTTTCGGATTCGGAATAAAATTGGAAATTTTCAGATAGAAATCGGTCGGATTCGGATTTTCCAATCCAAATCACACCCCTAGCCATCCCACATGGACCTTCGGTGGACACAATTATTGCACCAGTACCAGAGTTGTGTGAAAGAGAGGGCCAAGCTCCTAAATACATTGGCATGAACTACAAGGAATATCTACAACTTCAACAAAGTGGCAAGAACTACATGAAGTCCACCTTTGATCACATACGAGCATAATTAAGCTTCTTACAGTCCATACTTCAACTATAGTCATGACGGTTGCAGCTTAATTCCCAGCTCTTTTTTTTTTTTGTTCAATAATCATGTGATCTTGGTTTGGGTATTGATCCTCTGATAGTGCCAAAGATCTTGTAGTTCGACTGGGCATGTCCCGAAAACACGGCATTAATTAATGGGGCAAATGATTCTTTTGGCTCCGTAGTTTAACCTTGTTTTCAATTGGATCCTTTAGTTTCAATTTTTTTCAATCAAGTCTTTATATTTAATTATTAGAATTTAGTTGCAATCAGCTTCAAAATTAAAATTTTG
This sequence comes from Dryas drummondii, assembly GCA_003254865.1. NCBI lineage: Eukaryota > Viridiplantae > Streptophyta > Magnoliopsida > Rosales > Rosaceae > Dryas > Dryas drummondii. The sequence continues at coordinate 635,309 of QANW01007615.1, read as the reverse complement.
TAATTATATAGACAATACAGTTAATTGGTGGGCAGTCCAGTTGAAAGAGCCGTAGAGTTTGTCTCTGCACCCAAATTCGATTTTCCCTCCCCCTAAATCTCAAAAAAAAGATTAATATGATAAGGAATGGTCTAAAATATATAGTCATATGCTGTTAATATAAGAAAAAAAGATATAACAATATTTAAAAATTTCAAAAAGGGCGTCGTTTGTTAGTATTTAAGAAATAGATATTACTAAAGCTAAGCACTATTTTAACTCAATGTGCATGGTTCTTGGTATTTTACCAAATTATTTCACATCCGTTTTTCATTGAGTAGTTTTATATATGTGAAAATATATATGCATCAAACCTGAGGGGTTTGCAATGTAATTTTAGAATTTTATGGGTTTATGTGAAAACATGATCAATAAATCTAGGCCTGGTATTATTGTAATTAACTCCAAGGTTAAAATTTTCATTTAAAGATGCTTTTATGGTATTGTCGATGGATTTTGAATATATGGAATTCTAAAGAAAGAGTTATGCGAAAACAATTTAAAATCTTACAACATCTCATAGAGTGCGTGTAATTAATTATTGCCTTGATAATATATATATTTTGAACATTTTGGTTATGTATGATTTGCCTATATATAAACAAACTATTACGGAATACATATAATTATATATAAATCCACATGTATGTATAAGTGTGCATGTCCACATGCATATATTGACTTTCATGCCAGATAACTAATTAGTTTGTTGTAATTGTTGACCAATAATGATAGTCAAATTACTTTAGAATCAACTTCATCAATGCGTGGGATGTTGGAAGTACTGTCACGCGATAGGGGAAAAATAAAAAAAAAACAAGATAACAAAGATTCAACTGCGGCGAAATAAAATAAAGCTTTCATATAATTTTTTATTTTTTATTTTTTTTAAGAGGACGACCTAAAATCTTAAAGTTAAACCTTAGTATAAAAGCTAATAAACTAGGGCCATGCCTTCAATGCATAAAATTTTACACTGCTGAGAACTATATAAGCCAACTCTAGGCCTTTGTTATTGAATTATATATCCAGTATTTTTATCAATAAACTCTTTAAGAATTCTCTCAATTTTCTGGTGGACTCCAGTTTATTAACTTAGAGTACGTTAGTGCTTGTTTTTCCTTTCACGATCTCACTGGGTCAAGTGGTATCAGAGCGAGGATTTGCCTGGCTCGATGGGTGAATGCCCCGCAGGAGGATATCATGGAATAGACTTTGAACAACACCTTTATCGACAAAAGGAGTGAGGAGGATGTGACTGTGGTAGTGCCGCAGAGAGTGAATTAGGAAGCTCTGAAAGTAGGAGTGAAAGTGATTCTGATGCAGATGATGTCCCTAATGCTCCTAATGCTTCTCAAGCTCCTACTCCTCCCAAGGCTGTTGCTAATCAGTTCTCTGCGGCTCTGCCCCTGCCAATGTTCCAAGTCCTGTAGATCCGAGTGTTTCTGTTCGTGAACCTCAACCTCGATCAATATGAAGTTGCTCCAACTGCTGCCCCTAATCAAGATTCCCAGATTACTTCTGTAGATGTGCCAGTTCTCCTCCCAAGAAACTTATTTAGTAGATCACACATTTAGTAGATGTGCCAATTCCTGACGTTTGAATGATCTGCCGTTCCTATTTTCTCTGAATATATTCCCAACTCACTCTTCTTCATCTCCATGTTTTAATAGTTGTGATTAATGTTTTGGTAAACATCATATGCTGAGTTAAACGTGAGTACATATTTACAACTTAGTGTGCACATTTGACATTTCTATATACAATCTTTCTTGACTTCCAATTTTATCTTTCTTTACCCCTAACAAATTAAAAGGTTGAAGTCTCCTTAAAAAATGCGTAGCTTTTGCAAATGTGTACTGCAATTTGCAATATGCATATGGAATTTGCAATTTGTAATATATATATATATATATATAAAGTGAGATTTTGGAAAATTAATTTAATAGTATTAATTAATCCATCTCAACGTGTTATAAAGGTCAAAATATATATACTATACTTGGAGAGATCAGAAGATTGAGGATTCTCTACTTTTAATTACTTAGTGAATTTATAATATTTTATGAATTATGAAAGTTATTAGGTTAGTCTAGTACGTAGTGATAGTGGATGGATAATGAATTAGCTTTAGATTGAGTATGTGTTCGATTCCTTGCAATATAGCCAAAAACAAAAAAATTTAAGCATGAAATGTATTTATCATATTAAATACGCGCTCTTACATGTTTACGTCTACGGAATTCTAAACCTCTGTGTTCAATCATCAATCAAATTACAAGATCTTCGGCAATAACTGAGCAGCATACCTAAAACACCGATGATCGATAACATAATTATTGAAAGAGAGAAAAAATAAACCAGAATGAATCGGCAACTGTTTCAATATGGTTGAAGTCCCTGTAGAGAGCTTGATTATGCTCGTATGTGATCAAAGGTGGACTTCATGTAGTTCTTCCCACTTTGTTGAAGTTGTATATATTCCTTGTAGTTCATGCCAATGTATTTAGGAGCTTGTCCTTCTCTTTCACACAACTCTGGTGCTGGTGCAATAACTGTGTCCACCGATGGTCCATGTGGGATGGCTATGGATATTCTTGTAGCTTTGTTGTTCACAGTGGCACGATGCATCACACTCTTGTATTTACCATTAGTCAAGATCTACAAAAAGAAAAAAAAAGAAAAACCAAATATTTAAATATTCATGACTACATGAGCAATCAATTATACACGTGGTTCTTTTTCTTCACAAAGGTACAGAACATTTGGAAGTTTGCAATAATGTTGAATTGTTGACTAAATGTCAGATGGGATTGCTTTTTTTTTTTTTTCTCCCTTCTCTTTTTTTTAAAAAAGAGCCCGCCCACAACCAAAGAATTTGATATCTAACTAAAAATGATTGATTAGAGATCGAGAAAATGTCTACCTGCATTTGGTCTGCAAGGTTTACAAAAAAACCATTGGAAGGGCCATTCACAGTGAGCCACTTCCCGTTGTGCTCCACTTGGAGACCATTCATGTCATTTTGAATGAGGAGTGTGACCAAGCCATGATCAGTGTGATGGGGTATACCAATTGCATGTTCAGGCTGAGGGCATGGTGGGTAGTAGTTGGCTGCCAACATTTGTAAGCCACGATCCATTTCATTGCATTGTGTATGTAGTCGGCCTCTAATCCCAGGCTTTCTGATATTGCTCTTGTGATTTCCAGTGCTACTTCTCTGGTTCTTTTGCTAAACTCCAATGAAATCTCACTGCACCACAAAAGAAAATCATCAATTAATGATCTAGATTTACAATATAATTATGTGGTAAGAAAATCATTAATCAATGAATTAGATTTACAGTTTATACATACCTGAAAAGAGCCGGTTTATAGAGGAAGTAAGATTCTGGATGCACTCTAACTTTGAAGAAGTCCCTCCAGAGAAGCACTTTGTCCAAAGCAAGATTGTAACTAGTTCCATACTTGAACATTTCCAGCACATCATTTCCTGATTTAAACTCTTGCTTCTCTTCGTCAGGAAGACTAAAAAATCCATGACACGCGTCAATCATTGCTTTCATTAAGCTCTCTGGTACTCCATGGTTAATCGCCTGATTCAATAAAATGATATAATGATTAGCTTTGATATTCATCATTAATTAACACAAATAATAACACAATTCACAAGTGATGAAACAAAATAACATACTATGAAGAAGCCCCATTCTTCGCAAATCTTGACGAAATCATGAATGATTTTGGAGCGTTGATCAGGAGAACCAGAGGTGAGAAGGGACATATCCACAATGGGAATAGCAAATTCAGGATCATTTGGATCAGCTTCTTCATTGGGGTTTATGTTGAAAGCATAAGCAGAAGGAACAGAGCTGAGAGCAGGGGATTCAGCAAGTGCTTTGATGCTTGTTACTTTAGGTGCCTCCATGGTTTCAGCAGCAACTGGAGGAGCCATCGAGAGAGCGAGAGAGAGAGAGAGAGAGTGTTGAGTTGCTATGGAAGAGAAAAATATGTTCTAATTTATAGGCATGCAGTTCGGGTTACCTCAATTTACACGTGGTGAACATGCGTTATGGAAGCAAGAAAAAATTTAATAAGTCGTAGCCTACCTTGGCCCAAAACTTAATTGATACACAACATGCAGAATATCCACCTATAGCAATCAACCAGCTGTACTTTTTGTTTTATCTCAACAACAATACATAATTTTTAATTGTTTATCACATTCTTATTAGAATATTGTGTCCAAATTTTGAACATATAAACCACATAATTTGAAATTCCAGAGCCAAACAAAACAATGTTTTATAGCTTAATTAAACCTGTCTTCTAGTGGCCAAACTGTCTTTTAAAATGATCATTACGTACGCTTCTTAGTTTTGAACAGGCAACACTACAAAAGAGCCTACTAAAAGAACCAAAAGATGAACAATATTAGGGCGGCAAGAGGCTTAGGAAAAATCAAAGAAAAATCAATGTGGCCACATGATTTATTGAAATACACATGTATATCTATTAGTGGGCCGGTATGTACATGCATGTACTTGTATATGCCAAATCACTAATTAGTTTGTTGAAATAGTTTTTTTTGGTCGGTTAGTTTGTTGAAATAGTAGAAAAATGTATAATGAATAATGACAGTCAAATTACTTTATAACGGTCAGCTTCATTAAGACGGTGGGTGGTGGAAACTAAGTACAGAAGTACTCTTACTTGGTAAGAAATTAATAAAGAAAACATTACAATATGTTGGAGTTGGTTCTTATTTGTCTTCAAATGTGGATGTTATTCTCAATATTTCAAAGACTTCTAGAAATAGTCCAAAGATTTTCAGCCTAGTCAATATCAAACGCACTCATTGCTAAATGGTGATGATCGAATCACCTGGGTTAAATCAAACTCATTGAATTTTTTTTGAAGAAGCTGTAGCTTTGTTCAAGTAGAATCATTGTGAACAGATACAACAAACCAATTAGGCAGAACATTATTAAACCAAATATTAAAACCAGCATGATAAACAACATGTTGAGCAAGAAGGTGTGCAAAAACAACAGATAACCTTTTCTAACTCCACCATTTAAGACTTAGCATCCTCAACTCGAACCATAAAAATAATTTAATCTTCCCCGGGAGTCTCATATTCCATAACTTCCACCAGAGAGGATGTAGGGATCGTTGCGTAGAACTGCTTGCTTGAATTTGAAGCACCTTTCATTTCAATCTCTTTCGATATATCTTTATCACTCGATTTCTCGGGACTAGCTCGATGGCTCCTCCAGTTGCTGCTGAAACCTTGGAGGCACCAAAGGTAACAAGCATCAAATTCGTTGCTCATACATGGCCACGCAAAATTATTAAGGACTTAAGTGCTCTTAATTATATAACTAAGTAGAAATACACAATATTTTTGTTTGGCTGTGATGCCTCCACGTACTTTACCAAAAAAAAAAAAAACACAATTTTTTTGGGTAAGTATCGAGAATGAACAATTTTCCTAGACCATGTGCAAAAAAGGTCCAATCAATGATCAATTAGCATTAAAAGCATTATGTAAGGACAACCGTTAATTAAATAAGAGAAAATGTGTGAAATGAGTTTAATGGCATAAAAAGGGATTTACAGAATTTAGATTTTTAAAAATGCTAACTAGCTAGTGATAAATCTAGGCATTTATTTCAAAATCAATTGACACTGTGTGGAGAGGCTCAAGACGTATAAGTATATTTGCTAAATTCTAGTTTTCTGATGTGAGACATTGTTTCACATTACTAGCTCTCAACACACCCCCTCACGTGTGATGAGATTTTGAGTTTTACACGTGAAAAAATTGTATTGGTGACGTGGAAGCACGTGTAGCCGTTGGGCCTTACACATGGATAACTTGGCTCTGATACTATGATAAATCTAGACATCTATCTTAAAATCAATTGATAATGAGTGGAAAGGCTCAAGACTTATAAGCACAAATACTAAGCTCTAGTTTTTCGATGTGTGACATTGCTCTAAATTACTCTCAACAGTTAGGAAATTTATATAAGAAAGTAAGTAAGTTGGCACCTAATCAAATGAGAACATGAAAAGAAAAAGGCATGGGTTTTAATGGGAAAACATGAGTTTGATGAGAATTTCTATTAAAAGCAAAGATCAAGAAGATAAGGGCTAAATGATTTAGTTATTAATACATTTGTACAGAGAGATATGTATTGTGTGATCAGCATGTAGTTAGCCTTAGTTACAGCCCCCTTTTTCTCGTATTGGGCTTATGGCCTCCTAATGCTGTTAGGATTGCTCATGTATATATACTTTGTAATATGGCATTGCCGAATGTATGAAACTATTACTTCAAACATAAACTTCTTTATGGTATCAGAGCACAATTTCGATCCTAGACCTAAAACCTAAAACCCCGAGCAAATCTCATGGCAGGAGGTAGCGATACAGAGGCGAAACCCAAAACAGAATCCTCTTCGAGAGTACACGAACCATGGGAGAACTCCAATCATGCTCTTTACTTACACCATTCAGATCAACCTGGAGCTGTTCTTGTTACACAGCCCTTGATGGAGGATAATTTTTCTGAGTGGACTCAATCAATGAGCATGGCACTCAAAATCAAGAACAAACTTGGTTTTGTTCTTGGAACTCAAATCAAATCCCTTGTTAACCTTGAGGAGCAGCAACAATGGGAGCGCTGTGACACACTTGTCAAGACATGGCTCATAGCCTCCATGTCAAAACCTATTTCTGGTAGTGTCAAAAATTGCAAGACATCCCGTGATGTTTGGACAGATCTTCAGGAAAGGTTTGGACAAACCAATACAGTTCAACTCTTCAATGTTGAGAACGGAATCCACGCTTGTCTACAGGGTTCTAATTCTGTCACCACATATTTCACAAAGCTGAAAAGCTTGTGGGATGAAAGAGATGTTTTATGTGAGATGGAGTCTTACACGTGTGAAGGAGGAGTTAAGATGGTGGAGTACATCAAGAATCAAAAGACCATGAAGTTCCTCATGGGACTGAATGAAGGGTACGACACTCTTCGTAGTAACATAGTGGCCATTGATCCCTTACCGGCAGTAAACAAAGCTTATGCCATGGCTTTACGCCATGAAAAGCAGGCGGCAGCTACTCTCGGCAATAAATCTGCAGTGCAGCCAGAAGGGGCTGTGTTTGCCGTGAAAAACAGTGCGGAGGGAGAAACCAGTGCTGAAGATGGAAAAAGATGCACCAAATGCAATAAGAAGTATCACACAGCTCAAAATTGTCGAGCACATCTCAAATTTTCTTATTGCAATTGGAAAGGGCATGACTACGAACATTGTCGCAAGCGCAAGGCAGCTGATGTGTCTCGAAGCAATAATGTGATCTCGGGACTTGAAGGAACAACCGGGGCTCCTAGCTTTCCTTTTTCTAAGGAAGTCTGCCATCAACTAATTGAGATGTTGAGTAAGAATGCTGCTGCCTCCACCAACCACATTGGTAACACTTCGTCTCATCAGGAACTCTCAGGTAAAGCCATGTATTTTAGTTCACACAATACGATTAGTACCTGGATATTCGATAGTGGGGCAAGTAATCATATTGCTTGTAACCCACAACTCCTCACTGCCATGAAACCTGTCTCAAATCGGTATGTTAAACTACCAGATGGAACCACGGCAAAGGTGACTCATGTTGGACAGATGATTTTTAACCCTCAGCTTATCCTTCGCAATGTGTTATGTGTTCCTATGTTCTACTTGAACCTCATATCCATTAGCAAGTTAACACATGACTCTCTTTGTATATCCATCTTTCTCAAGAATGCTTGTTTCATACAGGACCTACGATCGGGGAAGATGATTGGGATGGGCCATGAGAGGGAAGGATTATACTGCCTTGACCAAGCAAAGCAAGTGACATGTAATTCGGTGATCAGTACGTCAGGGAGTCTTTGGCATCAAAGGCTGGGCCATCCGTCCAGTAGAGTATTACAATTGTTTCCTTTTGTTTCCAATAAGTCTTGTGACACAGACACATGTTCCATTTGTCCTCTGGCCAAACATACCAGATCTTCTTTTCCTTTAAGCAATATTTCGAGTCAATTTCCTTTTGAATTAATTCATATAGACATATGGGGTGGTTATCATGAACCATCACTTTCTGGGGCACAATATTTCCTTACTATAGTTGATGATTTTACTCGTAGTACTTGGGTTTATTTAATGACTCGCAAATCAGAAGCTAGACAATTACTTACTGATTTCATTAAGCTCATCGAAACCCAGTATGACACACATGTAAAAATAGTTCGGAGTGATAACGGTCCTGAGTTCAAAATTCCTAATTTTTATTCTTCAAAAGGGAATATTCATCAAACGAGTTGCGTCAACACACCCCAACAAAATGGTGTTGTTGAACGTAAACATCGTCATCTGCTTAATGTAGCTAGAGCACTCCTCTTCCAGGCACATCTGCCGAAGTCCTTCTGGGGAGATGCCATCCTTACAGCTGCCTATCTCATCAATCGCACCCCAACGCCGCTCTTGAATGGAAAGAGTCCTTTTGAACGACTATTCAACAGGGTACCTGTATATACACATCTCAAAGTTTTTGGGTGTTTATGCTTTGCTTCCACCCATCCTCTTAAACCCACAAAATTTGATCCTAGAGCAAAACGATGTGTCTTTGTCGGGTATCCACACGGTCAAAAAGGTTATCGAGTATATGACATAGAGAAAGAGGAAATTTTTGTGTCTAGGGATGTATTATTTCATGAAAAATCTTTTCCTTTTCGGGATAAAAATTCATCGTTACCTACTTCACATGAAACACCACCCTTTCCGCTTTATTCTCGTTCAAATCTTGATTTCTATGAAGATTCCTCTCCAATTGATATTCCTATCGAAACAACTGCCCAGCTTCCTGATTCTCATCCAACTCAAATTCTTCCACCACCAGATGTTCATGACACCTCACCAAATCTTCTATCCTCATCCTCATCCATTCTGCCTGATCCTCCAGCGCCTGACATCATGCCTCCTGAGCAGCCAAGACGTTCATCCCGGCCTACTAAGACTCCAAAATTCTTGCAAGACTTTCATGTGGAGGCAACTCTTCCCTCTCGGTCCACTTCGTCATCTTCATTGGACACAGGTACCTCCCATTCCTTAGCAAATGTTTTGTGTTATGATCGTTTATCACCTCATCATCGAGCCTTTACAGCTCAACTTACCCTCCACAAAGAACCGAGCTCTTTTGCGCAGGCAGCCCAAATACCTGAATGGCGCATTGCCATGCAACAAGAGATCAAAGCTCTCCAAAGCAATCACACGTGGAGCTTAGTTCCTTTGCCTGCACACAAACGTCCTATAGGCTGCAAATGGGTGTACAAGATTAAACTTAATCCAGATGGAACGGTTGAGCGTTACAAGGCACGACTTGTCGCGAAGGGATATAGTCAAGTTGAAGGGATAAATTACAACGAGACTTTTGCACCTGTTGCAAAACTCACCACCGTTCGTGTCCTTTTGAGTCTTGCTGCAATTCGAGGTTGGCATTTACATCAACTGGATGTCAATAACGCGTTCTTGCATGGTGATCTTTCTGAGGAAGTTTACATGAAACTTCCACCTGGCTTCGGACGAAAAGGGGAGAATAAAGTTTGTAAACTACATAAAAGTCTATATGGTCTAAAGCAAGCAAGCAGACAATGGTTCATTAAGCTTTCCACAGCGTTGAAAGCTGCAGGTTTTAGACAATCATGGGCAAACTACTCGTTATTCACGAGCACAATCTGGAAAGTTTACGGTGCTGCTTGTATATGTTGATGACGTAATTCTAGCCGGAAATGACTTGGAGGATATAAATGCTACCAAAGTTTTTCTATCCAACAGATTCAAATTGAAAGACTTGGGGCAGCTCAAGTATTTTCTCGAAATTGAAGTTGCACGTTCAAAACACGGCATAGCACTCTGCCAACGCAAATACGCACTGGAAGTACTCGAAGACAGTGGCTTTCTTGCAGCCAAACCATCCTCTTATCCAGTTGATCAGAATTTGTCCTTGACTAGAGCTGATGGAGAGTTGTTGCCTGAGCCTTCGCAGTATCGAAGGTTAGTGGGTCGTTTAATATACTTAACTATTACGAGGCCGGACTTGGTATATGCAGTTCATATCCTCAGTCAATTCATGAACAAGCCACGACGACTACATCTTGATGCAGCACACCAAGTGCTTCGGTACATAAAGCAGACTCCAGGCCAAGGGATATTCCTACCAGCAACAGGAAAGACAGAACTCACAGCCTATTGTGATGCAGATTGGGCGAGATGTAAGGATACACGCAGATCACTTACAGGATACTGTGTTATGTGGATTACTATTAATAGGATATTATAAATGCATTTGGTACTTAATTAATATTATTTGTTTTTAATTGGTTATATTGCAGGGAATCCAAACCTCAATTAATCTATCTTAAACGTAACCCATTATCTTTGGACTAAACACCCTCAACATTTGGACTAAACACATAGTTTTCATAATAAGATTTGATTTGGATTCTCTTTTCTTCTTAATCTTGCTCATTTCAACCATAGCCACGTGTGTATTATAAATTTAAGAATTCAATTAATTTGAGAGTTAAACCTAATATGCAAGCGATGAACGAGTTTAGAAGTGGTAAAGTTTTCAAATGTATGTTGATGGACCCACGCCTGCATTTGTAGCTTCATTCCAGAATAAACATTCAAATAGGAGATCTTTGATAAAGCTCAACTTGCATTTTTTTGATACTTTTTTAAACAGAAAATTAGAGAATAGTCCTTATTACATTTCTTCTTTTGACTAAAACTTTATGGGTATGTTTTTTCTAAATAAAGCCTTTTTTTTTCTTTTTCTTTTTTTCTAAATAAAGCTCTTTAATTAACCACGGCCACGTCAAAAAAATATGTCATTATTTTTATTTTTTGAGGGTATAGGGTACGGGTTCACCACATATACTCTTAGGGTATAGAATGATGTTTATGAAAGCTACATATTAGGTTTTAACTCTGGGTGGGAATCTCAAAGTTCAAATTCAATATAAAGTCGACAAACCAATATCGAGGGATTGAAGAAGTAAAAATGCAATGCCAAACACTCGTAAATGGCCGCTAAGTGCTTGGAAATTGGTATACATGAAAAAAAAAATATAAACTAATGTACTAATATTATGTAATGTGAAATAGTTATAATATTATTGAAGTTTATTTAGAATTCTAAAAGTCATAAGATTTTAGTTTGTAAAATGTAAAATTAAAGAAACTGAATGGAAGTCTCCATTTTTTAAAATGCCTTAACCAAATCAACACCGTATAAGTTGGGAAAATGTTTACGCTAAATAGAACTCATAAAAAATCAAATACGTTTTTTATAGAGGAAATTATATTGGATACGTTGCAATCAAATCTTAAGTTTAATTTTGAAATTAAAAAATTTGTAAATATATGAATCTAACAGCAAATAAACCCCAAATGTAAGGAGAAAAAAAAATGTACTTACTAATTACAAAACGTTGAAATGGGTAAAACCTCATCTGTCAAGCTTTAGGGGTATTTTAGAGAATATAAAATTATGATTTTAAATGTGGCTAACTCATCAAGCTTAGGATGAAAAGTTGCTTAGTTGACAACTCGTCAAATGGGTAAATTCAATAGAAAAAAAATGTCCTGAATTTTTATTAAAAAAAAAAAAAAATGGGGGTTTCACCTAATTTTCTTTAAAAGGGAGTATAGTTGTTGGTGGATTCTGCATGTTATGTACGTATCAATTTATGGGGTCAGGTGAGCTACAATGTACCTTGCTTCTATACTGCATGTTGACCACGCGTAAATTGAGTGCCCCTGAAGTGCCTTTAAATTTGAACCATTTATCCCTCTCTCTCTATCAATCTTCTTAGTAATACTCATCTTACTCGAAGCAGTCTCTTTCGATCATCGATCTTTATCACCCTCTCTGGAGACTAGCTAGGTCGATGGCTCCTCCAGTTGCTGCTGAAACCATGGAGGCACCAAAAGTAACAAGCATCAAAGCACTTGCTGAATCCTCTGCTCTCAGCTCTGTTCCTCCTGCATATGTTTTCAACATAAACCTCAAAGATGAAGCCGATCCCAAAGATCCTGAATTCGCTATTCCCATCGTTGATATGTCCCTTCTCACATCTGGTTCTCCTGATCAACGCTCCAAAATCATCCACGACCTTGTCCGAATTTGTCAAGAATGGGGATTCTTCATTGTATGTTATTATTTTAGATCAGTTGTTTGTGTTATTATTGTGAATGAATGATGAATATCAAATTACCTAATCATTATACAATTTTACTTAATCAGGCGATTAATCACGGAGTTCCAGAAAGCTTAATGAAGGCGATGATTGACAGGTGTCATGAATTTTTCAATCTTTCAGATGAAGAGAAGCAAAAGTTTAATTCAGGGAACGATGTTCTGGAAATGTTCAAGTATGGCACTAGTTACAATCCTGCATTGGATAAAATTTTTCTTTGGAGGGACTTTTTGAAGTTCATGGTGCATCCTGAATTCTACTCCCTTCAGAAACCAGCTGGCTTCAGGTATATATGTATAGACCGTAAATCTAGCTAGATCATTGATTAATGATTTTCTTATCAATGATCTTAATTAATTAATGACCGTAAATCTAGCTAGATCATTGACCGTACATGGATCATTAATTAATGATCTTCTTGTGTGATATAGTGAGATTTCATTGGAGTTTAGCAAAAGAACCAGAGAAGTAGCATTAGAAATAACAAGAGCTATATCAGAAAGCTTGGGATTAAAGGCCGACTACATATACAAAGCAATGAATATGGATCGTGGCTTTCAAATGTTGGCAGGCAACTACTACCCACCATGCCCTCAGCCTGAACATGCAATTGGAATACCCCGTCACACTGATCATGGGCTCGTGACACTCCTCATTCAGAATGAGATCAATGGCCTCCAAGTCCAACACAATGGCAAATGGGTCACTGTGAATGGCCCTTCCAATTGTTTTTTTGTAAACCTTGCTGACCATATGCAGGTATTCATTTTCTCTCTAATCAGTCATTTCTCAATATTTCTTGGGAAGGGAAAAAGCATTGAGCCAATGTGATTTTGTGTAGATCAGTTTTCAATAATTTTGTTAACTACATTTGTGATTTTGGGTAGATCTTGACTAACGGTAGATACAAGAGTGTGATGCATCGAGCCACTTTGAACAACAAAGCTGCAAGGATATCCATAGCCATCCCACATGGACCATCACTAGATACAATTATTGCACCACTGCCAGAGTTGTGTGAAAGAGAGGGCCAAGCGCCAAAATACATTAGCATGAACTACAAGGAATACATACAATTTCAACAAAGCGGCAAGAACTACCTGAAGTCCGCCTTGGATAGTATACGAGCATAAGTAAGCTTTTTAAAGTCCTTGCAAGGACTATATTGAAGCAGTTGCAGCTTCCTTTAGGTTTCGCTTTTATGTCGATCTCTTTCAATAATCATGTTACCTGCAGTGTTTGAGGTCTGTTACTCAGTTACTGCCTCAGATCTTGTAGTTTGATTTAGATGTTTGAACACATAGCATTGGTAGTCATTAGACTTAATCAAACATGTAATGAGGCCTATTAAAAACAATAAATCCAATGGCTTTCATATTTAATAATATTGGATTTGGATTCTCTGGTTTTTTTCTTTTCTTGTTTCAATTAATTATAGCCGTGTAATAAAAGGGTTAAATGCAGTGATACAACTTCACTCACACGCAAAAAGTGCTATAAATCCATTTAGATAATATATTTACTTGCTTTCTAAGATGGAAGAAAGATCTTTAGTCCAGATCACCATATCTTAACGTGCTTTATTCAACTTTGCACAATGCAGTAGACCGAATATATATAGCATTGGTGATTGTGTCATATAATTTTTCTAATACTCAAAGTATTTTCATAATAATTCATTTCTTTTAGAGAAAATTGTTTCTAACCACTTTATTTAGTGGAATTATATTTTGTTAGTATTGCTCTAATGTCAACAAGATTTCAACATATGATGGCAAGCATATATCTCGTGATAGTATGAAACCCATGTTCATACAAGTATTGTCAAACCCTATTCTCTAGAAAAAACAGATGTAGCAGTGGCCTGCAATTCAATATTTTTGGGTTGGTTGTCCCTTTGGCCAACAATATTAGTGTGAGACCCAAAAAATTTTCAAATTTATTTTAGAATTTTTTTTTTAATTTCTAGAATTTTTCTAGAAATTGTTGGGCAGAAAATCGTATTTTTCACCTTAAGCTTTAATCGTTTGACCAACTTTGACTAGAGGTTTGACCCAAGTTAGACCTTTAAAAGGTAGTACTTTTACTCACGAACCCAACGGAGCAAGTCTCGTATTATTCCGAGTCCGGAAAATTATTTTATGAATTTCCCAAAATTTCATTTTTAAAAGCGTTTTATCCTAGTTTGTGGAGCTTGAAATTTCTGAAATTTTTCTAAAGGGCAAATTGGTAATTTGACCTCATAGTTAATTAGTACTAGTCGATACGAGTCCGTAGTATTTTTCGAGGTATTTTTCTGAGTCCCGAGCTATTTTTAATTAATTTTTGAAGTTAAGAAATATAGGAAAAATAAAATAAAATAGAAAATCACCAGATCGCGCCACGTGGCACGATCTGGAGCGTCCATCGCTGTATGGCAGCAAGATCTGATGGCTGCATGTGCAGCCAAGTGTTAGTACACATGCCACGTGTCACTTCCTCATTGGCCCATTTTGTGACGGTTGACTTGAGTCAACCCGGTCAACTCGGATGAGTCAATCGAGTTGACTCACTCACTCTCCTTATAAATAGTGGCGTGAACCCCAGCTGATCCTCACAAATTCAGCCACACGCTTCCCAAGAGAAAACTTCTCTCTCCTCTCTTTTCTTCAATTTTGTTTTAAGTTTATCTTGAGTTCTAGAGCTCCGATCGACAATCCGATTTCCCCTACGCGATCGTGGCGACGAGCTCTTCAATTCTAGTAGTGTGAAGGCTATGTTTTGGTGAAGTTTTAAAAAAAATCATTTCTGAGCTCCATAGGTAATTTCTTGATCCCTGTCGAATTTCTGCTAAAATTTTGTTAAATAAATCTCTTGTTAATTAGGCTATCTTAATCTTGTTACTGAGAAAGTCTAGTAGTAATGAGACTCTGCCCATGTGAATTCTTCAACAGGTATACCCTTAACTCAGCTTATTTAATCTGCTGTTGTTTAAGTGGTAGTTATAGACGAAACACTGTTTAACTGTTGTTATTAAATGAACTTCATAAATATTGAGGCCTTATCAGTGGTAACCAAATAACGTGATGACTAAGGTCAGTCCATGAGCATATATGCGTTGGGTACTGAGCTAGAGCTCCCTCAGTTTCCCCATGCACTGACCTGGTCACGTTGTAAGGTTCATATCTGGTCATCCTCCTCGACAATAAATTAAAATAAACTTAGAAACCACACGGTCTGACATGACTGTCTGCCTCGGGGAGCAGGGTCATGCCGGATCAAGAATTTAGAGAAGCCTAGCAAGTTACGCTAGTGCCAAACCTCTAGATTTTACCTGGTCTTAACAGACAAGGTCGAGAGTACGTTTAGTACGTTCCTAATAGCTGTTGTCGGATTCGGATCTCCAGCTTTCCCAATAGGTACAAGTGGGACCCAGACAGAGGAAAAGGATCAGGCAAATGACACACTTTGGTGAAACAGGTAGGGGGAAGGTACCATATCCCGGTTATTGGATTTCCTACCTATTTTCGTACTATATGTATATGAAAATGTCTTTCACAGAAAATGTGCATGATTTTTGTATGCCATATTTGTGTGATTTTCTGTGTGATACCTTGGACGACCTAAGAGTAACGGGCACGTGTTGTGACCTTGGGTTTCGATCCCCTAAACCTCCGGAGGGGTAAGTACGGACTGGTTAGTTGAATTTCCTTCTGGGGAGGCTAACCAATGTGGTATTACTAGGTAAATGGATACTTTCACCACAGTATCGAAGTGGTGGTTGAATTTCTGATACAGCCGGTTGACCTGTATGTGATCGGTCGCAGGTATGTTTCTGAACTATGTCACGTGACAGGAAGGATTTTCACTGAAAAAGATGTATGAGCATGCAAAGACTTTACTCACGGATTATTGGCATAATTATCTTTATCATTATTGGCTTTGGTTACAATATTATTGGTATTGATACCCTGTTTTTGGGTGTGCATTGCTTTTAAACTGTTTTCCTTGAAATCCTATATTTTTTAGTACTGTTTCAAACCTAACCAGGATTTTCCCTCGAGGGGAAGCGATGAACGTATGTGACGCTTACCCCCTACTGTACTCTTGTGAGTGCAGATAATCCAGTTGTTGGAGACCAAGATTGAGGTCGTGGGTGTGGCACTTGCAGCTTGTCAGTTTCAGTCTTGCTATCTGGTTTAGACCCTTTATTTGGATCTGCGGTGGTGTTTCTCTTTCATCCTCGTAGGTGGCATATCCCAATGGCTATCCATGAGTCCAATTTGTTGCACCACTTTGTTGAAGACTGAATCACTCTGGCGTGGGTTGGACTATCCTGACATATCTGTTTATCTACTGTTTTTTTTTTTTTTTTATGTAGCATTAGGGTTAGTTTATTTGAAACATATAACCCTCACGGGTTGGTACTCTTTACTATTATTTATAATATGAGGCATTTTCAGTAATTTCTTTCGCTCTATTTTTACTACTTTGATCCAACCCGGGTTTTTCAATAAAAAGGGCTTAACTCGTTTTAGAGAGTTTGGGAATATAATACTCGGGGTAAGGGGTATTATAGTCTCAGGATCTTTAAGACGGGTGCCGCTGTGGTGTTCCCAGTTTCGGGGCGTCACAATTAGTACTCCTGCCCTTAAATCTAATATGAGTTAATTACACTTACACCCCTTGAGGTTTATCGCCTATACACATACACTCCCTGGGGTTTCAAAAATTACACATACACCCCCTGAGGTTTCAAAACTATTGCATATAACTCCCTACAAGAGAAAAAGTAAATAAACAAAAAAAATATTTGTATTGAGGTTGGACCTTACACCTTAAGTAATCTTATTAGACCATTTAACCCCTTAGCATGCCTTTTTGCATAATTTTTCATCATTTTTTGTTTCATTATAGGGGGTTATATGTAACAGTTTTGAAATCTCATGGATGTATGTGTAATTTTTGAAACCTCAGGGGGTATATGTGAAAAGGCGATAAACTTCAGGGGGTATAAGTGTAATTAACTCAATCTAATATATATATATGGACCTTTAATTTATTTAAAATATATATCTAAATGTTAATTGCTGTTTTTTTTTCTTTGTTCACGTCACTGAGTTGTCATCAATTTTTCAAGTCTTTTAATGCCACAAAAGTAAAAAAAAAAAAAAAAAAAAAAAAAAAAAAAAAAAAGAAAGAAAAAAAAGAGAGAAAGAGAAATTGACTAACAAGTTATTTATATTGAAAGAGGAAGAGTACATTATGTATCAAATTGTAGAAATTTGATCCCAACTACTAAATTGAAAATGTGACTCCTTCCGAGTGAAATGAAGTTCACCAAAGAAAAAGAGGATAACCACACTTTTTCTCAAGTAGAGCATAAAACACTCAAGATGACATGACTATTATGGAAATAAAAAAAGAAAACAAAAGAAAGCTACAAATCTTTAATGGTTGAACTGTTGAAGCATGACAAGCTAAGTTGTACAAAGCTCAGGCTCGTATATGATCAAAGGTGGATTTCATGTAGTTCTTGCCACTTTGCTGAAGTTGTATGTATTCCTTATAGTTCATGCCAATGTATTTTGGAGGTTGGCCCTCTCTTTCACATAATTCTGGTGCTGGGGCAATAATTGTGTCCACCGATGGTCCATGCGGGATGGCTATGGATATCCTTGTAGCTTTGTTGTTCACAGTGGCTCGATGCATTACACTCTTGTATTTACCATTAGTCAATATCTACACAAAACCATAAATTCAATTAAATATGAGGAATCAATTATACACATGCCTTTTCAATTTCTTCACATTTGGAAGTTTGCAATAAGGGGAATGCTTTTTTCTGTTTTTTCTCCCTTCACTTTTTCAAAAGACGAGGCCCTCATACCATAGAATTAAAATGAAACAAAAAGAAAAGACTAAAAATGATTAATAGAGAGAAAATGAGTACCTGCATTTGGTCAGCAAGGTTTACAAAAAAACCATTGGGAGGGCCATCCACAGTGAGCCATTTGCCGTTGTGCTCGACTTGGAGACCATTCATCTCATTCTGAATGAGGAGTGTGACCAAGCCATGATCAGTATGATGGGGTATTCCAATTGCATGTTCAGGCTGAGGGCATGGTGGGTAGTAGTTGGCTGCCAACATTTGCAAGCCACGATCCATATTCATTGCATTGTGTATGTAGTCAGCCTCCAATCCCAAGCTTTCTGATATTGCTCTTGTGATTTCCAGTGCTACTTCTCTTGTTCTTTTGCTAAACTCCATTGAAATCTCACTGCACCAAAAGGAAGAAATCAACCCATCAGCACAAACTGAAATATACAAATTTACAATTTGACAATATAATATTATTACGTTGTTATACAGCTGCATGGTAAAATAACATATATTTACCTAAAGCGAGCCGGTTTGTAGAGGGAATAGAATTCAGGATGCACTCTGACTTTGAAGAAGTCCCTCCAGAGAAGAACTTTATCCAAAGCAAGATTGTAACTAGTGCCATACTTGAACATTTCCAGCACATCAGTCCCTGATTTAAACTCTTGCTTCTCTTCATCTGGAAGACTGAAAAATCCATGACACGCATCGATCATCGCCTTCATTAGGCTCTCAGGCACTCCGTGGTTAATCGCCTGATTAAGTAAAATAGTATGATGATTAGCTTTTATATTCACCATTAATTAACACAAATAATAACACAAACTGATCAAACATAATAGCATACTATGAAGAAGCCCCATTCTTGACAAATCTTGACGAGATCATGAATGATTTTGGAGCGTTGCTTAGGTGAACCAGAGGTTAGAAGAGACATATCAACGATGGGAATGGCAAATTCAGGATCATTTGGATCAGCTTCTTCATTGGGGTTTATGTTGAAAGCATAAGCAGAAGGAACAGAGCTGAGAGCAGGGGATTCAGCAAGTGCTTTGATGCTTGTAACTTGAGGTACTGCCTCCACGGTTTCAGCAGCAACTGGTGGAGCCATCGAGCTAGTCTTAGAGAGTGATAAAGATGAAAGACAGTGAGACTAAGATGAGTATTACTAAGAAGATTGATAGAGAGAAGGAGAGGGTTCTGAGTTGTTGTGGATGTCTTAATCAAAGAAATGGTTTCTATTTATAGGCACTTAATGATTTACACGTGGTCCAAATACCTATAAAGTATCAGTTAACTTATGGCCTTGTAGATTGTAGTGCAGGATGTCACAATGAACGTTATATATTTTTTAAAAAACTTTTTGACATGTTTTTTAGGTGGGAGTGACCTAATAATGATAAAACAATTCCATTAACATATCCAAGACCCGACATATGCAGAAATCTATGAATTATTGACGCCTTGGGGCAATAGTCACATCGTACATCGCGAGCCTAATGCACCTCCCCCACTGGTTCCATTATATGGTCATGGTGTTGGACAAAACGTTGGCGAATCTGGCATCCATTGGTCAAATTTAATCGACCATGCGTTTTACGCCCAAATATTATCAGATAGTTGAACCAATACATGTATATATTAATATATTTAGACCGAATGAAAAATTAAGAAATACTTTAATCACTTTCAATGCATAGGCATGTTGAAACCCTACGTTGTACGTACGTACCTATTAAATTTAGTTTTAAATTAAGAATTAATTAATTATAGTTTAATTTGTTGAAATTTCTGAAGGATAATGTGTGGTCAAATTAGTCTAGCAGCTTCACCAATACGGTGGGCTCCTTTTTTTCTTTCTCTGTGGGCAGATTCACATGGTCGTCTATCTTCTAGAACTCCCACGCCACCAGTGGAAAAAAAAAAAAAA
>QANW01007615.1:599921-610438 GCA_003254865.1 Dryas drummondii | reverse complement strand
ATGTTTGTTTAAGACATATAAGGCAGAAGTTGAGAATCAACTTGAACGAAAAATTAAGGCAAAGGTTCAAATGCCATTGCCAAAAATAAACTTGGANCAAAGATGAAGCCTTGAATATGTTTAAGACATATAAGGCAGAAGTTGAGAATCAACTTGAACGAAAAATTAAGGCAAAGGTTCAAATGCCATTGCCAAAACGAAATAAACTTGGACCAATGACAGTTGATTGTTTATTGGTTTTGCAAGTAATAGTGCTGCATATATATTTTTAGTAGTTAAATTTGATATATCTAATATTCATGTTAACTCTATTATTGAATCTGTAGATGTTGAATTTTTTGAACATATATATCCCTACAAAGAAAATAGATTTTGTTCAAATAAAAAAAGGTCACTTGATCAAAGTCAACATGACATTCCTTCTTCACCTGGTGTTCAAGAAAATGAAGTGGCCATGCATGGAACCAAGAAGAGGAAGTAGAACGAAAATTCCAAAGAATTTTGGAGATAATTTTCTAACTTTTTTATTAGAAGCTCAACCACAAACATATAAGAAGGTAATGGCTTCAACTGAGGCTTCTTTTTAGAAGGAAGCTATTAAAAATGAAATGGAATCCATCTTACAAAACAATACGTGGGAATTGGTAGATTTACTTCCTGGTAATAAATCAATTAGCTACAAATGAATGTTTTTTCAAAAAGAAATTAAAAGCTGACAGTTTTATAGACAAATATAAGTCTCGTTTAGTAGCTAAAGGCTATAGACAAAAAGGAAGGGCTGTATTAATTATTTTGATACATATTCTCTTGAATCAAGAATTACATCGATCCATAAGGATGCTAATCTCAATTGCAGCCATACATAACCTAGAAATACATCAAATGGATGTTAAAACGACCATTTTGAATGGAGAATTAGATAAAGAAATCTATATGGAATAGTCAAAAGGTTTTGTGGTCAAAGGACAAGAAAAGAAAGTGTGCAAATTGGTCAGGTCATTATATGGACTTAAACAAGTACAAAAAAATGTGGCATGAAACATTTGATCATATAATATTGTCAAATAGATTTAAAATTAATGAAAGTGACAAATATGTGTATATGAAGAATTTTAAAAAATTTTGTGTCATTATATGCTTATACATTGATGACATGTTGATAATGGGAACAAACAAATATGTTATCAATTCTACAAAAAAGATGTTAAAAAGTTTGGT
Organism: Dryas drummondii; assembly: GCA_003254865.1. Classification (NCBI taxonomy): domain Eukaryota; kingdom Viridiplantae; phylum Streptophyta; class Magnoliopsida; order Rosales; family Rosaceae; genus Dryas; species Dryas drummondii. The sequence goes on along the minus strand of QANW01007615.1, from coordinate 609,220 downwards.
CACTTTGATGATCCACCTGTTGTGACACCATTTGATACATCAATATATTCATTTGGTCAAAAATCATGGAGATGCAGTATCTCAGTTGGAGTATTCCTAATTAATTGGGAGTTAAATGTATATGATGAATTGTACTAGGCCTGATTTAGTTTATGTAGTAAGTAGGCTTAGTTGATACACAAACAATTCATCCAAAGATCATTGGACTGCTTCGATTAGAATGCTTAAATTTATTAAAGGCATAATGAATTTCGAATTGCATTATACTAGTTATCCACCTATATATATTAGAAGGATACAGTGATGCAAATTTGGTTTATGGTGAATTAACTTAAATGAAATCCACAAGTAGCTATGTATTTATATGCGGTGGGCAACGATATGATAGCTTGGAAATCAACCATGCAAATTAACGTGTATAGCATGTTTAACTATGGAATTATAATTTATAGCCTTAGATAAGGCTGTTGAAGAAGCAAAATGGCATCATAACTTTATGGAAGATATTCCATTACTGCCTAAGCCTGTAACAACTGTATGCATGTATCCATATATTGCATTGTGATAACATGAAAAGTATTGCAAGAGCTAAAAATAAAATATATGTACAATGGTACGTCAAGAGATATTAGGCGAATAAATATATAGCACAATTAGATAATTGCTCAAAAATGGAATTATATCCATTGATTATGTGAAGTAAAAGGAAAATATAGCTTATCCTTTGAAAAAAGGCCTACCAAGAAAGCAAATTAAATATGCGTCAAGGCGAATGGGTTTAAAGCCAATTTCACAATGAGTCAAGTTGGCGGAAACCTAACATATCTGATTGGAAATTCTATGGTCTAGGTTCAATAGGCAAACTGGCTGGGAATGGCTCAAAGTTTGAACACATTAAATACTCATTCCTATAACCTAAGTGTGTTGTCTGCAGAAGTTTTTTAGGGTATGATTTTACATTTAATGACGTTAATTTCTTGTTAATATAGAAAAGTATGGCAAAATACTTTTAATTAACGTTACCTATGTGGGAGTAAATGTGGGGTCGCATTTTTAAGAATTATATGGATATATTCTTTAAAGCTCCCTTGAAACCCAGATTTGTTCAGGACCAAAATGAACACAACCGTATGAACCGATTGAAGTGTGTTTAGATGTCATATATGTGTGGCCTATTATCTCGGTTTACTACAAAAAGGTGAAACAATTCAAGGTTATTCAGTCCACTGTTTCCTCAGGTCAATCTGATGCGTCTTCACTAAGGAAAGTTCAATTACAAAAACACTTATCCTGATGTATGTCATATCTTATTTCCCCTCCAGTTTTTGTGTCTGCATATAGTTTTATTTACATTCAAATGTGGGGTATTATTAAAGTTTGTAAGCAAATAACATACTCCCACATTGATAAAAAGTTGTTTTCCTTTAGGCTTTACGTTAAGTAATTGTCATATATATGTTAAGTATGGGCGGTTTGAACTCAAGATGTGGGCTCTTGGGCTCTGATGACTTCTAAAGGCACCCAGCCTTTATTTCTTTTTTCAGTTTTAACTACATAATTCAAATTCAAATGTTAAGATATATCTTTTAATTTTAAATCTGAACCAGAAACCGATTCTAACTGATGTCTCCTTGAAAGAGTGCAATCTCTTTTATATAAACACAAGTCCATAGCCATATTGAAGAACTAATTTTTCATCAGACTTATTACAAAAAAATTCATTTTTTATACTACATACTGTATTGGAGAGGAGCACATCTAAGTTCGTCAGAAATCAAAGATCTTGTGCTAGATCTTTGGTTTATAGATAGTTAAATCCCGAGAAATAGACACCTATTGGACTTCAAGCAAATTGAAGGGGCGAAATTATATCTTTAGGAGATTATCAAGTTCGCAAGCCTCTATGTACATATAATTAAAGTCAGTTCTTTGTCTTCTCTACTATATTTATATTTCTAGATCGATTAATGTTCGGTTTGTTTGATTACTGTAAATTATCTACTATATTAATTTTTGTGATCAATAAATCTATCACCTAACATTAAGTGATTCGTTCAAAAGCACTTAAAAATGTTTCATTAGAAAGCACTTAAAAACACTTTTGACAACTGCTTCTCAAAAAATTACTTAAAAACGTTTTTATATATAATTTATAAATATTTTTATTTATTTCTGTCAAAGGTAACTAAAATGGCTTTTATTAATCTGAAAGCTATTTTGATAATTGTAAAAGTAGTGCCTACTAAAAGACAATTATTCCCTTTCTTAACAAAAAAAATATGACAAACGAGAATGGGCCTCAGAAGGTCGGAGCCCATACACACACGTATGCAATGAACTTGAACCAACATGATAATGCCCAAACTTAAACAAGTGCTACATCCCCAAGAGATGGAATCATCCTAATTCCTAATTGCACTCCAAATTTGAACATGATTCCCGGCATTTTTTTTTTTTAATTTCAAATAGCCTCGAAAACCTAGTTTTTTTCTTCAAATACAAACACTAAAAGCACACTCCGAAAAGGAATACACCATGGATTACAAGTTATAGCTAATCTACAATTGATCGGCCATGGTATTATATAAACCTCTCCTCCATGGTCAAGCAAAGTTATGCAATTCTAAACTTTGAGTCTATTGCTTTGAACTTGTTTGATTACTCTTACTGTCTTACCCATCAAACAACATTAATTTGGTCGACAAACACTGGTGTTCCTGTCTCTTTCAAAGTTGTTCATTTTGCAAATTACTTAGTTAAGGAATTAATACACAAATGGTGATTTCATCCTTCAACACAAGTTACAGTTGGAAACTCAAGTAACATTTCGTAAGGAAGATGGTATATATATCGAATAACAAATATCATATATATATTTTCTGAGAATCTCGCACAGATTTACTTTGCTAGAAATGTTTAGGGCTATGAGAAATATGAATTCAGTATATATCCAACAAAGACACAGACCCACATAGAAAAAAATATAATAATATTTCTGCTACAACGTTGGAGCATCAAAGCTCTTACACAGGAATTATCCTCAGGAGGAGAGAAATAAATGTAAAGAGACGGAACGGCACCACTTCAATTATCCTTGACTCGCAAGTGATCTAAACAAGGCATCATGTAGGCAGCCGGGCTTGCCTGAAGTTCCATGAATTTCTCATATGACATTCCAACGTATTTCGCTTTTTCGCCTTCTTCTAGCAACTCGGGGATTGGCAAAGCAGGAGTGTCCAGTGATGGTCCATGTGGTACAGCTATGGATATCCTTGTAGCCTTGTTATTCACAGCAGCCCGATGCCAAATGCTCTTATACTTATCATTAGTCAGGATCTGCATCTGGTCACCAATGTTAACCACAAAAGCGTTGGGAGGACAATTCACAAGCACCCACTTGCCATTATGCTGCACTTCAAGGCCACCCATTTCGTTCTGGATGAGGAGAGTCACCAGGCCATGATCGGTATGAGGGGGAATACCGATTGCTAGGTCAGGTTGTGGGCAAGCTGGATAGTAATTTGCGGCTAGGATTTGCAAGCCACGATCCCAGTTCATGGCGTCCGCGATGTAGTTGGGTTCCAATCCCAAACTCTCCGAAATTCCACTTAATAATTGAGTTGCCACTTCACGAGTCCTTTTGCTGAACTCCAATGATACCTCACTGTACCCAGCAGGCTTCCAAAGTGAGTTGAACTCGGGATGTGCTATCACCTTGAGGAAATCCCTCCACAGACGCACTTTGTCGATTGCAACATTGAAGCTGGTTCCACACTTGATTGGGTCCAACAGGTTCCTTGTTTGGAACTCCTTCTTCTCCTCCTCCGGCAGATCAAAGAATCTTTGGCACGCATCGATCATTGCTTTCATCAGGCTCTCTGGTACACTATGGTTGATAACCTATAATATGAATGAATGATGTTTAGTTTCACTAGACACATACAATGCATATAATTAATATATAACATGGTAGTTTATTATTCATCGTAAATAAATAAGGTCTAAATTAAGTGGACCAAAGTTTTTAAACAAATAAAATACTGTGACATCAATTGGGATATATATAAAAAGTTTGGATAATAGTTAGTGCAGGCCTCTAGTATTAGTCATATTCAAATAATTAAAGCACACATACCATGAAGAAGCCCCATTCCTTGCAAGCTTTGCCAATGGCTTGGATCACTTTGGACCGTTCATCAGGGTTGCTAGAGGTGAGAAGAGCGAAATCAATGGTTGGGATTGAGTGTTCAGGGTCACTTGCATCAGCTTGGTCATTAGGATTTTTGGTGTAGGTGTATTCGGAAGGCACAGAAGTGAGAGCAGCGCCAGAGTCGGCTATTGTTTTGATGCTTGCTACTTTGGGTACATCGCCATTTGATGCCTCCAATGAACTCGGTGTAGGTGCCATTGGGAAAGAGATGGACTAGTGAATATAGAGAGATAAGAAGGATGAATAAGAATGAGTTAGAGAGATAAGATACTGTGTAGTTGTGGAGGTATTGTGAATACATGGGTTTCTATTTATAGGCCAATATAGGATCTCGTTCCATGTGCAGACGAAGATCTACAACTACAAGTAGCTCTTATTTTAACAAAAGGTAGCCAAGACTGACCAGGAAGACTGACCACGTTTCCTTTTTCTTGTCAAGAAACATTAAATACTGGTATCTAACCATTATTTCCTTCTTCATTAATTTCATATATCTATAAATTATTTATTAGAAGTTTAGAACTTAAATCTATTGATACCAAAATAGAGCAGTACATCGCTGACCCAAAAGTCATATATAGAATATGGTTGTACAAAGTGGGCTGGGTAACCCGCGTTTCGTTGGGTGGAACATATTTATATGTTAGTATCGATTTAAATTCGACCCAAATGTTGATGGATACCTTTATTTTTATATGTTTTGATATCTTTTTTTACTTGGAAGATAGAATATCAATTTGGAACTTCTCGATTAATATACTAGATTCAAACGTAGTTGGTATATGTTCTTATATTTCTAAATTGTAACAATTTAATTGTTATTAAAAAAAGTAAAAATATCAAAAAGAGAAAATATCTTTTTTTTTTTTCTTTTTTTATAGATAGAGATAGTAAGAGTAGTGCTTATATAAAGAAATATTTTAAAATGTTTTACTACTTTATATTAAACTTCAGTTGTGAATCCCAAGAGATTGAGTTCTCTCTTTAATTTTCCTCAAATGCCTTCCACTTATTCAATTGGATTCTTCGTCTTCTAGGATTATATATACAATATTTGTACGGCAATAGATGTGTCGATTCGTATTAGTAGGTTGTGTTTGTGTTGTATTATTTTGTGTTTGTATTAAATATTAGTCAATCTTAATATAATTCGTCTAATTAATTGATTCAATGACTCATTCCTAATTTAACTCATTCATAATAATGCAAATGTTCGGTTTAAGCTATATATATCTTGTGAACCAAAATTTTATTTTTGTAAACTGAAAACTTAAACACAACAATTATTTTTTTAAAACAAAAAACTATCACTTATAAAACCAAAATATATTTCAGAACTCTATCTATCAGGGAATTAATTCATTTTGTTCCATCACTCCCGTTCCCTTTACAACAGTTTGCTGGTGTGACTTTGGAAAGCTCAAATAAACCCTTTGTGTTAAACCAAAATAGTGGGAAAAAATAATTGAATTTAAGATGGGTAAAATAGTAACCTAAAAGAATTCATCAAATTATGAAAAAAACAAACTACAGTTGCTTCCCGCTAATTCCTACAATTAATAAATAAGAATGTTTGAATAATATCTTTAAGAAACTATAAGCAATGCCACAAAAAAAACAAAAAACAAAGAAACTAACCAAGGCGGGTGCACGTGGAATTATTTATCACATGTTCCGGATGGCGTCATTGTTTATTGACTAACTCATCTTACACTCTATGGACGAAGTGACCTAAACTTTGAACGTCTTAAACTAATCACAAATGGGAAGGACTCCAAATTTAATAGTTAAAACGCGTGGCTTCATACCTTATAATCTTATTTTTTTAAAAATGGGTTTCATAGTGACTTGACTTCAAATATCACCATCTGGGATACCATTCTATAAGTCAATTTTTTTTTTTTTTTAATTCCTATAATCAGAGCCGATAAAAAAAAAAAAAAACAAACAAACCCAAATAAATTTTTCAGCTAAAAGAATTGAAAACAAAAGTTATTTTATTTTAATAATTATCTTACCGAATGCCAAAATGTTAAAAGATCAGTTTTCCTTTATGCAATATGTATCAAGTATTGAGAAAATTCGTAGTAATTTGAGACGAGAAGTGAAGCATAGCACTAGCACAAGATACAAGGGTCAAGGAACAAGAAAGATGAGAGAGTAAGGAATTCGTGAAGAAGATTAAGAGATCGAGATCTATTTGGATAAAGAGAAAATAGCTTAGAAAATTTCAAGAAGGATGTCAGCGGTTAAGCAAAATGCTCTGATACCATGTTTGGTTTTACTGAATGAATAGAAAAGCACCCAGAGAATTGGGAATATTTGTGTTATTACTTATGAATGAGTAAATTATTACCAACCCTCATTTCTGCCTCTCCTCATCAAGCACAAATTTTGGCTCTTCGTCACGGATTAGAGCTCACCTTGGAAGCTGGGTATAATTCTGTATGTCTTGAGTCGGATGCCAGTGGCGTGATCTCTCGCATTCAGATTATTGGTGATGACTTAGCTCCTGACGACTATCTCTGTACCCCATTATTGTAATAGAGTAGCCCATTTGCTTCCTCAGCATGCTTTACATTGTGGTACAATGGCTATTTAGGAGGGTGAAGCACCTTCTTGGCTCTCCATGCCCAATTAGCCTCTGACCTTGTATTTCCCTACTAAGGTTTAATACAATTTCTCTCTTTTAATAATAAAAAAAAATGACACTTAATTCTTAATCCCGTAAATAGGAAAAATTATATGGTATAACCGATATACCGTTACGAGTTATAACCAATCTAACGTGTAAGGGTATTATTGGGCGATGTGTTTATATTAGTAGGGTATAGTATTAATAATATCCACTCATATTATAACAAATATACTGGTTATATCAAGTGTCAATATAACGGTTATACAAAATAATTTCTCTTACATTAGATCTTGAATTAATTACCCAAAACTACATTTTACTTATTGTTTTTACTCTCTAGTGCACCAATTAATTTTATTTAAAAACAATATAAGATGCATCTAACTGTTTTTTGTCTTTCTCTTTCTTCTCTTGTCACTTTCATCTTCTCTCTTTCTCCCCCAACTATGTCTCTCTTCTCTTTCCTCTTCATCAACTTCTTGTTCTTCTTCTTCTTCGCAGAGCAAACACCCTGCTCTCGCCCCCTGTCGTCGCCCCCTGCCGCCGGAAACTCACCAAAACCCAGCTGACAGGACCGCTCCCGGATTTCCACCCTGAAATCCAGAGGGGTCCTGCGAGAATCCAAAATCAAGGAAAATCCTAGCGAAAATTCGGCAGAACCTCCCCTGAAAATAGACTAACCCAGAAATTTCTAAACCTGTTAAAAAGCACTTCTAAACAGCAACCACCTCTCCCACAACCAAAAAAGGTCTCAGACCCAACAGTTTCAAGAAAACCATCTTAAAATTTAAGTGTGGTTATCATAGCCACTATTCTATTACAAGAAATTTTTACAAAATTTAAAATAGTGCCTACAAAGTCCGAGTAAGGAGGTGAACGTAAATGCCTTGAGGATATTGGTGCGACCGCTCCTTGCCTGGGGAAAATTAAAAAAAAAAATATAACAAGGCGTGAGAGGAAACCCAGTGAGTGGACATAAACAAATTTAATGGTATAAAACCCTTTGTAAATTTATTTCTATACTTAAAACCTTAAATAAGAATATTAAAAATCAAATAATGAAATCTCACAACTTAAAACTCAATCGAAGTAAGATCTCAAGGACTGCATGAAACCACATTGTACTAGTACCCGGGGAACTGCTGGTTTTACGTGCACGTAGAGCTTATGATGCTGGTCATACATGCACGCAGAGCTTATGATGCTGGTCATACACCGCCGACTAGGCAAGTGCAGAGCAAATGTACTATGCTGGTCATACACCGCCAACTAGGCCAGTGCAGAGCAAATGTACTATGCTGGTCATACACCGCCAACTAGGCCAGTGCAGAGCAAATGCTGGTCATACACCGCCGAGTCATCTCCAGGCGAGTGCAGAGCAATATATACCTGTTAAAAGAGGATACTACTAGGACAGTTTAATTTCTCATCATTTTAATATCCAACAAAACATGATTTCTGACCGTTCAAGATTTATCTCATTCCAAACACGTCTCAATCTTTTAAAGTTATTTGTCTAAACGGATATCATTTTGAAGAAACTTTAGATAACAATTCTCAACGCAAATCCACCATTAAATCAATGAAATCAAAGACATGTAGAAACATGAACTTTTATAAAAATATAGTCCACTCACAAATTGGGAAATTTAGTTTCGATCCTCCGCCGGATCGTCGCCTTGCCTAATAAAAGCCATAGCATACAATTAGACCCACGTCAACGACCAATAAAGTGTATGTGCATACAAGAAAACCCGACGTCCTAGCTACTTCACGTTCTTCCCTATGATTAAAAGTCGCCTCTTTAAAACGATGACACTCTAAAACTTATTCCCAAACATCCTCGTTTCGACCTACAACACCCAAGATCGCCAACCAGCTTAGTCAAAGTATTCAAATTAATGCTAGGAACTCAGAATGACAGTGGGGAAATTCAGAACCTTCGTCGTCGCCGCTCAAAGTGGCGGTTCTAAGATCCAATTCCACAATTTCCTCAATTTTCACAACCTCTTTAAATTTCTAAAACACCTCCAGAAACTGAAACTTAAAGGGAACCCGAAATGGGTTCTAAACTCCAATTTTTCAGAATCACAATTATTCAAAATTGACAAACCATACTATATGGGTTTGGAAGCCCATGAAGAGAGTAGGAAAACCCACTAACCAATTTCTCGATCGGAGCTCGAAGGTGGCTGAAATCGGCAAAAGAAACCGACGGCACGACAAGCTCTCTCCGGCGACTTCCTACGCACCGGGGTGGCGGGCCGGCGAGGGGAAGCATAGAAGAGGACGGCCGGCTCACAAGGATCACGACGGTGGTCTCGTGTCGCCGGCAAAATGGCCGGAGGCTGTTGTGGTGTCGCGCGCACAGAGGGGAAGAGAGAGATGAGAGTCTGCGAGGGAGAGAGAGAGAGAGAGAGAGAGAGAGAGAGAGAGAGAGAGAGAGAGAGA
>QANW01007615.1:576609-599773 GCA_003254865.1 Dryas drummondii | reverse complement strand
GAGAGAGAGAGAGAGAGAGAGAGAGAGAGAGAGAGAGAAAGAGAGAGAGAAGTCAGCTAAGAGAGAGAGAGAGATGTGATTGGGTTTTAAAAACCATTTAAGTAAAAAATTACACATATGCCCATCGCTTCAAACGCCATATTTCTTAAACCGTAACTCGGATCGATCCGTGCTACGTGTCTATGAAATCGTGGGTTCGAAACCTATCTAACCGACCCAAAGTCAAAATCGAAAGCACATTTATTTTGAAAGTCAACTTTGGTTCAACCCTAAATTTCAAAAAAAATTAAATGAAAACCCCTTTTATTTTCCAAATAAATCCCAAGATCTTTAAAATAAAATTCAACATCCTAAAAAAAACTTTTAAAACCATAGTTAAAATAAAAATTTAAATTTCAAGTGGAAATTTGGGTCGGGTCGGGTCGTTACACCAGCACCTCCTCTCTTCCTCCACATCTTCAACTCCTCCCAAATCCCAACCTCCACATCAGTAGTAGGTTCTTGATTTTTTTTTTGTTTAGTTCAGTTTCTAAACTGCTGTTTTCCGCAGTTTTTGGAACTACAGTTTTCTACAGTTTCTGGAACTGCAAGTGAACTGAAACTGCAGTTCTGGAACTGTAAGTGAATTGAAACTGCAGTTTCTAGAACTGTAAGTGAACTGAAACTGCAGAAACTTTCTAGAACTGTAAGTGAATTGAAACTGCAGAAACTGCAATTTATTAGAGTTGAAACTGCAGTTTATTGGAGTTGCAGACTTGCAATTTCAGTTTCAATTTTTGTTTCTGCAAGTGGACTTTCTGCAGTTTCTGGAACTGCTTTCTGCAGTTTCTATAACTGTAAGTGAACTGAAACTGCAGAAACTACAATTTATTAGAGTTGAAACTGCAGTTTATTGAAGTTGAGTACTTACAGTTTTAGTTTCTGTTTTTTGGTGATGCGTTGATGCTGGTATTTTGGAAGATGTCTGCATGTTATGTTTTTGTTATGTCTATTTTCGAATGGTATTTTGCGATTTAGTGGTGGTGGTGGAGTGATGTCCGTATAGTATTTTGGGATCTAGTGGGTGTGGTGTCCGCAAATAAATAATAGGATTGTGGTAATTGACCCGCAAAAAAAGAATAGGGCTTTAGGTGGTTTTGGTTAATAAATTTATGTACCAATACATGTATATTAACGGACCCTTAGATCTTTTCCTTCCAAAATCCTTATTGAAATTATATAGACCCAATTATGACTTGTTTAATTATTTTAAAAACCATTTTTCCCACTCACACACACACACACTCTCTCTCTCTCTCTCTCTCTCTCTCTCTCTCTCTCTCTCTCTCTCTCTCTCTCTCACAATGATCCCTCCCTTTCTGTCGATCTTTAGTGAATTGAAATTGAATCGAAACTCAAACTGACTATAATTGTTTTTTTAATTGTAATCTTTTGCTTGTAATTGTTTCTTATTGTAAAAGTCTTTTTTATTGTAATTATTTTTAATGTAATTTTTCTTAACTGTAATTATTTTTTATTGTAATTATTTCTTTATTGCATTTTTTTTATGGCTAAATTGCAATTATATATCTCAACTTTGGGTCCATTTAAAATTAGGTACTCCATCTTCAAAAACTGGCTCTAAGGTATCTCTAATGCGAATAACCGGTACTAAGGTACCTTTGTTAATTTTTCCGTCAACAACTTTGTTAAATGCCTACGTAGCTCTGACGTGGTNACCCCACCCAGCCCTGCACAGCCCAATATACATGTCCACCCCCAACCCACGCCACCTAGCCCTACCACCCAATCTCGTCCACCCACCCCACCCAGCCGAAAAAAAAACAAATAAACAGGGAAAGGCTAATGCAAGGGTTTAAATTTCAAAGTTTTTGGCGAAATTTCGTTGAAAATTTCGATTCTCAGGGGGTCTGAAATTTAACACCTATTCGACAAAATTTCAAAAAATTTCGGCGAAATATTCAAATTTCAAATAGGGGTAAACTCAAATTTTTTTGAATTTGAGAGAAATTTCACTCAAATACCCACGCACCCAAGCTACCCAGCTAACAGCCTAACCCTCACGTAGTCACGCTTTACCTAAAGCATCGCACACCTCTCTTGATCTGAAAGACTGAAACCCGATCTGCAGCACCACCTTTCTCTCTTCTCTATCTCGCCTCTCTCCTCCGTCTTCTCGGCTTGCAGCAGTGCCATTCTCTGTTTCTGTTCTCGAACTCCGGCCATCTTCGCAGCAACTCCGGCCACCTCAAAGCTTCCGGCCACCTCGAAGCCTCCGGCCATCTCGAAGTCTTCGGGCTTTCTCTCTCATTGTGAGTATACAGCCAAACACAACAGTGATTTCACCTCAAAGTCTCTGACTGTGGCTGATTGGCTCGTTTTTTTTTTTTTTNTTTTTTTTTTTTTTTTTTTGTGTTAATGTGTTATTAACTTATTACAATTTACAATAAAGTTTGGCTGATTGATCTTAGGTTGATTTATATAAGATAAATTATATTGATCTTGGGTTGATTTATATAGATTTGGAATTAATTGTATGATTTTGGGTTGATTTTGATTTGTATAATTTGTATGATGTTGGGTTAATTTTGAATCTTTAATCGTATAATTTTGGAATTGATTGTATAATTTTAGGTTGTTTTTTATTTGTATGATTTGTGTAATTTGTATGATATATAAATATTGACATACAAGTTGAAAGTTGTGATATGATATGAAATTGGAATTGGTATGATTTGTTAATAATTAATATGGAAATTTGTATGATTTGTTAATACATAATAGTATCTAATATGTATCATGTATGGAATTGCCGAATTAGTAATTTAGAATTAGTGAAATTAATATGGAGTTGGTAATAAATTAATAATTAATATGAAATTAGTAATATGAAAATGAAATTGGTGATATGATATGAAATTACAAATTAGAAATATAGAATTTCCAATTGGTAATATGAATATGATATGAAATTACTAATTAGTAATAAGTTAATAACCAATATTATATTAATTTTTTGGTGATATACTGATATGATATTAATATGGAATTTAACTCTCTTGTTAATTGTTATTGTTCTTGTGTTATTGTGTATGTCTTTTTGTTATTAGGAATTTAGAATTCAATGGCCAATGGAGGGAGATCACGTGATACAGCTTGGGATCATGCTGATCCACTACCAGGTAGTAGACAAGGTTCAATATGCAAATATTTTGGCCTTATAATGAAGAGTGCTGGAGTGACATGATTGAAATACCACCTTAGTGGTTTGGATCTTGGACACAATGTGCAACGATGCAATAATGTCCCACCAGAAGTGAAACAATTCATCATTGCAGGGATGCAACACAAACAACACCAAAAGAGTAAAAAAATACAAAGGATGGAAGAGCTCAAAGAAGAGCTTCGAGGACAAGGTCAGATTGAGCTGAGTGATGATGATGAGGATGATGATGATGAAAATCATAATGATGATATGGGGCCTCAAGAGCGAAGAGAATTTCGAGCTGCACTTCGAGCCTCTAGAGCAGTAGAATGGGAGAGGGAACGTTTACATAAAGTCCCAAATAGGGGACAAGGTTCTGGGTCTAGTAGTGGTGCATAGATGCAAAGAGCATCAAGCATGAGGGAATCACAACCAACACCTCCAGTAGCACCAAGCTTGTACAAGGCAGCTCAAGCACGCCAAAAAAGTGTTAAAAATCTCTTTTTCGAAGGGTCAACCAAAGATGAGATGCAACGCTTGATCAACAAGTTCTTTTTATATGAAAATGTTCCTCCTTTAAAAGCAGTATCTCATCATTTCAAAAATTTGGTGATAAGATGTCAACAGGCAGGAGTAGGAGTGAAACCTCCAACATCCTATCAGATACGCACCGGATTTTTGGACCATGAGTTTCAAAAAATGCAAGAACATGTTAACAAATTGAAGACGGATTGGGCAACTTATGGTTGCACAATCATGTGCGATGGTTGGACAGGTCCAACCAAACTGTCTATCATAAACTTCATGGCCTACTCAAAAGGGAAGTCTGTATTCCTTATGTCCGTTGATTCTTCAGATTGCTTAAAGGATCATAAATATATTTATGGGCTACTGAAAGATGTAATCATGGAGGTTGGAGATGAGAATGTTGTTCAAGTTGTGATCGACAATGGTTCCGCATTTGTCAAAGCAGGTAAGAAGTTAATGAACAAATACAATGTGTACTGGACGTCGTGTGCAGCACATTGCATTGATCTAATGTTTGAAGAGATGTGAAAGAAAAAGCAGGTTGCTAATGTGATTAAAAAAGCTAAAATGATCACGAATTATATTTACAACCATAACTAGTTGTTGGCAAAGATGCGAGAGATCACGAAAGGAGATATTGTTCATCCTGGTGCTACCCGATTTGCTACAAACTATATTACATTAGATAGTTTGTATGGTAAGATGATGGGGCTGAAGCAATTGTTCACCAGTGATGATTGGGGTCGTAGAAATTTCCGGCGTTCAGATGCAGGCATCACGGTTGAAAATATAGTTCTTGATCACTCTTTTTGGCAACAGATGCATAAGGTGTACGGTCTGTTTGAACCTCTTTACGTAGTTTTACGTATTGTCGATACAGAAGTGTATCCTACAATGGGATCAATTTATGAGTTGATGCGTGTCGTGAAGGAAGAGCTAGAAAAAAAAAACATAGTGCACGGTGGGTAATAAAAATCATCAACGATCGATGGTTTAAAACGTTACAACATGATTTGCACGCAGCAGGTAACCCAATAATTTATTTGTTATTTTGGTTCCGCATTTTTTTTAATTGATTTAACTTTCAATTAATGAACTAAATTACTAATTATGTATTTATATATTTACTTGATGTATGATCGCAACCTATTATTTGAATCCTCGCTATCAATATAAACCTGGCGTAGGAGATGATGGTGAACTTATTCGGACTGTACACAACGTATTCTCCAAATTGGATTCCTATTCACCAGAAGTTGGCTAATTTGGAAATGAGGTAAAAATAATTTGTCATAAGGCCCATAAGAATCCTTACGAAAAATATTAATACTTTATAGAATTTGATTGTCTTAAATTATATATTTGATTGATATTGTATAATTTGTATTGTATTTATATCTAGTTAACATATTTTAAAGATGCCCGGAAAATGTTTGGAGAGCGAGCTGCAAAGGCCGCTAGATCACGAATGTCTCCTAGTGAGTATACATCGTACTTGTATTAGTTAGATTAACTTAATTATTTATCTTTATAGTTACACTTACACAAACAAATTTTTCATTTCAGGTGAATGGTGGATCATGTATGAGAGTGATGTGCCTACTATGAGGAAGTTAGCCATTAAAGTTTTATCACAAATGGCATCATCATCAGCTTGTGAAAAAATTGGAGCACTTTCGCACTCATACACACCAAACAACGAAACAGACTCTCATATAATAGGTTAGAAAAGATGGTGTATTGCTATTATAATATGAGGTTTGCACTTCGAGAAAAGAAAGCAGAGGAAGATCGCGTCGATGAATATGATCTGCTAGATATAAATATGATGCTACTATAGGGGATCATGATATGGAGGAAAACCAGCTTTATCAGTGGATTAGGCCCCTCCATTTAGATGATGATGCAGGCAATCCAGACACTGATATTGCATCTCAAGCACGCCAGGAAGGTATCAATGTGGATAGAGTTCTAAATGAGTAGGTGAGCCCTACTGCAAGTTTTAATGAACATATGCAACCAAGGTCAACACATCGTACTGAGCCAGTTCCCACTAATCTTTCTCGATCAGGCAACTCTAGCACAAGATCAGACACTCCTACCAACAGTGGAGGTAGAGGTAGTGGTGGTGGTGGTGGTGGAAATGAAGATGTCACTGGACATTCTCAACAGTATATGAGCCCATTTTCTGTCGAAGCAAACTACACATATGCAACACAAGATGAGGATCACGGGAGTAGGCGTGCCAGACCAGGAATTGGTGCCATAGGAAAAGTCTATAGTCGCAGACAAAGAGGTCATGAGAGTTTGGCACAAGAAGAAGATGATTCATTATCCACCACTTTTGGCTCTATGGGGGTAGGAAGTGACAATTACAATTATGAGCAAAACCCTCTAATATTCTACCCACAACATCTGTCTTACTTGGTTGAGTCAGATAGTAACTCATTGAAACAACAAGAAACAAACTCTTCAAATGAGTATGCTTATGGGCAAATTCAACCACAATCGGTTTCTGATCCATATGGTTAGCATGTTGGCAATTACATGCAAAATTATGCTGAAGAAGTATCTTGGGAAGATTATTCTTCACATTACACCTACTTTGGACATGATGATACTGAAGACAGCAAAAATTTTGAACCACCTAGAAATTCTATATGGTATTGATTTTTTTTGTAATTCAAGTGGCAATATTGTAGTAAAAATAAAATTGAGGTGTTATTGAAGTAATTCTTAATTAGTGAAGCATTTTTTTAATAATATTTGCCTCCAGCGCGCATTATATTTATCACATATTACATGAAACCTACTATATAATTTGGTTTTTTCAATGTTTTTTATCAATGTAGTAGATAATATGTTAAATAAACATATGGTAAAGTTTCATTCAAAATTTTCGTATTTTAATGGAAATTTCTGTCATTTCCGTCGAATTTTTGTTGAAATTTTAAAATCTTCGAAATTTCCGTTGAAATTTCCATCGAAATTTCTTTGAAACCCGAAATTTTATTCCTTAGGCTAATGTGAAAGGGGATAATAACTTTGTGGGTTCTTGGTAGCAAAGCAAGGGGGAGTTGAATTTTATTTTATTTTCATTTTTTTAGTTTTTTAGTTTTAGTTTTAGTTTTTTGATTAATTTTTTTGTCCAAAAAAAATGAAATGAAATTACTATTATGCCCTACAACGTCAGCATGTTGCAGTCCACGTGGGCCACATCAACGCCACATAAACATTTAACAGAGTTATTAACAGAAAAACAAATAGAAGTACTTTAGCGTTGCTTATTCGTATTAGGGATACCTTAGTACCAATTTTTGAAGATGATATGCCTAGTTGTAAATGGACCCAAAGTTGGGATATATAATTGCAATTAAGCCTTTTTTTATTGTGATTATTTTTTATTGTATTTTATTATAATTGTTTTTTTTTTATTGCAATTGTAGGGTTTTGGGAGAGTTATAGGATGGTAGGGGGTTTTAGAGAATTTTGGGAGAGTTTTCAAATGGTTGGAGATTTTGGAAGAGTTTTTAAATTGCTAGGGGGTTTAAAATTAGGACAGTACTTGGGTCACCCCCCAAATCACAATTTCGGTAATGTCGGCACATGATCGGAACCATTTACTTTTTAGATCACCTATTATAAATTAACTATGCAAAAAATCAACTCAATCATAAATCATTTGATTATATAACTGTTGTTGATTAAATAGAAAAAATTAACGGTTTGGTCAAAAAATTACTATTTAATCGGAAACCATCGATTTTTTCTACTTAATTAAGAACAATTATATAACCAAATAATTTCTGATTGATTTGATTTTTTTGCAGAGATGATCTTTAATAAGTTATCTAAAGAGTGAACGATTCCGATCATGCACCGGCATTGCTAAAATTAATCGAAATTTAGAGGGATGGTGTGACCCAAGTATTGTCCTTAAAATTAAGCACCCTTAATGAATTGAAAATATAGAGATAGCCTTTAAATACATGAGGTTCTCAGCTGGTACACGATGGCTGAAACTGTTACACCAGAAACTAACTAATTAATCCCTAACATTTAACCTCCTAATGGCTAACAGCTAGTACAACGACTAGCCTTGGTCCACATGGATTGCTCATGTGGTTTCTAATCAATCATTTTATCTCTACCGAATGATTAATTCCTTTGGAGCTTGTCTTGATGAAATAATTCACCTTAATGTGTTGGATATTAAAAATGTCTGCTTAGTTTTTTTATTAAGCCTGCCACGTTATAAACTTGCCAGGCATGTTCTAGAGTGTCGAGTGCTTGGCCCCTTGGACAGCGCTTGATATGTCCATTTTTCTTTTCTACTGGACGGTTAAAACTGTTCAATAATAACTAAAAAAATGAGGGTGAATGTAATTCTAAATGATTGTACTTTTGTGTTTTCTATTGGTTTATTCATTGTTCACATGTATATATAATAATGAGCAAAATGACATTTGTATATTTGAATATCATTTTTATACGATTTTATGGATTGAACTCTCAACAGTTTCACTAATTGTTCAGCAGTTTTCACAGGGTTGAAATTGTTCAAATGATTTTGAGGTTGAAATTGTTGAATAGTTTCAATAAAAATAAATTAATAAATACACCAAGTGCTTGGCTCAATAAAAGTGGATCGACTTGTACTTGACACTTCCTATTGGTCATTTTGTCCATGAGGCCCTTCATTTTGGCTTTTAAAAAACCCTAATTATACTTAACGATCCATAAGTCTACGTTCAACTTTCTATTGCATGTATATATCATTAACCCAACCACCATATATCTCTTGACATGCATGGTGGTGTATTGTAGGGTGTAGATCGGTCCTTCTTGAGCTTGAACTTAAGGCTCAGGGATTGACAAAATTAACACATATATATACTTTCAAATCCCCAATTGCAAACAGAGGGGAAACCTTGTCTGCATCCAAATGTTGAGAAAATGAGAGAAATTAATAATTAAAAAATAATTAATAAAGTGCATGTGAGAATTCTTTTCGTAAGTATGTAGAATATCGATCAATATGTATATTTCACCATTAATGTCAAGTTCTCACTCTGATTTACACATTTGTAAAGGAATGTTCAAGCCTACGACAAATATGAATTTAGTATTTATAAAAGACAAGGAGTCAAAAGACCCACATGAAAAACAACATAGGACAACACTAACTTTGGAGCATCAAAGCTCTTACCGTAGCATTATTATATCTCAAGGGAGAGAAAGAAAGGAAAAAAATAATGTAAGTTGAAAAACAGCAGGCCATGTAATTATGCAAATCAGTTATCCTTGACTCGCAAGTGATCTAAACAAGGCATCATGTAGGCAGCCGGGCTTGCCTGAAGTTCTATGAATTTCTCATATGACATTCCAATGTATTTCGCTTTTTCGCCTTCTTCTAGCAACTCGGGGATTGGCAAAGCAGGAGTGTCCAGTGATGGTCCATGTGGTACAGCTATGGATATCCTTGTAGCCTTGTTATTCACAACAGCCCGATGCCATACGCTCTTATACTTATCATTAGTCAGGATCTGCATCTGGTCACCAATGTTAACCACAAAAGCGTTGGGAGGACAATTCACAAGCACCCACTTGCCATTATGCTGCACTTCAAGGCCACCCATTTCGTTCTGGATGAGGAGAGTCACCAGGCCATGATCGGTATGAGGGGGAATACCGATTGCTAGGTCAGGTTGTGGGCAAGCTGGATAGTAATTTGCGGCTAGGATTTGCAAGCCACGATCCCAGTTCATGGCGTCCGCGATGTAGTTGGGTTCCAATCCCAAACTCTCCGAAATTCCACTTAATAATTGAGTTGCCACTTCACGAGTCCTTTTGCTGAACTCCAATGATACCTCACTGTACCCAGCAGGCTTCCAAAGTGAGTTGAACTCGGGATGTGCTATCACCTTGAGGAAATCCCTCCACAGACGCACTTTGTCGATTGCAACATTGAAGCTGGTTCCACACTTGATTGGGTCCAACAGGTTCCTTGTTTGGAACTCCTTCTTCTCCTCCTCCGGCAGATCAAAGAATCTTTGGCACGCATCGATCATTGCTTTCATCAGGCTCTCTGGTACACTATGGTTGATAACCTATAATATGAATGAATGATGTTTAGTTTCACTAGACACATACAATGCATATAATTAATATATAGCATGACATGTTTCTTATATAACATGGCAGTTTCATATTCGTTGTAGATAAAATACTGTGACATCAATTGAGATATAAAATGTTTGGATAATAGTTAGTGCATGTTTATAGTGTAATTTGTTTACGTGTAAGGCTCAAAAATCTCGCCACACGTGTGGGGGCGTGTTGAAAGTAATGTGGAGCAATGTCCCACATCGGAAATCTAGAGTTTAGCATATGTGCTTATAAGTCTTGTGCCTCTCCACCCATTGCCAATTGGTTTTGGGTTGGATGTTCTAATTCTATCATGGTATCAGAGCTTGGTTATCCGCGTGTAAGACCCAACGGCCACACGTGCTTCCACGTCACCCAATACAATTTGTTCACGTGTAAGACTCAAAAATCTCACCACATTTGCGGGGGCGCATATAGAGTAATGTAGAGCAATGTCCTACATCGGAAATCTAAAGCTTAGCATATGTGCTTATAAGTCTTGAGCCTCTCCACCCATTGCCAATTGATTTTGGATTAGATGCTCTAATTCTATCATATAGTACTACTCATAGTCAAATAATTAAAGCACACATACCATGAAGAAGCCCCATTCTTTGCAAGCTTTTCCGAGGTCACAGATGACTTTGGCCCTTTGATCAGGGGAGCCAGAGGTCAGAAGAGCAAAATCAATGGTGGGGATTGAGTGTTCAGGGTCACTTGCATCAGCTTGGTCATTAGGATTTTTGGTGTAGGTGTACTCGGAAGGTACAGAAGAGAGAACAGCACCTGAGTCGGCAAGTGTTTTGATGCTTGCTACTTTGGGTGCATCACCGTTTGATGCCTCCAATGAAGTGGTTGTAGGCGCCATTGGGATCGAGAGAGAGATGGGATGAGGCTGAGGCTCAGTGTGTGTTTTGGAGAGAGATTAAGAAGAATGAAAGAGAATGATGAGTTCGAGCTTGAGAGAGAGATGAGGTAGTACGTAGTGACTAGTTGTGGAGGTATTGTGAAAGAATGGGTTCCTATTTATAAACCGAGGTCTAGTTTTCCATTTGGAGAGATATCTACAAGTGGCTATTATTTTATTATAATTAAGGTGGCCAAGATTGACCACATTGTTTCCAGTTTACTGTCAAAGAAAAATATAATATTTGTATTTGAGGTTCATTCTTTCTTATTATACGACTTAATGCGCAGTGCATTGCCACCTGAAAAATGTTTCCATTGCCTTCCTACACCGGCACAAGCAATATTATATTTGTGCATTCATCTCTTTGTTCAACAACCTCATCAACCCACATATTTAACTAAATCTTATCTAAGCAGGAAAGAACCGCTCACATCACTTAGACGCGCTCTAGAAAGTGGCATAGGAGGAAATCATGAATAAATAGAATATCGAAAAAAACATCTTTTTTCTCATAAGACCAGATACTTGTGATTTTAAAACATTAAACAAAGCTGTGTGTATCAATGTGCAGAGCAACTGTTACTTCATTTGATACTAATAACTACAAGAAAAAATACTTTAGACGACAAACCTGTTTCGTCATCCAAAATTCAATTTCGTCGCCCAAACTTTTGGGCGACAAAACAAATTCGTCGAGCATTTTGTCGCCCAAACCATGACGTCCAAAGTCTTGGGCGACGAATCTATTATTTTTGTCGCTCAAAGATACATGAGGAGAGGAACCAAACTCGTCTCTTGCGTTAACTTTGGGCGACGAATAACATGGTGGTCACCCAAATTAAGTGACTTTGGGTGACGGAATTGGTCTTGCTTAAAGTGACTTTGGACAACAAAAATATAGGTTTGTCGCCCAAAGTATATTTAATCGACGACCAATTCCGTCCGTCGCCCAAAGTGACTTTGGGCGTCGAACGTATGCCTTTGTCAGCGCGCTTATGCGACTTTGGGTGACAAAAATATTCGTCTCCCAAATATTTTCTTTATTAATTTTTCTTTTTTACTTTTTTTTTAATCCAAAACCTATATAATAGAACAAAAATTAACATAATTATAATTTTTTTATTTAATAAATTTTTATTAACACAAATTAGCAAAATTATAATTTCATACAAAGTAGTAATAACCCTAATGGTCAATCTATTCTAAACAAGTAGCATCATCGTCATTCATATTTGACGGAGGTTGATGAAAGGATGGTGTCGGGACAAACTCAGGTTTTTGTGGGTGGGGCTGGGCAGGGATCGGCAGGGATAAGGGTTTCTGTGGACTGGGCTGGGCTGGGCGAGAAACAAGAGAGATGAGAGAAAACAGAAGGAAGGAAAAAAAATAGAAAAGAAGAAGAAAAAGAAAATAAAGCATTTTAAAAATTTCGAGACCCTTAGGCAACGAAGCATTTTCGTCGCCCAAACATTAAAATATATGACGGACTTAACCCCGTCAAAGTTTTTAGCTTTTGGGCGACGAAGAAGGAATTCCGTCGACCAAAAGAGTCATGAGCGACGACTTTTCTACTTCGTCGCCTAAAAACTGTCCGAATAATTAATTTTGAATAATTAAATATGTTGTTAATCTTACATAATCAATTATATTGTTAATTTTATATAATCAAGTTATTAATTTAACAATCCGAACCGTTCATTTATTAGTCACTCACTAAAATATCATCCCTACAAAAAATCGGTCAAATCGAAATTCATCTAGTCGTTTGATTATCATTATTAAAATCATGATCGTTCATAAGTTTGATCTAAGATACCTAACTTCTAAAACTTTGATTGAGCTAATTTTTTGCGTAAATGATTTTTGAGTGAAAAACTAATAAATGAACGGTTCGGATCGTTAAAAACATGATCGATATATGAGATTTTATATATAAATGAACGGTTTATATATTTGAAGAATAAAATGTCATTAACTCTTTCATTGAAATCTTGTAATTTCAATAATTGTGAAGACCACAACGTGATTATAACGATTAGAGTTGTTCATCATCTATGTTCATACTTAAAGATCATTTGTGCAAA
The DNA here is from genome assembly GCA_003254865.1 of Dryas drummondii. Taxonomy (NCBI): domain Eukaryota; kingdom Viridiplantae; phylum Streptophyta; class Magnoliopsida; order Rosales; family Rosaceae; genus Dryas; species Dryas drummondii. The sequence continues at coordinate 586,899 of QANW01007615.1, read as the reverse complement.
AAATCAGTCCAATTGGAATTCATCTACTCGTTCGATTAGTATTAGAAAATTCATCTATGATTTAGAGTTTATGGTATTAAATAATATTTATAAGTATAGGAAAATAATACTTATAAACTATATTATATAGGATAATAATATTTATTCAAGACGAGCTCATAAGATTTTAAGGAACGTGTTTCAGACCTCGAAGTTAACTTTGGTGAATTATTTTGAATTTTATAGATTTAAGTGAATTATTGAGGAATAATAAAATTCATTACCATTCAAAAACATATGTAAATTTAATAAAAATCCAAAACCCAAAACAGTAAAACACAAAAATTAAAAATGAACAAAACTCACCCAGAGGCCCAGACCCTATCACTCTCTCGAAGCCTCTTCATTGTCTCTCTCTCAGTCTCTCAGACTCTTACTCATCCCTGATCTCTCACTCTCTTAGTCTCTCACTCTTTCATCTATCATTTGTTTCACTCTCAATATACCTCACCCAATTCAGTTGTCGATCTCGCCGACGTCACCGTCAACGTACCCTTAACCTTCTTATATCGTCGTCTCTCTCGCGCCACCCTTTCTCTTTCACCCTCCCTCTCTCTCTTACCCAAAACCATATTACATAACCGAACTACACTGGAACCTAAACGGCTTAGATTGGTTCAGTTTTTTGCCCAGGTGCTCAATGTTACACACAGGGAATCACCTAGCCAGTGCGGTGCGCGGTTTTAGGTGTAAACCATGCCAAACTGGACCGTGCCCATCCCTTATAAATACACATATGCGCAAGTTTCTCAAACCCGGCCCAGTCTATTTGATTGCACAGAACATGCAAGAAAATCTCAAAAAATTTCCCAAGAAAATCCCAAAAACCTAGAAAATTCGTTTCTTTGAATTAAAAACCCCAACCAATTCAACTTACATCATTCTCGATCATTCCCTTAAATTCACATTCTTAGTGAATTTAATTAGGGTTTCTTGATAGATATGGTCATTCCAAGAGCTCTGAAGCTCTAATTGATGGAAACGCTCGGGGACCGTGTGTACTGTGCCGTTGTGGACAAAGACGCTACCAACTTCCTATTGGGGCTACTTCATCTCACACTTTGAGGGCATCACCTCAATCGTCTTTCAGAAATTTGCTGCAGACTATTGGTTCTTTGTGAGAAACATGGCATCTAAGCCCTGGTGTTGGTGTGAATTTATCAAAGATCAACATACAGGCGATTGAGGGTGAGGAGTTATTCATTTGTTGGTCCACTGACTAGTCTAACTATCATGGCTGCAGAGCTCTTTACACCAACTGATGAACAGCTCCTTGCTCTTGATGGCATGTATGTTGATCTTTGACAGATTCACACCAACATTAGGGTTTAGATGCCTTCTTTCTCAAAAATTACTCTTAGAAAAGTAGGCTCATGTAAAACTTTTGGCTTGCTACAAGCTCGGCTCAGGGACTGCAGTCAGCCGCTTTCCCTATAGTCATTAGCTCGTACTTGACAGATCCGATTGGGTGTTCATAGTCTGGAGTAAAAGGATTCGAACCTTTCATGCCGGTGCCAAAAACCGATGCCTTACCACTTGGCTATACTCCATACGGCCTGTTTTGGACGGTAGAACGAGGAGAGGGGGAAGGGAAAAGTAGGGCTCGAAGAAGCTTACTAGCTTTAGTAGCTTTTGTACAGTACGCTGATTTGGGATGCTAACCTAAGTAGATGCGGAAGCGAGGTGCGAAAGCAAGCCGGCAACAAGTGGATCGGGCTAACCGTTTATTTGCTCGTTAGGCTTTCATGTTCGAAAGAATCAATACTCTGTAGCAAATTGCGGAAAGACGATTGATATGATGCCCTTCGAGTGTGAGATGAAGTAGCCATAATAGGAAGTTAGTAGTGTCTTTGTCCGCAACGACACAGTGCACTCAATCCCCAGGCATTTCCATCAATTGGAGCCTCAGAGCTCTAGGAATGGCCATAGCTATCAAGAAACCCTAATTAAATTCACCAAGAACGTGAATATAGACGAACAAGAGTGATGTAAGTTGGTATCAAGAGCTTGAGAGTTTCCTTTAACATCCAATTTATGTCTCAACTTGAATTGATCGACACAATAATTGTGCCAGACCCCACTGACTCAAACTCTACACCTCCGCAATAGTTTTCAACTGCCTGAAATCCTTCCACTACTACAAAAAAGCTAATATACAACGGATATTATCTGTTGTGTAAGTTGACCAAATATCGTCGTCTAATGGATTGACGTCTATTGGGATACCATTACACAATGATTTTTTTCCGTTGTCTTGATGACATTAACACAATGGTTATGATAATAATACCGTTATAAATACACCCTAAAAAACCCATGGTTTAAAGGATATTGTTGTTGAATATATATCTACACGACGGTGTTCTCCTCAAAACCATTAATGTACTTGGAAAAAAATGAATTGTAAAAATCCAAAACTCAAGCTTTATCACCACAAAACAAGTAAATAATACAGTTGAAAAATTCAACTCATTATGTTAATTAAGGTTTTCTTGTTTTTTTTTTTAATGAACTCATTATGGAAAGGTTGGTGAGGCATCATAATATCATAATGTTATTTAAAATTAAAATAAGCTTTCATTTTAATGCATAATAATATCATAATGTTATTGGAAATTAAAATAATCACGGGTATCCTTCCCTATCCTGTAGGGTTGCTTATTGTCCCATAGGTTGGATCAAATTCTGTTCACGGGATGAGTATAATTTCGGTAGCTGTATTATACGACTTTTCTCTTCTTCTTATGTTATGTATTTTATATTATGTTGGAGCAACTAATAATGGAGGCAATATGGAATTAATATATAGTTATACTATTAGTTGCTTCAAATCATGCGGGTGCTGGAGGTATCAATAGAATGAAAATTAATGGTGTATGCCATGAATAGTTGAATTTGTAAAGGTGCCCTTCACTTTGCTTTAATAAAAATCACTTGTTTGTCTTGTATGGAAACTTATGATTGATTCAAATCGGCTTTTTTGTCCTGTGAAGCTTTCTTAGCGCCAGTTTGAAATTGAGGTTTGATAATAAAAAATAAAAAAATTTGCCTTAAAATTAAGTTTTGATGGGCTGGTTATTTGGTTATAAATTTTAGAAGTGTTTATTTTCAAAATTATGGTCAAAAAAATAAGCAAGTGTGGGAGATTGTTTTACTTCACAACAATTTTATTTTCATAATTTCTTTACTTGACAGCAATAAACTGACTATCATTGGGGAAAATATGTTTTGGGCAAATTCATGGGCTGACCCATGATTCCTAAGTTTAATTTGTATTATGGTGGGCCTGACTCAACTCTCGGCCTCCCATGAATCAATTATGGAAAATTTTAAAATGAGGAAGCACTTGTGAAAAAATCACTTAAAAACGTTTTTATAATACAAAAACACTTTTATTTATTTCTGCCAAACGCAACCAAAAGCGCTTTTGTTAATTTTAAAAAAATGTTTTAAAATTTATAAGAAAATTATTTTAATTCATAATAATTTTTAAAAAATTATTTTAATTCATAATAATTTTTAAAAAATTATTTTAATTCATAATAAAGTTTTTTTAATTTATAAGAAAATCTTTTTAATTTATAATAAAATCATTCATCTATTTGAAGGACATTTCCCTCTATTTGAAGCGTATTTCCCTTCCTAGGATATATAATAAGCTTTGTAGAGATTGCATATTAGATTTTAACTATTAAGGTGTAGAGTGAGCTTTAGAGTTAAAACCTAACATAAATTCGTCAAAGAAAAAAAAATAAAATGACTTAATTAAAAACTCTAAATCACTATCAGTTTTAGCCTAAAAAAGACTCATAAAATAGACTACACTCTTGTTCTCTCGACCTCTTATATATATGGGGTTTACAAAACAAATAATGAGGTTATTTTAGAATTTCCCATAAACAATTTTCAAATTAGCCTAGCCCTTTGTATATTGTCTTGCTAGCACCTTATTTGAACACATATGGGTCTGGTTCAAAAGTCGGGCCCATATATGACTCCTTATAAATTCTTTTGATATGTACTTCATACCCATCATCTTTGTCAATCGCCATGTTATGAGAAATGTCATACTTATTACCATATAATTCATAGGATTTTTCTTGGAAAATTAATAATTAAACAATTGCCAATGATAAAGTATTTCCGTCTGGAAAGTAGGTCTGGGCATTGAAACCGATAACCCGACCTACCGTTCCAAACCGAACCATTGATTTGGATTGTTTACCGGCCAGTTACAATACTCCTAACCGCATAAACAAGAATGGATATATACTAGTTACAATACTCCAAACCGTCAGTTAATATGAACCAAACCGACTACTTATATTAAATTAATATAATATTATATTACCCATTTGGCAGTACATAATTGGAGCCAAGCCAAGCCTTAGTGGTTTGCACCACATACAATTATGGTTTACATACTAATGAGAGGAATTTGGACGCATGGATGATGATTGAATGTTATGAATTTATGCTTAAAGTATGTTTAATGTGAGAAAGTTAAATGTTTGAAGATTGAATGTTAGGAATGTGCCTAAAAGGAAAAAGTTGGGCATTATTGTTTGAAGTGTTGGAACTTGAAAAAACCGAACCAACCAAATCAAACTGATCATGTCAGTGTACCGCACGGTCCGCACCTGAAGATTTTAGGCTACTATGGTTTGGTGATAGTTTGAGAAAATAGTAATTTGGTGATGAGTTTAGCCCAAAATTAACCAAACCAATCCAAATCGTGTCCACCCCTTCTGAAAAGTGGAGACAGATCGAAAGCGTAATCCACACAGTTAAAAAAAATAAAATATATAACAGAGTAGACTTGAAGGAATATATTGAGGTGGACCGAAAGCTGGCTGTGATGAAACCCTGAAATATAATAACAATGGTCTTTTTGACAAATGCAACATTTGGATATAAGTAAGAGAAAAAAGATCAATCTAATATAATGCATAATTAGTTTGATTATTAACATGTGTGTTTGGTCCAAGTAAAAGTGTTACCAAAGCTTAGAATTTCTATAAGTTGATTACTTGAATAAAACTTGGAAAAATTTCCACGAAACGGGTGATAGTTCTTGAGCCGTCTCATTTGTCGTCCATAGTCAAGATTTAAAATTAAAATCCCCCAGAAGCATTCAAGTGGTTTGAGGAGGGGGAAGGTCTGTTCAGTAATATATGTTAACATATGGTTCAGCTATAAATACAAAATAATCACATATAAGTTACAAGTAATATATGTAGAAGATGGTATCTTGCATTACATATATATCAGATCCGTATTTGATGAGACTCTCGCACCGACTTACATATTCAATGTGCTAGGAATTTTAAGGGTATGGCAAATATGGATTCAGTATATATCCAACGTACAAAGACAAAAGACCCACATAGAAAGAAAAAAAATAATAATAATAATATGGCACTAATCTTTCTGCTACACCGTTGGAGCATCAAAACTCTTACAGGAGCATTATTCTCTAGAGAGAGAGAGAGATCGAGCAAGCCATGCAAATCAATTGTCGTTGACTCGCAGGTGATCTAAGCAAGGCTTCATGTAGCCAGCTGGGCTTGCCTGAAGTTCCATGAATTTCTCATATGACATTCCAATGTATTTTGGTTTTTCGCCTTCTGCCAACAACTCTGGGATTGGTAAAGCAGGAGTTTCTAGTGATGGTCCATGTGGCACAGCTATGGAAATCCTTGTAGCAACGTTGTTTACAACAGCCCGATGCCAAACACTCTTGTACTTATCGTTTGTCAGGATCTGCACATAATCAGTACCAATAATTTATTAAATAAATATTAATAAATTAAACAAAAAGATGGGTTAAGGGTAAAAATAATGTTAAGAATTAATCAAGATCCCAAATTATGTAACAGTATAGGTGTCGATGTTTTATAAACACCGCCACATGCATCATTGCCATCAAAATTTGATGCACAAATTTAAAATCCAAGCAATACTTAATTAGAAGGGTAATCAAATTTTTAATTACCTGCATTTGGTCACCAATGTTAACGACAAAAGCGTTGGGAGCACAATTCACAAGCACCCACTTTCCATTGTGCTGTACTTCAAGGCCACCCATCTCATTCTGAATGAGAAGAGTCACCAGACCATGGTCGGTATGAGGGGGAATACCGATTGCTAGGTCTGGCTGTGGACAAGCTGGATAGTAGTTCGCAGCCAAGATTTGCAAGCCGCGATCCCAGTTCATGGCCTTGGCGATGTAGTCGGGCTCCAATCCCAAACTCTCTGAAATTCCATTCAATAGTGTAGATGCTACTTCACGAGTCCTTTTGCTGAACTCCAATGAAACCTCACTGTACCCAGCGGGCTTCCAAAGTGAGTTGAACTCAGGGTGTGCTATCACCTTGAGGAAATCCCTCCACAGACGCACTTTGTCAATAGCAACATTGAAGCTGGTTCCACACTTGATTGGGTCCAACAAGTTCCTTGTTTGGAACTCCTTCTTCTCCTCCTCCGGCAGATCAAAGAATCCTTGGCATGCATCGATCATTGATTTCATCAAGCTCCCTGGTACGCCATGGTTGATCACCTAAAATTGATAATAAAACGCAATTAAGATGAATGAATTATGTTCTAACACATGCATGTATATGAATAAGGCAAACTGTTATTCTCATTTTTGGTCAAACTGATGTGGTAAATGATATGTCAATTTCTTATTTACTATAAATAAATGTGTGGAAATAATAATTAGTGCTTCTAATGCTAAATTATATTAAAATAATTAAGCATGCACATATGTATGACATACCTGGAAGAAGCCCCATTCCTTGCAAGCTTTGCCAATGGCTTGGATCACTTTGGACCGTTCATCAGGGTTGCTAGAGGTGAGAAGAGCAAAATCAATGGTGGGGATTGAGTGTTCAGGGTCACTTGCATCAGCTTGGTCATTAGGATTTTTGGTGTAGGTGTACTCGGAAGGCACAGAGGTGAGAGCAGCGCCTGAGTCAGCCAGTGTTTTGATGCTTTCTACTTTTGGGACCTCACCATTTGATGCCTCCACCGTAGTTGGTGTAGGTGCCATTGGAAGAGAGACTCTGTGTGTATTGTGGAGAGATTGAGAAGAATGAAAGAGAATGATGAGTGAGAGATAGAGATAAGGTAGTGTGTTGTTGTGGAGGTATTGGGAAGGAATGGGTTGGTATTTATAGACTGGGATGTCGGGATCTAATATTCCACGTGCAGATATGTGTATAAGGTAGCTTTTGATTTTGGTACTATGGAAAACACCGTAAGGTGGCCAATGCTGACCAATTGTTCAATTTTCTTGTCCAAGAAAAATAAAGTATATATTAATAATTTTAACCTATATTCAAATACGTGCATATTCACGGTATAAGTTTAGACTTTAGTGGCTGGAGAAGCCTTTAACTTCTTGGCATTTAATCTTCACTTTGCACAGCATGGCCTTTTTATTTTTTATTTTTGTGGTGAAAAACAGCATGGCCTTCATTGTCCCAGCGTGTTAGTGGGTTGGGGAAGACCGAAGACCCTACCCGGATGCTGTAAGCCTGTAAAAGGATTCTTTTTATTTTTATTTCTTAGTTAATTATGTCAGCTTTTGTCATCTTGAGTTTTAATTTAGGTAGAATCCATAGGATGAGTCATGAGTCTAACACAAGCTAGTTTTGACTCTTCTACAGAGATTGTATAACATATAGTCAGTTAAAATTATACAAATAATTTTTTCCTCTTCTTGAGTAAACGTTTAAGTAATCGATCTATTCCATTCAAAGTTTGAATTATAAAAGAATGAAGTTTTTGAAAAGTGACAGCATTCAGGACATCGTATTCTTTAATTGCTTGTATGCCCCTATACAATAGTATATGGTTTCCAAATTGTTTAAAGATTTGAAGGAAGAACCATTTTTGTTTGTGTTTAAAGTTGAATTGCACTTTCAGTGGGGTACTTTTTATATACGCAAAGGCATGTAAAGTTTCTAAGAATCTGTAACTTTAAGAAGTTATTAAATAAAATAAAAATAATGCTATTTGTACATACTTATTATTTGACCACATTATGTGGTTGATGTGGTGATGTAATGTAATTAATAACATGAGTGATATGTAAATAATTAAAACTTAAAATCTATGTCAACCAATCTTATTAATTAACATGGCATGGCCACCTTAGCTGCAAGTAAGGGGGTCAGCTAATGTGGTCGGTCCGGTAACTGTGTACAAATAGCACTACTCATTTTGTATGGAATTAGCACGTGAAAAGCACAAGTCAAGGTGTTTTTATTTTTTTAGATGTTCTTATTTTATTTCATAGCACAAAAATATACCGATTTTTACCTCTCACGTGTTCGTTCATTCACATAAATATTTAACAAAATTAGGGAATTGTCTTTAATTGCCTCAGTTCATAAACTATATGATCAAAATTTAAAAAAACTTAAACAGCAAAATCGAAGTAGAATTTCCCTTTTATCAGGATGTCAAGCTCTGTTCAAGTGTGGTTAATGGTTAATCATTTAGTAGAGAAGGTCGAGATAGTGTAATAGGATTGTTCGCTTTATATTGAAGAAATGTGGTATGTTTTGGCTAGAGGATGAGCTTGCGTAACTTATGAATTGTATTCAATATTTATATCCTGTAACCATTAATGTTGACTCGATTTTAATAAATTTTAGTCTTTTCTTCTAAAGGAAAAATTAAATTTCGACCTAAAGAATAAATAAGAAAGTACATGATGAAGTGTGTGGGGTAATTGGTGTAAGGTTTGAATATATTTGATGTAAAAAAAATATATTAATAAATCAATAATTAGTTGGTGTGTGAATTATCTATTAAATAAACAAATAACAAGGAAAGTAGGGGACTACTAGCTCAGCGTGAGATAAGGAGCATGTAGTCAAAAATCGCGTTCACTTGGAATGTTTGACAATGTTGGCAGCTGCAGCCGCAGTGCACCAGCCACTAAAGTCCCTTCCTCGTGTCCCGCAAGGTCAATAATTGTAGACTTTGTAGTCGTCTTGTAATTATTGAAACCCATATTTGAATTTTATCAAACCAAGCCAGCCAAGAAAATGAATATGGGGATCACCGCAGTGCTCACCAAAAGATAACGCACCATCGAATTTAATCAACAGCTATATATTACCTTTTCTAAATATTTAAATTACTTTGTTTTCTGGTCACAATAATGATTAAATTACTTTCCCTTGGGAGTTTGTGTACTTAAATTAATCAAGTGGCTAGTTTGGCTTCCAACTATGAGATAGTGACGCATCAGAAAATTCCTAGAAGAACACTAATAAAAACTATACTAAAATTCTATAAATTAGCTTGGAGTGCACCAACCTGTTTTGCTATAATTAAATAGGACTGCTATTTACACATTCTTAAATTTTTTTTTGCACATCCTTCTTAAAAGAAATAAAAAAGATCAAAGGAAAAAGACTCTTCTCTCCTTCTCTCACCTAAAATCCAATTCCATTTTCTCTCTTTGCACACCCCTATCAACAAAAAAAAAAAAAACACACCAGCCCATTTCCCTCCCTCACCCCGACCAAAAAAACACACACACCAGCCCCGACTCCCAACTTTGCCGAAAACGAAATCAACGCCGGCGTGGTGCTTTTGGTTTCGACACCATCGCTGGTTTTCTGGGTGGTTGGCGGGTGTGGAGAGGAAGAGGGAAGAGAGAGGAAGTGTTTGGTGGGTGTCTCGTCGCCTAGTTTGCCGGCGAACGCCACCGGGCTGAGGAGATCGAGTTGCAGTGAAGGTTCGGTGGGTGGCTGCCGAAGGCAACTCGAATGTTCAGTGGGTGGCTGCCGAAGGAAACTGCCAGTTTCGGCGGATGGCTACTGAATGAACCAGCAGGTTTCGGCAGATGACTGCCGAACGGCCTGCGAAGCTCATCCTTTTGGCTGACATTGCGGCGTGGTCGTGCGAGCTGGGTAGAGCGAGGTTTGGCATCGGCGGCGTGGTTGGGCGTTGGGGCGTTCTGTGCCAGCTTGGCATGGTGGTGGGCGTGGCTGTGTGAGCTTGGCATGGTGGTGGGCGCGGGGAGGGTGGTGCAGCAGGGAGGAGAGAGATAATGAGAGGGTGGTGCAGCAGGGTGGCGCATGCAGGGGTGGTGCTGCGCACGGTGGTGGTGCTACGTGCGGTGGTGGTGCTGCGCCAGTGTGTGTTGACAGAGAAAGAGAGAGAGGGAAGGAGAGAGAGAGAGAGAGAGAGAGAGAGAGAGAGAGAGAGAGAGAGAGAGAGAGAGAG
>QANW01007615.1:518330-576546 GCA_003254865.1 Dryas drummondii | reverse complement strand
TTTTTTTGAACCAACTTTCCAAAAAAAAAAAAAAAGTGTGTACTTTTGATGAAAAAAAAAAAAGAAAAAAAAGAAGAGGTGTAAACCTAAAGACAAAAATGACCCACTGCCATGCAGATGAAAATGTTGGCTTGCTTCTCTTGTGATTCATGTGAGAAGCCAAGAAAAAAAATGAAGCAAGTTGGCCAAATACAAATTAAGAAAAAAATAAAAAATAAAAAAGTGGCTTTCAACTACTAATTAAGGAAAAATAAGTTGCAAAATCCAAACTTTATATCTTAGAAGGGGCCTACTTTTGTTTTTTTGGTACAAACAAAGCCTAAGCCGAAAGAAAGAAATTAGGTATCGCACAAGTAGAAGGGATTAATTGCAACGAAAACATTATACATAGACTCAAATCACTCAACAACTATTTTTTTTAATATATATATTAATTTATACATAATATAAAAATTTGTGGGCCCACCTTCAGTCGCACTTCGTGCTCCCCTTCAGGGCCGGCACTTATTATAGCAATTGAAGCTAAGTCCTATACTCCTATGCAACCTTTTCCCAATGTACTCATGCACTTGGTAGACATTAATTAATATAAATGTTGATACTACTTTTTAACTTGTAATGCTCAGCATTGATTTTCCATTGTCCTTCGTCGTTTTGGTCTCTCTGCGAGTGTAAGTCAATCATACAGCCCCATATATTGGAATACAAGACGAGAAAACCAACACTACTACGTACTTAGGACCTTTATTGTATGAACGTGGACTATACATAATTGGAGTATAAATAACTTTCAAGCGTGTTGAAGAGCTCTAAAGACTTTATACAGTAAATTACGTACAGTTTAATTCATTCAAATTTAATACAATTTAATATAATTCAGTCCAATTCATTTCATTTTAGTCTAAGATAACAAATTGCTCTCCTTATGGTCTCCTCCATAGAGCATTCACCTCTAGTCTTCCTTCCAAATGCGTCTTTACTTGGCAAGGTAAAAAACAAAGGAAGTGGAACAAAATATGTGAGTGGTAAGCAATTTCAAGAGTTTAGATAGATGAGGTACGAACACAAAAAAGAAATGGAAAGGCACCCCCACTTGTTTGATATAATTACTGGATCTCTTTTCAGCAATTAGAAGTGTTCATTTTTGTCGGTCAAAATCCCAGGCAAATAACTGAGTGATGCAAATTAATTTGAGTACTCGCTGATCACACTGCAATATATCCCCCCAACAGCAACAGAATAAATATAACTTTTGGGTCCTCCATTGTAATCTCAAACGGAGTCTTAGACATCTCAACTAATCATTTTATATATTATCTTTTTACAAGAGGTGTAACTCATATGTATAAAATCGTATAAATAAGTCTCACCTTATTTAAAAAAATGAAACATACGTACACATACATAATAGTTAATTTAGATGATCAAATAATAATACTCATAAGAGAAGTTACAGGGCATTTATTTTAGGAGTACGTAGATTGAAATCCAAGCATTAAATTGAAATTGATTATTTATTATTAATGTAGTTATATATATGTGTATAATTTATTAATACTGTACCTACCTATATATGAATATATATAGTACGTATTAAATAACCAATCAAAGTCCAATCTAACATCCGGTTTTATGAAATATATATCCAATCTATTTCCATTTATTCTACAGTTATAAAATACCCTAAAATCCTTTATCCATTTTTCAAGTACTAAACTACTGAAAAGTATTTTAAAATTTATAAGAAAATCTTTTTAATTCATAATAAAATTCTTCCCTAATTTGAAGAGTATTTCTCCCTATTTGAAGTGTATTTCTCTTCTTAAAGTGTAGAGTGAACTTTGTAGAGGCTGCGCTCAAAATCTTGAAGTTAAAATTTAACATAAATCCATCAAAAAAAAAAAAAAAAAATGACTTAATTAAAAATTTTAAATCACTACCAGTATTAGTCTAAAAAAATGTATCAAAATAGACTAAATTCTAAGTCTTCCTTATAATTATCTTGAATTATAAAATTAAAATTAAATCCTAAATTATAGTTTTTAAATATTCTATTACATGAATTGACATAGTACTCTTTAAGTTAACAGAAAAATTGACAGAAATGGATGACAAATGCCACATTAGCATATATTGATAATTTAAGGTGATAAATTGACAATAAAAAAATTTGAATTGTACGAAAGTACACCCCCTATAGTGCGTGCAGGCAGTATTTAAATAAAAAAGCCAAAAAACATACAAACGAAAAACGTCACTTATTTAATTAACGTCATTGAGTCAAAATGACCAATGTTATTAGAAAAACTTGTTCATTCATTATAGACTGAAGAGAACGCGCTTCACGCGCGGTGAACTGTGTTTCCATTTCTTGCGATTTCGGTGGTGTCTGGGGTTGTTTGGGGTGGCGAATACAGTGGAGGGCTCGATCTCTGCGGCTCTCCGACCAAATATGGGTGGCGGGGAGCCGGGGTTTCGTTTGGGAGGCTTGGGAGTTCCTGATTTTGCAAACCCACGGTCTGGGAAGAGGGGGCGTTCGACGAATGATCCCGATTTTGGGACGTATGTTAGTCCGCCAGCGCCGACTGAAGATGGGAAGACTATTGGTAGTTTTAAAGACAGATTGATGCGATCAGTGGCGCTTGTTCTGGGTGTTGGATCTGGGGTACCTCTGGACTCTGATCTTGACGATTCGGATTGTGTAGTTTCAAGAGGTTTGAAGGGACCTAGCGTTCAGTTTTCTGATAAGGCAATGGATCTTATGTGCCGACCTTGGAAGCAAGCGTTGATCATCAAGCTGCTTGGAAAATCTCATACGTATAATTTTCTGGTAGCTCGTCTGAAGCAGAAGTGGGAATTGAAGGGGGGTATGCAATTGATTGACATTGAGAATGGTTTCTTCATTGCCCGCTTCGAGCTTGAGGAGGATCGTCAATATGTCCTCACTGGTGGCCCTTGGATTGTGGTTGGAAATTACTTGACTATCCAAGAGTGGAGACCTGGATTTGATCCGTTCACTGATTCGGTTACTCGCATGGCAGTGTGGATTCGTGTTTCTGGTGCACAAATGGAATTCTTTAACACTTGGGCCATGAGAAAGGTGGGTAATGCCTTGGGGAAGCTAATGAAGATTGACATCCTCACTAATTTTTGTTCCAGAGGTAAATTCGCTCGGATTTGTGTTGAATTAGATCTAACTAAGCCTTTGGAAGCTTTTATTGCTATTAATGGAATTTGGTACAATCTAGAATATGAGGGTAGGCCTCAAATTTGTTTCAGTTGTGGAAGGTATGGTCATAAGCAGGAGAATTGTGCTTGGAAGAAACAGGGTGAGGATGCTAACATGGAGCCAGGTGAGGTTGTGGCTAACCCTGGCCAACAAACTGAGAATATGGACTGTGCAGGCCCTGGCCTGGAACAGAAGGATAATGATGGCACTGAGGCCATCCATGGGGCTTGGATGCAACCCAAAGTTAGAGCTCGTAATAAGAAGCATGTTGAGAAAGCTGCGGACAAGCGTGGTACCAAGTCTATGGACAAGCCTGGTGCTAAACCTGCTAATATTGGTGAGGTTGGTGGAACTAATAACCTTGCTACAGGTTCTAGGTTCTCTGTTTTACGATCTAAGAATGGGTTAGACCAGGTTACTAATGTTAAGGGTGGGGCTTCTAGCTCTGGGACTAATCAAGAAGGATCTAATATGGTCAAGAAAACTTGGACTCCCAAGGGCAAAATCGTTATTAATCCGACTAGGCCTGCTTTATCTGATATCTCTAATAATGATATGAGAGGTGGTCAGGTTGTGCCACAAAAAAGTGTTCATACTGCTCGTGGAACTAAGGAATTGTACTCTGAAGATGAGGTTCAGAAACTGAAGAAAACTCTAAATGCTGCGTTCTCAGGGTTCTTGGGGCATGGTACTCGAAATTCTAATCCTGTGGTCCTTGCTGAGGTTCACTCTGGCCCCAATTATGAGCAATCTTCTATTCTTCTTGGTCGTTAGCCTTCAAACATTGTTTTTAAAAGTGGAACCAATGGAGCTCAGGCTTTAGACCATAACGACCCTATGCTCTCTTATGTGCCTGAGACTCAAATAAATGACCAGTGTGCTGGTGATGGTAATGTTTTGATGAGTGTTGACCCTTCTCCTCAGGGAGAGGTTGGTCGATCCGTTGCTTGAGGAATTTCCTCTTTGCCTTTTCCTTCTTCTTTTGGCTTATTAATGAATATTTTGGTCTGGAATGTCAGAGGGGCTGGAAGGCCTATTTTTAAAAGCTCTCTTAGAGAGCTTGTTATTAATCATAGAGTTGATATGGTGGTTGTGCTTGAACCTAGGATTAGTGGTACTAGAGCTGCTAGTGTTATTGCAGGTCTTGGCTTTCCTAATTTTGAAGTTGTTGAGGCTCAGGGTTTCTCTGGGGGAATCTGGTTGCTTTGGTCTCATAATTTTTTGGATGTTGAGGTTGTTACAAGTATGGATCAAAGTCTTACTGTTGCGCTCTCCGGTCCTGGTGGGTCTAAATGGCTCTTCTCTATTGTGTATGCTAGTCCTTGCAGCAATAAGAGAGATTTTTTGTGGCAACACCTTCACACTATTGCTGAGAATCACAATCTCCCTTGGCTAGTGGCTGGTGATTTTAATGAGATTATTTGCACCAGTGAGAAGAAGGGGGGCTCTTCCACTTTCAGATCTGGAGGTTTTAGAAACTGGTTCTATCACTGGCATTGTCATGAGTTGGGTTATATTGGCCCTCAGTTTACTTGGAAAGGCAGAGATAACTTAGGGAGATTAGTTTGGGAAAGATTGGATATGGCAGTTTGTAATGGTCAGTGGAGGCATCTCTTTCCTGAAGCTTATGTCAAGCATCTTCCTAAGACTTCTTCTGATCACTGTCCAATTCTCATTTGTTTGGATAGTGAGCAAATTCCTGCTCCTTCTAGAAAGCCCTTTCGTTTTGAGAGCATGTGGATGCTCCATGATAATTTTAGTGATTTTATCCACAAGGTCTGGCCTTCCTCTTCTCTTGATGTGCTTTCTAAAACTGCAGCTGTTTCTCAGGATTTGGTTAGGTGGAATAAGGAGGTCTTTGGCCATTTATTTCATAAGAAGAGAAGAATTTTAGCTCGCCTTGGAGGCATTCAGAGAGCTTTATGTAAGGATGCTTCTCCTTTTCTCCTTAATCTTGAGAGTGTTCTTCAAGTAGAGTATAATGCCATTCTTGACCAGGAGGCTCTTTTCTGGAAGAAGAAATCCCGAGTCAAATGGTTACTGGATGGTGACAGGAATACCCATTTCTTTCACCTTTCTACAATTGTTAGAAGGAGAAAGAATCGTATTGAAGGTCTTGTTGATGGCACTGGTTCTTGGATTAGTGGCAAAGCTGGAATTCAAAACATTGCAGTCTCTCATTTCCAAAATCTTTTTAGAGATGATTGCACTTCTTTGGCTCCAGTTAACCTTCCTCTTTTCTTTCCTGCTGTCTCTCGGCAGGAGCTTGAGGGTCTGACTACGCATGTCACTGATGAAGAAGTTAAAACTAGTCTTTTTTCCATTGGGGCTTTGAAGGCTCCTGGGCCAGATGGCTTCCCAGCTGGCTTTTACCAAAAGTATTGGAATCTTTGTGGAGCTGACATTGTTAAATTGGTTGTTGAGTGTTTTTCTTTTGGTACTCTTCCTCAGGGTCTTGGAAACACTCTTATTACCCTTGTTCCTAAAATCACTGGCCCTCAGTTGATCTCTCAATTTAGGCCGATCAGTTTGTGTAACACTTTGTACATGGTGGTAACTAAAGTGATTGTTAACCGGCTCAGACCTTTGATGCAAAAATGGATCAGCCCCAACCAAGTTAGTTCGGGAAGACATATTACAGATAATATTGTTATCACTCAAGAAGTCCTTCACTCTTTTCGGCGGTGCAAGGCTAAGAAAGGGATGATGGCTTGGAAAATTGACCTTGCTAAAGCTTATGACAAGCTTAGGTGGAATTTTATTAGAAAGACTCTGTCTGAGGTTGGTATTTCTGGTTGTTTCTTGGATTTGATTATGGCTTGTGTAACCAATGTTGATTATCAGATTATTGTTAATGGTGAGTTGACTCCCAGTTTTCAGCCTAGGAGAGGGGTTAGACAAGGGGATCCCCTCTCTCCTTATTTGTTTGTGCTGTGTGTTGAGAAATTAAGGCATTTAATCATGAATTCTATCAGCCAGGGTAAGTGGCGGCCTGTTAAGGTTTGTAGAGCGGGTCCTGCCATATCTCATTTATTCTTTGCAGATGACATTATTCTCTTCTGTGAAGCTTCTCTGAGTCAGGCTGCTATTGTTAAAGGGTGCTTGGATCAATTTTGTGAAGTCTCTGGCCAACAAATTAGCTATGAGAAATCCAATGTCTTCTGCTCCCCTAATACCCACAGGGGCCTTGCTAAAAGCATCAGTTCTGTTTGTGGAAGCCCTCTTACTCAGAATCTTGGTAGATACTTAGGTGTTCCCTTGATCCACTCAAGGATTACTAAGGACACTTACAAAGATATTGTTGAAAAAGTTCAATCTCGGCTAGCCGCTTGGAAGGTGAATTCGCTTTCTCTTGCTGGTAGGTCTCTTCTTATTCAATCAGTGACCTCTGCTATTCCAGTTTATGCCATGCAAACCACCAAGCTTCCTCTGTCTGTTTGTGATAAGATTGATTCCCTTAATAAGAGTTTTCTTTGGGGTTCCACTGTGACTAAGAGGAAAGTGCACTTAGTTAGTTGGAGCCAGGCTTGCCTCCCTAAGTTTAAGGGTGGGTTAGGGCTTAGAGATATGAGAGTTATGAATCTTTCTCTGCTTGCCAAGATGAGTTGGCGTCTTCTTCAGAATGCTGATGGCCTTTGGGCTGAGACTTTCAAAAATAAATACCTTGAGGGTGACCATGCTGCTGTGCTTGAGGATCGAAATGTGGCTGCTTCCTCTAGCACTTGGAAGGGTGTTCAGGCTAGTCTTCCCCTTTTGAAACAAGGTCTAATTTTTAGAGTTGGTAAGGGCCAGACTGCTTCCTTTTGGTTTGATAATTGGTCTGGTCAAGGTAGTCTCATTGACCATGTCATTGACCCTCTTTCTGATGAGCATCTTGACATGACGGTGGCTGATTTTTGTGTGGGTAATAAATGAAATATTTCTCTTCTCAGACAGCTTCTCCCTGAGGATTTAGTTCAGTTAGTTAATGCTATCCCTATGAATCTTGGTGGAAATACTATTGACAAATGGATTTGGAATTATTCCCCTACTGGTAACTTCTCTGTGAGTTCTGCTTATAAGCTTGCTTTTAGGGATGACGTCGCTGAAGATTGGCATTGGGCCTTTATTTGGAATTTACACGTACCTCCTAAAATTAAAACCTTCCTCTGGCTTCTATGCTTGAATAAACTTTTGGTCAATGAGCAAAGGTTTAGAAGGGGCATGTCTACTAATCCAGACTGCCATCATTGTGGTGCTGCCATTGAATCTTGCTCTCATCTGATTCGTCATTGTAGGAGAGCTTTGTTGGTGTGGAAGAGTCTATCCATGCCTCACCATCTTTTTAATGATGTTAATATAGGTTTTGATGATTGGCTTATGCTGAACCTCTCTACTAAGGATCTTATTCATGATGGGCTTGCTTGGAATATTATTTTCTGTTATGGTTGTTGGTATCTCTGGAAATGGCGTAATAAGGATCTCTTTGAATCTAATTTTTCTTTTCCAACTAATCCTCATGGTATTATTATCTCTATGGTCAAGGAATGGATTGATACCCAGTCTCATGGTAAGTCCTTGAAAGTTAGAACTTCTATCCCTATGTCTTGGCTTCCTCCTGCTGAAAATTGGGTCAAACTGAATGTTGATGGTAGTAGGATTGAGCCTCATGGTTGCATCAGTGCTGGTGGCCTTCTTCGAGACTCTAATGGTCAGTAGCTTGCTGGATTTGCTGGGAATCTTGGTAGGGGTGAGGTGCTCACTGTTGAGCTTTGGGGTCTCTATCATGGTTTATGCCTGGCCTGGGATAAAGGGGTTAGACTGCTTCTTGTGGAGATGGATTCTAGTTGTGCTGTCAACCTTGTTCTTCAGGCTTCCACTATGCGTCATCCCCTGGCTACTTTGGTGGATGCTTGTCACTGCTTACTGAAAAGAGATTGGGTCTGCAAGATCTCTCATGTCTTTAGAGAGAAGAACTGTACTGCTGATAAATTGGCTCAATTGGGCCATGGTCTTGATCTTGGCATTGTGGAATTTTCTCAGCCTCCCTTGGAGTGTTCTACTTGCCTCTTTGAAGATTTTTTGGGTGTCTGTAAACCTCGTTTGGTTGCTGTCTAGTGTTGTTTGGGGTCTCTGACCCCCCAATTAACCAAAAAAAAAAAAAACTACTGAAAAGTCCTTGACAATCTTTTTAGATGAGCAAAAACTTCTCTATATAATTTTATTTTTAACTTTAAGGACAAATATCCTTGAACCGTAAAGTATAACAATAATGCATCGAGCTAGCGTTTGATCATCCATCCTTTTTTGTGTGTAATTGCACTGCTGTTGTAGTTATTTTAAGATAGAACACTAAAAGGTGTAATTACAATGTTTTTTTTTTTCTTATTATATAGAAGCTATTTGGGTGTGTGAGAGTATGTTTTAGCCTTTTAGGATTTATAAATTTTTGATGTACAATTTATAATTTTGTTAGGATTACATAAGTACAACTACACCAAAAATAAAATAAAATAAGTGGAATTATGATACACAAAATATTATTTGAGCCTTGGAAAGCTCAACGGATCTGCCATTGTAATTGAAAAGTACTCTGTTGTTTTTGAATATATAGCTTAAAAGTCTATTAGGATCTTATTAATCAAAACCACTTTCTCAAAAGATTACATTATCAGGTAGGGGTGGGCATTTATTACCGAAATACCGAAACCGAACCCGTACCATACCGTACCGTGTCAATGTTATACCGAAAAACAATACCGATTATATACCGTACCGATACCGTACCGTACCGAGTCTAAATCAGTATGGTATAGGTATGAAACTTTCAATACCATAAAATACCGTACCGTACCGATATATTTTTAATTTAATTATTTAATATTTTTTTAATTAAGTGTTACCATATCAGTGGCTATTTGGGCAAGTCTATAGACTATACTAGAAAGCATTATCATGCTTTCTATACTTGGGTCTGAGTTGCTGTTGTGTTTTACTGTTTTACTCTTCCTTTTGTCATTGTTGTAGTTTCTTTGGCATTGATATATATATATAGAATGGTGTGTGATTTATGATCAGTTGCTTTCTTTTCTAATTCTGTGTTTACACTGGTTGATGATGAATTGGGTTAGAATTATATATGTGCTTAATTAGTCGTTTGATGGTGAATGAAGGATCAATACCATTGGTCATAGTTCACAACAAAAATGAAAGGAACGTACAAGTTGGGTTTTGTTTTATCTTTTGGTTGGCAAAAAGTTTTTTTTTTTTTTTTTTAAATATTGTTTTTTGACCAAAAAAAAAAGTTTAAAATGTTGGTATATACCCGAACCATACCAAATTCATAGAACACTGGTATGGTATGGTACAAGTTTTAAAAATATCCATACCGTACCGAATAAAAATTTCGGTATGGTATCGGTATGGGGCTCATACCGTACCATACCGTACCGTGCCCACCCCTATTATCAGGTAGCTAGTGGCCGATTTTCTATTCTTTCTATTTATTATTGTTTCATATGTGGCGAAACACTCTAGTGATTTCGCCACATGATAATGCAATGTGACTTTGTGATTAATGCATATATAGGACGTGATAGCTAGTTTTCAACACTGCATAAAGTGGTATTTCCAAACACTCCATAAAGAGCATGGTTGTTGAAGTGCACGTACTGACATAGTCATTGGAGGCAAGAATAAGAAGACTTCAATAAATTAAGGCGGAGTTGAAAGAGAAGGAGAAATATTATCTGGTGAAGTACATATATAGAATTACGACTTTACGAGTCTTTTAATTATCGTTCCTTCTCATTTTTATTTGAGGTAGGTATACATGTCACAATATAGATTTTTTACTTTGTTATTTCTACTTGATTTATGTGGATCTTTTGAAAACATCTATGTCCTTTATATCTCTAGTGGGGGCGTCTTCTGATTATGGTGTTCTTTTTACTTTCACATATACAGAGCAAATCACCTCAACCCTTCCTATGAACATTTTTGAAGACAAACATCATCAGTGTTTTAGGTTTTAAACTCAAGTCTTTTTTTTCTGCCATATAGAATTTTCTTATTCCAAAATTGTTTATTTTATTATTTAATATGTTTTAAATTAATAATTGATGATATTTAAATCCTACACGTGAGATTTAAATTTCACAATTTAAGAAATTTAAATTTAAAAAATCTCACAAATATGAGATTTATGAATGAATTTAGGCATTCATTCCAAAACTAATTGGTAATGGGAGGAATAGCTCAAACCCTTATAAACTACTAGCAAGGCCTTTACATTTTCAATGTGAGATTTCTCTCAACACGCCCCTGCACGTGTAGCGTCATTAAGCCTAACACGTGGACAATTAATTGGGTGACGTGAAAACACGTGTGGCCGTTAGGCGCATTACATGGATAACCTGCTCTGATACCATAAATGAATCTAGGCATCTATGCTAAAATCAATTGGCAATAGGAAGAGTAGCACAAACCCTTATAACCCACTAGCAAGGCCCTCATATTTTCAATGTGGAATTTCTCTCAACAATTTAAACTCTAAATCCTAAATTCTAAGTGTGTCTCAGGTTTTGGCCATCGAAAACCCGAGGCTTTAAAACCTAAATTGGAAGCTCCAAAAGGTGCATTGAACACCATAATTCCTAAACCTAAAATCTATTTCTTAAAAAAATCTAGGATATATTTCTTTTGTACTAATACGTCGTTAATACATTTCTTTTATACCAATTTTTGGTCGGTAGATTTTAGTATATGGATGAGAACAAAACTAGAAATATGAAATGGTCACCTACTTACCTCAAATGTACGTTTTCCCCTTCTTTAAGTGGCCGGTCACCTACATGTTTGATATGAGTTGCAGCTCTTTTAAGCAATTAGAGATGTGCCTATTTATCCTATTATATATTTTATCAAATTCCCTGAAATCTTTCCTCCATCTCTCCAAGATTACATTCCAGCTAATTTGCTCTATTTCTATATTTATTGTTGGCCCCATCAGCTGGTTTGTGAAGCTTTCTCCACATGTAGAGATATTATTAAATGACTGGAAAAAGAGGCATGAGAATTGAACCGACAAAGATGAGAGGAAGAGGTTGTGTATTGTCGACTTAGCCAGGGACAGGACCTCTTTTTTCTGTCCAAACTTATAGACTTAGGGTATGTTTGAGAGTGCTTTTGTATGAAGCACTTTTACTCAGTAGTTCTTTTTTTAGAAAGACATAAATTTATTTGAAAAAAATCCAAGTGCTCTTGTGAATGTATTTAGAAGGTGCTTCCTCTAGAAAGCACTTCTAAGTGTTTTTATAATCCAAAAATTTTTTAATTTTTATTTTTTGCCAAACACAAATAAAAACGTTTTTGACTATTTAAAAGCACTTTTAAGACTTCTAAAAACATTGCAAACAAGTCCTTACTTGCTGAAATTTTTGTCATTACACTTACATGTGTCAAGTGATGGTGACACTAATGAATTTTCTTGACAAAAGGGTGGGCATGAAAATGAATAAATTATTTGGATCATCCTAATTGATTATTTTGTAGACCATCTCTCTAATAGAGATGAGATCCACATGTACGTATGAGTCTTATATGAATAGGTTCCACCTCTTTTAAAAAGATATATGGCCCACAAAGTGATTAGTTGAAATAACCCCCATAACATTATGCTGTGAAAATTAGAATTCATGTGTTGTAGTAATTAATTGGATTGGCACAAATATGAGTCAGTTCTTAATTGAATCGTCTCAGTTTCTCAATCCACTCAAATTATTCATAATCATTTAAAAATATTA
The DNA here is from genome assembly GCA_003254865.1 of Dryas drummondii. NCBI lineage: Eukaryota > Viridiplantae > Streptophyta > Magnoliopsida > Rosales > Rosaceae > Dryas > Dryas drummondii. The sequence continues at coordinate 564,534 of QANW01007615.1, read as the reverse complement.
TTATAATTGTAGAAAAATAGTATTAAATACCAAATATCAATAGTTTTCAGCAAAGCAATAAGATACTAATATTTTTTAGTTTAGATACTAATCTAGAACAAGACATTTTAGATTATGTCACAAATTAGTTTACAGTACAGTTGTGACTGTTTCAAATTCATAAAAATTCAAAATTTATAAAAGTTTAATGCTTTTGATTTAGGCTTGGGAAATGAAGTCATATAACTCAGAGACTAAAAATTAATCTTTAAACCTTGCAAATATTGAAAAAACAACAAATCAATAAAAAAAAGTATGACTGTTACCAGTCACAACTCAGTATAACCATGTTTTTTAAAGTTTGTACATAAACTGAAATTTAGTATCTAAAGTGAAATGACATAAATGTGTTGGTAGTTAAAATGAAAAAACATTGCAATTTGGTACTTAAAATCAACGGACCTTTATAATTGTAGTTTTTATCCGCTACAATTATAAATGAAGCTGAAAAAAAAAAAAAAAATCAAGCATGACGCAAATTTAAAGGGCGCTGAACTTTTGTCCTTAAAATTATAAAATCAATTTCTTTTGCTCTTCGATAAAATTATAAAATCAATTATAGTTAATCTTTTCTCTTTCTCCAAAAAAAAAAAATCCTTTTCTCAATCCCTGTGTACGTATATGACAGTGAGTTATTTTCTGTTTTTTGTGCATATATGCATGTCTCCAAGGCATTCTCAATGCCTCTGTATTAATTTTACTTCTCAGACTAATGAAAAAACTAATCTTTAAAAACTGTATAGAATTCGAGTTTGGAGATGATATATACCATATATATATACGTATACTTTGCTTGGGAATTGACTTCTTTAAATATAGAGAATATTCTTTTTGGTGTAGAATATAGAGAATATTCTTCTACGCATGGAACTCTATATATATATACATACATTAAATATAGAACAAAATATTTTCGAATTGGTTATCTACTTTTTTTTTTTTTGGTAGAAAGTAGGGCTACAAGCCCACAGGAAACACAAAGACTAGCCACAAACAGATCTGGGCTTAGTCAAGCCAATACAATCAGTATAAAATAAGCTAATAACAGGAGGGGGAGGACATAAGAATAACTCAAAGCCTAAATTCCTAGAATGCCCTGACATACATATTATTTTCATATTATTTTCAATGCCTTATAAAATTTTGGGCAGATCACCATTTTATAGTGTTGACTCTTGTTTCAATTTTTTTAATCAAATCCTAGTAATTTATATTTATAATTAAATTTAAAATTAAAATTTCGTCCAAATTTTTAACCAAATTTTTCGTGTTACCTATGCAATGTTAGCAACTTAGCATTTGCAAGTTTGGAGCAAAACGGTCATAAAATTGGTATAGTTGCACTTCACATGTTGATAAAAGCAAGAATTTCACCCTTTAGATATAGACAAAATTTTAATTTTGTACTTAATTGTTAATGTAAACTATAAAAACTTGAATTAAAAAATTGAAACAACATGGACGAAATTGAAGTAAGGACCAAAATAGAGGGACCAAATGATCATTTGCCTTAAATAATTTTATGATCATGTTATTTATCATTCAGATATTAAATTTAAATTTAAATATTAAGATTTTAGTAATTATTATAATCATACATATTGGATATTACTTTATTTAAAAAATGAAACTACTATTAAAAAAAAAGGAATGGAGAATACTACTCCGAAAAATGTTACTCATACCAAATTATTTTGGGCAAATGACCAATTCGTAGTTGAGTGTTTTTCAATTAGATACTGTTTGTTTGAATTTTTTACCATTGTGTATATATTGTAGTTCAGTTTTATTTACAATCAAGAACAATTTGAAAAATTCGTCCATTTGTAAGACAAAAACATCATTTCTTTATTATTTATAATAGTTCTATGAAGTTGATTTAATGCATAAACGACTGATGAAATGCATGTCGATTTTATTTAAAACATAAGAAAACTGACCATCCATATAACAAATTGACGAATTTTTCAATTTATCTTTATTTGTAAACGAAATAAAACTACATAATTAAAACTACAAGACCAAATTGAAGAAGCACGTAGTTTAGACCGGTCATTTGCCCTTTTTTTTTGTTTTTCTCAACTAAATGATTATGATCACCATATATCAATAAGTCTTTAGAACAGATGCAGCATGTCCGCATTGAGTGATAGAACATACAAATTTTTTAGCCCTAATCAATCGCTTGGTACCTAATTTTTCAATTTAAAGTTAAGTTTTAAACTTTTAAGTTTAAACTTATCGGGAATGGAATCAAAATCGGCTGAGAAAGCGGCCTTGACCACTGGAAGAAAGATCTATAATTTTGAAAATAAAGTACCACGTTCCTATTAGTACTGAAAATCTGTAATGGAAAAAAAAAAAAAAAAAAAAAAAAAAAGTGCAGTGATTCGCTTTAGAGAATTTTTCCAACATATATATAAACTAAATAATCCAATTTTTATCTTGAGGCAACAGGTTTTGTCAAAACACGACTTCCCTATTATATTTCTATTCCAATTTCAACCAAATAACAGAATTGATCTCTTCCATTTCATTTTTTTATTTATTATATTTATATTCCAATTTCATTCCAACCATCAAACGTCACCTAAACGCGTTAAAACAATTGTTTCATGCTTTGCAAAATTTTTGTGCAGCTCCTATTAAAAACAGAAAGGGCCTGTTTATTATAGAGTGCTAGGCACTTTCCATTATATAATGGGTCCCAATGTCCCATGCAATATTAATCTTTCTAATTAATGATGAATGTTGCACGATTGATGCCTTTGATATTTATTCAAATTTGGCTGGCTACTCCCATATCCATTCAAAGGCGACTGCTCCCTGCACATGCATCTACTTCCGCTAGATAGAATTCTGGATTTGTCTTTTTCTTTTTGTGAAATTCTATTTATACCCAACACTTTATTCTCCTTATCCTATACCAGTTTTTAACATAAATAAACAATTAGATTCTAATATGAACTAACTATTAAGAACAAATGATATTTTATAATAAAAAAATTTCAATTTACTCTTTATACACTACACATGAACTATATATAATGTGGCCACCAACCGAACAACACTACCATATTCGACTGGTGACTACCGAATGACTTATACAAATTCGCTACCTAGCTTCTTTCCAAATATAAATATTTAGCAAAATATTTTGAAACCATTCGGTGGAGGGATTCTGAATTATTGTAACTCACTCAATGATTGGCCACCTAAATACTCTTATTGTATTCGATGAACCAGTACGTGCCCGAATGATCGCTTGACAAACTTAAACCCTAGACCCCATGAACCCAAAATAACACATTATTTATGTCAAAATCTACATAAAAATATCAATATTAGCCATAAATAACAACAAACAAGTTTTAAAACATATAATGATGAAATAGTTTCCTAAATTTATGATTCATGATGAAAATGGTGAGAAAATGGGAGTGGGTGGGTCAGTTTTCTTCTTCAATGTTTTGTTGGGTTTGAAATAATGAAAGGTATTATGTATAGTGAAAAAATATAGTATTAGTGTAGATATTTAGAAAGACAAGGGTATAACGGAAATACTGTATGGATATAGTGAGTAAATGACAATTATTTAAAGTAATTGTAGGGTGTAGTGAGAATGTAGGGTTTAGGGTAAGGAGAGCAATTTGTTGGGTAAAAATAAAATTTCCCTTTCTTTTTTCTTTTTAATTTTCCATAATTAGTATAGACTGTTATGATTAGAATATCATTTATGAATTTATAATTGTGAGTTCACCAAATCAAAAATGAAAAAACAATAAATTTGACTTCACACACCTAAAAAATGTTATGAATCAATTTTCTTTTAGACTCATTTATTAATTTATCGTCTGTTAACGATAAGTGACAGATCACTAATTTAATTACTTAAAAGGACATTTGCTCATCTTATTACTTTTTCATGACAAAAAGCATCATCGAGCACTCGACACGGTAACGCTGCAACTACGATAACTGCATATGCAATTATAATATTGCAACTACACTATATATTCTCCATAAAAAATACTAAATTTAAATCTAAATTGAATAAATCCCCTAAAATATACCTAAACACATTATAAAAAATAGTAAATTAGAAAAATCTCCTTCAAATTCATATTTTCTACACTAAAACCCATGTAATTATTTTTTCGTGTGATAACTCGATCCTTTGACCACTTGACAACTCATCATTCTTTCTATTTTAAATTTTAAACTTTGTAAATTTCTCATATGCTCTCAATCCTATTTAATTAGATGGTTTTTCCTTAGTTGAATATTTATTTTTTGTAACGTTTGTATTTACTCTTTACAATTTTTTGTGCTTTAATTAATGCTAATGATTCATTGTTGAACATTTTTTTTCGAATGTCAATCATGAATACCCATATATGATTTTTTTTTAAATTATACTAATAATAAACAAATAAATAACCTACAATAATTCTCATTAATAAATAAATAAATAATGAACCTAAAAAAAAATTCTATATAAATATAATGAACATACACACAATTCTAATGAACTAATTATCATTAACAAATAAATAACCTACAACAACTAATGAACCTACATACAATTCCTATGAACAAATAAATAACCTACACAAATTAAAGAATCTACATGAACCAACATACATACAATTCTCATTTGTAGGTTCCTTATTGACTCAATCATGGTATGAAGAATATATATATACAAGAATGCTCTAAAACTAACTAGTTAGTAAGTTAATACAAAGCTAACCACTCTATTGGGCCCATTGCACAATGTAATTTCAAAATCGGAACCGTTTATTTTTTAGGCCCTAATTCAAAGATCATTCCTGTAAAAAATCTTCAAAATCGGAAGTTATATAGCCATTTGATTATAATAACAACTATTTCTATGTTTTTATCGAAAATACTGATCGTCTATTTATTTAATCTCAGTTAGGTGACTACATGATTTTCGATTTAGTTGATTTTTTATAATAATGATCTTTGAACTAGGGCCTAAATAATTAATGGTTTGGATTATGAAATTAGTGATGTGGTAGGTCCAAAAACATGGTTAGTGTAACAAGGCTACTTTTTCGGCCGCCCATGCCAAGACTTGTAAGGGTCTTACAGTTAGCTTCGTATTAACTTGCTAACTAGTTAGCTTTAGAGCGCTCCTCTATATATATATATATATATATATACACCACACCATAAAAGGTGTCTTAAATTATGTGTTTTAATGAATTTAAGGGGATTCTTTTTCTAATGGGAGAATTTATGGCAATTAATTAAAGAGTGACACAATTTACAAAAAAATATTAATTACACAATGGCACAATTTGTAAATTGTAGATATTTAATGGAATATTGTTATCCTACGTGGAGCAGAATTTTGAATATGGACTTTAACTATTAAAAAAAAAAAAAAAAGCAATAGTGTAAGACTCCACAAAAAAAAAAAAACAAAAGCAATTTAATAGACTAATATCGAAATCGCCCTATAAAATAAATTAAAAAACTTAATCATCCCCAAAACTATGAAGATTCAAGTAGAATATAAGGAAAATTGCATTTACAACTCTGCAGCTATATTTGCTGAGCAATCAACATTTATGCCAACCGATAAGCAACTACAAATTTGCTAATGCACGCAGAAAATATTCTATTGTTACGTTATTTAATTGTCCTTGTCATTTTGAATAACAAATTTTACCCTCTTCTTTCTCATTGTCAGGTTCAGTCATTTGCAGGTCTAGTGAAGGTAGTGATGCAGGTTTTATCCGATGTTGAGTGTGGGCAATTTTCTTATGTTGCATGGTGTGCATGGTCAGACATGAATGATTTTGTTTTCTCTCAACGGTATGTTGATCCGGGCTTGTCTTGTGAGCTTGCATTTCATCTCCACACTGAGTTTGTTGTGTCAACTTGCAAACTCGGCATGGGAGAGGTGCTCGCCAGGCCCATTGGCAGCCGCCACCTCCTGGTCAGGTTGTAGTGAGTACGGATGGTACGTGCTTTTTGGTCCGATATTGGGGTGGTTGGTGTTGGTGCTGTGTTCCGTAACAGCGAAGGTGAAGTCTTGGCGGCTATGGCCCTTCCCCTTTATGGCATCTCCATCCCTCAACAAACTGAAATATATTATGGCAATTTGTCACGGGTTGAAACTTGCTCAAGCAGCTGGGTTTGATTCTTTTACTTTGGAGTCGGATGCTCAAGCTTTGGTCTTTTGGCTTCAGCGGATGGAAGATGATTTGGCACTTGACGGGCATGCACTTATTAGATGATGCAAGGGTTTTGTTGCGTGGTTTTAATAATGTGAAATGTGTCTTTCTCCCTCGTGATTGTAATCGTGTCGCTCATAGTTTGGCACATTTCGCTTTGAGTTGTAGTGATGTCCATGTTTAGCATTCTGAGCTCCCATCTTGGTTGGAGTCTTGGGTCAAAAAGGATATTGCAAACCCTTGATTTGCATCAATGAACATTTGATTATCCAAAAAAAAAAAAAAAGTTTTTTTTCGAGTAATAAATTTTAGAGCTAATTACAAAATACCCCTCACAGGTTTATTGTCATTTTCAATTTCCCCTATAAGGTTTCAGCTTTTTCAATGCAGTACATATAGTTTTCAATTCAGTAGTGCTAGATATACACATTTTTATATCACAATTTCATACCACCTTATGTGGCAACTTACATAGCATTTATACATTGAATACTAAAAAATAAAAATAAAAACTCAAAAAGGAAAAGAAAAACTCTGTCAAATAAAGTAATGACACATGAGATGGTATAAAAATGTGATATAAGAATATGGTAAGTATAATATTATTTTTTTCAATTTAAGTCAATGTGCAAACTAAAAAAAGAAAAAACTAAAAAAAAAAGACTCATCTACCCCCACCCTCAGCCTTGCCCCACCCAGTCACGTCGTCCCCCCACCTTCCCCAACCATGTCNACGACGGGGAAGCCAGAGAGAGAAAGAGAGAAAAAGTGAAAGAGAGATAGGGCTGGGAAGGGTGGGGGTAATTGAGTTATTTTTTATTTTTAGTTTTTTTTCTTTTTTCTTTTTTTCAGTTTGTATATTGATTTAAATTGAAAACTATATGTAATACATTGAAAAAATTGAAACCTTATAGGGGAAATTGAAAATGACACTAAACTTAGGAGGGGTATTAATTAGCCCTAAATTTTAAATTTATAATACACGATTTTAATGGTGCAGAGCAAATACCATCAGCCACCAGCAGCAAGATGGAAACATTAACTTATTTTAATTTTAAGAAGTTTCTATTAACTTCAATTTTTTAATGTTTCAAAGAAAATTATATCTAAAACTTTGATGAAGTCTTATTATATTTCCAACGAATTGTGCGTGGTTCTATTTATTTATTTTTTATTTTTTATTTTTTATTTAAGGATCAAGAAAGTAATGGCGGTCAAGTTTGGTTGTTAACAACAAATTAACTTCTGATCGTATCTTAATTAACTTCCACAAAGTAGACCAATATAATCTCCCAGTTCATCATATTGTACATAGAATGCAATGATATATGAACCACTGCACCTTCTAACAGTCTTTTCTTATTTTTTCTTTTCGCTTTTTAATCAACATGCACTACAAGAAATGTGAGCAAAACACATCCCTCATTGGTGGCACAAAATGGAGTAGCAATTGAGAACTTTAGTCCCTATTGTCCAATTGTCATAAATTTTTGTTAAAATCGAGGCACTTCAGCCCTATTTCCCAATTATCACCCCATTCTATGCTATCAATGAGAGTGAGTTTTACTCACATTTCTTGCAGTGATGCTGCAACATTGGATCACTGAAATCTAAGGCGCAAATTTAATTCTTATAATATATAGCCTTTACTACAACTACAAAATAGATTTTATGCTTTCTGAATTTACATATAACCCCTTTGATTGACAGTCAAAATCTTGATAAAAAGATGAAAACGTTGTTGTGGTAAGAAGATGGATGTGATTTTCCCACACTATAAAACTCTCTTTGCACTTCTTTATTGATTTTTTATGTTTTAATATATTTTAACAATTGATTTTCCGAAATTTGTCCTCAAATTTTCATAAATGCATTAAAAAAATGTATTAAAGGAAAATTTGAAAAATTAATTGTTAAAATAATATAAATTAAAAAAAAGACATGAAAATCAAAAGAAGATTGTAGTGAAAACTTATGGAGTGCCAAAATCGCTTTCTTGGAAAAAAAAAAAAAGAAGAAAAAAAAAAAAACTATTTGGTCGGCGAAATCCAGCATCCCAGTGGCAGCACCCTAGTGGGTGCTGGACTTTCAACGACAGCCACAGCCTTTCTTGCAATTCTCTAGTGTTTCTTTCCACACTAAAACCAACAAAAAAATCAAGTATGTAATCAAGTTGCAAGTGCAAACTGTATCATCTTCTTATCTGTTTGTTCTTTTTATTTTTTATACAATGCATCATCTTCCTGTTTAATTAATCTTGCTCAAACCTTCGAGAATTTTCACCAATTGAGGCCCATTGGATCATTATAATTTATAATCCTCCTTCAGGACCACTTTAGAGTGGGAAAAGTGGCTAGCTCACTGCACCTCAAAAATTTTATTGCTGTTGACCGTAAGTTCATAACACTATGTTACATGAACGTTCTACCAATTCACACAAATTAAAACATCTATACAATTATTAAAATAAGGGTTCAAACAAAAAATACATAGAAGTTCCACTAAAAAAGACGAAGACAATTAAAAGCTAGGGAAGCCCAAACAAATCAACCCATTGAGTAGAAGCCCAAAACCGAGCAGAAAGGCTAGGCCCCGAAACAACAGCACACGTAAAAATAACGTGGGGATTATATCAGCTTGTAAAGATGAGAAGGTCCTGACTGGTTAAGACCCAAATATTATTTCTAGTTATCATGAGTACTGTTACAGACATTACTTTATATCTTAATTTTATACATTTTAATTGATTAGAAATTTATCATTTATTTATTTATGAGTCAACTTTACACTTAATTTATTTACAATAAATAAGAAATTGACCGGTCAATCTATCACATCAGTTAAAATCAACAAATTAGAAAGCATTATTGTTGTATTATATATGGTTGCATGACGGAAGGTTGTTGTAACCACCACCCAACTTGTAGCTAGTATGGATTGAAAAAAACAGACAAAAAGAAACAACTAATTAATAAAAGTGCATGAAGTTTGTCCTCTTTATGAGATTAATTATTGATATGCATTAATTATATGTTTGTTTTCTTACAGAGATTAATTGTATCTGCATGCAATTCGAAGTTTAGAACCCATTGGGTCTTCTGAAGCAAGTCCTACCTACTAAAATCATTAAGGATCATTCTAATAAAGCTAGCTAACTAGCTTAAGTTTTGGACGGTTGTGAAAACGATACGTAGATTCAATTAATTACACTTATAATCTCTGAAGTTTATTATTTTTTTATATATATTTTTTGAGATTTTAAAAATTACATATACATACTTTGAAGTTTCAAAATTATTATATATAACCCCTTATAAGAGAAAAAGATAAATAAATAAAAATAAAAATATTTATATTGAGGTTAGACCTTACACCTTAAATAATCTTATTAGACCATTTAACTTCTTAGCATGCTATTTTGCATTATTTTGCATTATTTTTTGTCTCATTATAATAAATTATATATAATAATTTTGAAATCTCAGGAGATGTATGTGTCATTTTTAAAATCCTAAAAAATATATATAAAAATACGATAAAACTCAAAGGTTGTAAGTGTAATCGTCTATATGTAAATCACTGAATGATCTACGCAAGTACTCTCTTTGCTATCAGCTATCACCGACTCTTTCTACACTTTATGAACATGAAGTGTGTTGCTTGTAGTCAAATTCTTGCATTGCTTTTCACACGAGAGAAAAGAGAACACCTTTTACACCTGCCTGCTTGATAATAATAGTGATTGGTGTGTAGTGTGTACGCTCACTGGAGAAGAGCTCACTTCACATGACATTCAATACAAATTTCATTGGTATCAGATTCGGATTGTGATTAGGAAGATATATAACATCATATTGTTAGTTATTAACTTCAATTCATTGACAAAATGAATGCCTTACTACTGTCTATACATGCAATATTTCAACTATGGATACTAGTTGATGGTGTCGGCTGGAGACAGGACAAAAATGGAAGAGGCTAACATTCAATGGAGGAATGTACGTGGACATAATTTAACAAATTAATGAAGCAGCATTTGTTGGCTAATTTTTGTACTTGATTATTGACATGTTATTAGTGCTGCCAAAATATATATACTTTCAGTCTTCAATAATGTTAGTCACCAAAATTATTACCAAATAATGTGTTTTTTTAGACCTATCTAGTATCTTACCTACTACAAATAAATGAGGTTCGTATTTCAATAATTGAAAGACTACATTTGAATTAGAGGAGTCAAATGGGCCGGGTTGGTTTGTTTAAATTGGGCCCATTGTATTTTCGTATCATGTTTTGGCCGGCCTATATAGTTAAAACTTAGATCCGACACGGCTTATGGTTTTCGAGCCATTAGTGTTCGTGTCGTGCTTTAAATGAACCAGCTCACAAGCTTTTTTTTTTTTTTTTTAAGGTGAGAAAACTAATTTTATGATTTTTTTAATTTATAATTAAAATAATATTCTTTTAATTTGAATGATTAAATGAGCTCCTGACTACCAATAATTTTTCTTAATTGCCCGCCCCCAAAACTCTTGTCGTCATTCTCCTTTGCTAAACACGTTACGGGCCAAGCCCATAGGCTGCCCCAAAACCTTATTTAAAATCGTGATGGGCCTAACTCATATATATGGTCTTGGGTTGCACCATGAGAAATACTCCTTCGATTCTTGCCCATTAAGTCCTCTTTTCAAGTCTAATTGCCAAAAACCGTACCACCTTTTCAAACAACGGATCTGCCTCATTTCGGATGCATGCGGTCTGGATTATAATAGAGGGNTGGGGGGAGGAGCGAGGGAGGGGGTGGGTTGTGTATGGAAGTTTGTGGTATGTGGGGGTGGGTGTGGCAGGGGGAGGGGAGGGCGATGACAGAGGGAAGAAGAGAAATGGAAGGAGAAAAAGGAAAGGAGAGGGGGAGAGAGAGAAGAGAAGGGAAGGGTTGAGCCGCCGGCAACCCCGCCGGCGACCTTGCCAGTGGTGGGGGTGGCTGAGGGAGGTGTCGGGGTGGGGTGTGTGTTGTCTGGGTTTTGGGAGGGGTGTGTATAAGTTGGGATATTTTGGTAATTGGGAGGGGTGTGTATATGAGAAATGTTAATTGTGGGAGGAGTGTGGGGGTGTGAAGCGAGAAAAAGTGAGGAAAGGGTGTGCAAAAAGAAATTTAAGGGTGTGCAAATAGCAGCACTCTTATAATATCTATTCCTCCACTGTATGTATCTAAACTCCTCCACTAGATTGACAACAGCTGCCCAACAATCAGCTTCAGAGTTTATTAAACCATATGATAACAAAGAAGTTCTTTTATAACTGAGAAGAGTTCACCTACATAATTATCCTTGTGTTTATTACTCTTTCTTTATTTCCCTTTATTGTCTTATAACTCCTGTAACTCCTTACATACTTATCCTTGTGTTTATTACTCTCTCTTTATTTCCCTTTATTGTCTTGTAACTCCTATAACTCTCTTTATTCCCCTTTATTGTCTTATAACTTCTGTAACTCCCTCTACACTTTATATACAATCTAGACAACAAGTCCTCAATTATCCGAGGCATTACAATTCTATTATATTTTCAAATACTCTTTATGGTATCAGAGCAGCAAGTCTAACGACGCTGTCTTTTTCCTTCTTCTAACCACTCTTCCTCTTCATTATGGGAACAAAATCCTCTTCCTCTCCTATTTCCATTGGATCTGCTGTATCACAACCAGCAGCTCCTACTGTTACACACTCCTTGAATGTGCATCTTGATAAGAATAACTACGTATTATGGCTTGCCCAAATTGTGACACTTTTGCGAAGTCGTAATCTTTAAGGTTTTGTGAATGGGGACCTTCTATGTCTTGCTCCTTTTCTCAACGATGATACTGGCAAGATCACTGATAAAGTCAACCCAAAATATGAAGAATGGATCTTTCATGATCAAACTGTTTTATCATAGATTAATGGTTCTCTGTCTCAACCAATTCTCGGCACCGTCGCCCGTTGTACATCTGCTCGAGAGTCCTGGCTCAAACTTGAAGAGCGTTTCGCCTCCTAGAATCAACAATATATTGTTGAACTTCGTTCCGAGTTGATGAATACTCGTCGAGGTGATCTTAGTATTTCTGATTTTTTGGATCGTTTAAACTCTATTGCTGATCGTTTGTCTCTCCACTACACCAAAATGGAGCTTCCACGGCGGGCGTTGCATGCCGTAAATTGATATTTACGGCGTGCCTCTGTGTGCCGTTGAAGCGCATGCCGTGAAAAGTCTATACTTATAATGGCGTGCAATATAAGCCGTAAATATAAACAAAACACGTCATAAATAAAGATCTTTCACGTTTAAGATTACAATTTACGACATGATCTGCACGCCGTAATTAGTCTACATATTACGGCTTACATTTGCACGCCGTCTTTCAGTTATTTACGACATGATCTGCACGCCGTAATTAGTCTACATATTACAGCTTACATTTGCACGCCGTCTTTCAGTTATTTACGACATGATCTCCACGCCGTAATTATTCTACATATTACGGCTTACATTTTGCACGCCGTCTTTGAGTTTTTTTTTTTTTTTGCTTATTTATACATATGCAACTTAATTTCTATCTAGCTTCATACACTTGCCAATTAATTTTACCAAATAAAATACTGCATCAAGATAAATGTAAGAGAAATACACACTTCATTGAAATTATGGTAATCAATTCCAAATACAAAGTCACATTTTTAAGAGTTAGAAATTAAAGAGTAAATAACAAAATGCAAGCCAAAACAAGATATATTTCATAAGTACCAAGAGTTCCTAACTATATATGCTGCCCTGATTGATATAAAAAAAGGTGCAATAAACTAGCCTCCCATACAGCCATATATTGGATCCACCAACAAAATGTTGACATTCCCTTTAACTACTCTAGGAACCTCATCTCGTACCTGAAAATAATTATTAGAATAGTGAGAAGTTTAGCATAATGTATGACATCAAGTAATAAAAATTAAGTTTAGACTTGAAAGGAAAAATTAAGTAAATCCATGCTCCAACCCCAATTAGCTGTAGTACTTAGTTATGATTAATACATTTGGAAACAAATGCAGTGCCAAAAAGAAAATTGGTTAATCTAGAAACATATCATTGTGGTACTTGATATTTTATNGATCAAAATCCAATGGCTGGTATTTAAATCCGGATAAAATACTTTTCTTTTTGGAATAAACGTCAGGCATTAGATTCTGATAAAATAGCTGGTGAGCATAGATTTTCATACATACATATTCCCAATAGACACTGCCTGTCCTATGCATACATGTATTCAAGCACAACTATTCTGGCAACTACCAGTGGAAATTGAGTCTCAATTCTTACTCATTTCTGGATGCTTTGGTATCACGTGCAAACATCTTATATGATAATAAGATCCTTGGATCCTTGGATGCAATATCACCAATTGCAACAACTTCATTTGTCCCAAGCCAACTTAACAACTTGCACTTTGTATTCTCAGGATGATCAGAACATAGAACAGCTGCATTTTCCTTTTGTTTGCTTTGTGATGTATTAGTTGCAGAATGTTGAACACTTGGATTTGTTGTCTGTTTTCTTTGTGATGCCTCATTAGCAGAATGTTGAACACTTGTGTTTTCTTTTTGCTGTAACAATGCTTAAGACATCAATTAAACCAAATTTTAACACAAATCTAATATGAACAAAATGAAATCATTATGTTTATCCTCATTACTTACAGTGTTAATCCCTCCTTTGTCTAACTTAGAAATAAGATCTTGCATCTGATTTTTCAAGTCCTGCATCTCATTCTCCAATTTATTGAACTTATCACGCATATGTGTTTGACCTTCCACCTTTGAAATGGTTGCCCCAAATCCAAGCCCTCTTAGTCTTCCTCGTGGGTCAGGACCAAGTACTTTTGTAAGGGCATCATCTTTAATAGAGCATTTCTCCAAGTCTGCTGCCTTGTATTTTTTCACTTTTTGCTTCAAGTACATAATTGAAAATATAAATATAAATAGAAAAATAAAAATTTAACCATAAACATAAAAGTATACAGCAGATAATTTTTTACCACTATCTCTGGATCCTCAACTTCTTCATCCTCATTATTTTTCTTCGTTTCATAACCACGGATCCAGACATCAACCCTTGAAATTGCATCTGGTGTTTCACTTTCTTGTCGCTATAAAATAACAAGTAGAGATCAACTAATGCTAATATTACATTGCAGACTTTCTCACAGGACAAAATTCATATGAAATTAAAAAAGATTTTACCATTTCCTCTTCCAAACGAGCAAAGCTTTTACGGCTTGTCCTATGCACTAAAGTTTGTTTTGCCCTCATCCTTTTAAATCTTTCACATTTTTCCTATGAAAAAAATATATAAATAACTAGTTAGTATAAAAAAACAAATAGAATGTTGGAGAATATTGGCTGAAAACAGTAGATAGCCCACAAGTATACTTGAAAGAAAATGTCAAAAACCATTACCCTGAATGTTGTAGAGGTTCGTTTTTTGACAAAAGATTGCCATTCCTCCATGGAGTGAATGTTATCTGGTTTGAGGAGGGCAGCAGCACGTTGTAGGCCGACCACTTTAGCTTGCTGCATCACTTCTTTAATTAATAAGGATCGAAAATCTCTCCAATGCTTCTTCAACTTTTGAAATGTATATTTCTTGTGGCATTCCTCAATAGCGACTTTTTGCTGCACCAAAAAAAAATGTATACAAAGTAAAATTAGAGTGAAATTATAGATAAATTATTCAATGTGAATGTGGGAAATATATTTCTCTACAATACCGTGATATGCTCCCATATTTGATTTCTAAATTCTTGTGAAAGGTCCTTCCAATTCTCCAATGTCACTGGCAGTAGCTCTCTTGCTGTGGTACCAAGGAATGAAGCAAATTTTGCTACATCACCTCTATATGGTTGGCCAGAATAATTGAACTCCACTATAAGACGAGACGTTTTTGCTTTTCCTTTGCTAAGATTCACCATTTTTGTCTTTCCCCTAGGCTTTTTCTTTGATATTTCAGGGTTAGATTCATCTTGAATTTCTGGATTATTAGGTACTTCATTAGGTGAAACCGTTAGTGGAGAATTAGACCCTCCACCTGATATTCGTAAGGGTTCATTCCCTTGTTGCATGGCTGCAGCTATAGCAGCTAACTGTTGCTTTTTCCCTCTCTTAGCTCCTTTTTTTGAAGACTTCATAGAACATACAAAAAAAATTTATAAGAATAACAAGCCCAACAAATAAAAAAGTTTATAAGAATAACAAGCACAACAAATAAAAAAATTGTTTTAAAAAAACATAATTTGAAATGTATATGACATATTAAATGAGAAATAGGTCGAAGCTTACTTCCCCAGCCATTACTTAAGACCTTAAACAAGTCTGACCTGCAGTGCACAATGTAGGTCCAATTAGCAATGGCAAATGTAATATAAACAAAAATTATTAGAGGTATATATGCAAATGAAAGAAAGCTACAGGGAAGTATATATACAAATGAAAGAAAGCTACAGGAACCCAGAAAGAAAGCTATAGGAAGTAGCTCATGCACGCTCTGTTACTAGTGTCACTCTTCATTATCACTCTGTTAAGCAAACAAAAATTATTAGAGGTATATAAACAAAAATTTGTAAAACAATAATATATGCAAATGAAACCAATAGACCAATAATTCACGATTATAATTACCGAATTATAAGTCATGTCCTCACAATCATGTCTAACATAATCTTCATCATCAAGGTTTAGGTCAAGTCGAGAGACATCTACTGGTGCAGATGGCGTGTAATCATTCTCATCAGCATTTTCAAACTCATAAAAACCTCTTGGTGGTGCCTTTAGTACAACATACCAGTTGGACGTATCATTCTCTCTTGAGTAAAACACTTGCTTTGCTTGTGATGCCAATATAAATGGATCTTTCTCAAATTGATGTTGCCCTTGGTGGAGATTAACCAATGTAAACCCATCTTCAACCTTGACACCATTTCTTATATTTGCCCAATCACAATGAAAGATAGGGAATTTATAATGGCTATAGTTTAGCAAAATAATTTCATTTATAACACCAAAGTATGGTATTTTTCCAAGAACATGTGAAGTGTCTCTTGCACTTGCTCGACACATTGTATCTGCTTCAATGGAAACCCCACTATTCTGTGTGCTTTTCTCAGCATTCCTTGTGTGAAATCGATTTCCATTAACAATATAACCAGAAAATGATTCAACATAGTTCAGAGGCCCACATGCAATCCACCTCAGCATATGTGACATTTCACTACTACCACTTTTTTTCACTTTATTTGATAGCCATGCACTGAAAGTATCTATATGTCTCTTCTGTAAAAGGCTTTCATTTTTCAAAAGACGCATATCTGAACGCTTAAGTTCCTCTAAATGCATGCTGTACAGGAAATTTAGACTGTGAGTAACAACAATATAAACCAATACAACTCACTGCCACAAATGTTAATTTTACTTACTCTTTGTATGGTTTTACTTCTGAAATATTGAACAAAACATAACGATGAGCAATTTCTAGCATGTCAGAATTCATTGTCTTCAACTTTCCATAACCAATTGGGCGTCCTTCTACTATTTTTTCATCTTCAAAATCCTCATTGCGTCTATGTTGAACACCTATTTCAGCTGCTTGTTTCATGTACCCACTACAAAACCGTGTGATCTCTTCAGCTAAATATTTTTCAGCTATGCATCCCTCAGGTCTTGAACGATTTTTAACATAGCTTTTTAGTACCTTCATAAACCTAAATCACAAGAAAAAGTCATACTAAAAATTATAATTAATATTAACTTCGGTTATAATTAATAAAGTACATTGCGAATGTCACCTTTCAAATGGGTACATCCAACGAAAATGAACAGGGCCACCAATCCTAGCTTCTTGTCCAAGGTGAATGACTAAATGAACCATAATGTCAAAGAAGGATGGAGGAAAAAACCTTTCAAACATGCACAAAGTCTCTGCAACATCATCTTCAAGTTTTTCTAAGTTATTTTTATCAATCCCCCTTTGACATACTTCATTGAAAAATGCACATAATCTGAATATTGTAACCCTTGGTCCCTTTGGCAAAAGTCCTCTTAATGCACTGACAACANTTGCAATCTTGCAATGACACACGATTTGAAATGTTGGAGCTATAACCATCTGGTAATGTCAAATTTAATAGCCTTTTACAGAAAACTTGTTTCTCTTTTTTGGATAAGACATATGATGCAGTTGCACAAAGAAAACCAGCCCCATCATTTTTTGGATGTAGTTCTTTTCTTATGCCCATCTCTTCCAAATCTTTACGAGAATTTAAGCTATCTTTTGTCTTGCCTTTCATATTCAAGAGAGTACCAATAATGCTCTCACAAATATTTTTCTCCACATGCATCATGTCCAAATTGTGGCGTAATAGTAATGTCTGCAATATTATCCAAAGTTATCTAAAATTCAACAACAAAAACTATGAAGTATTTTTAAAATTTAATAAAAATAAAGGGGAAAGCGACAAACCTCCCAATATGGTAACTCAAAGAAAATCGACTTCTTCTTCCATGGCCAAATAGGACTTCTATCTTTCTTCCTCTTTTTGTTTCTCTTATTCTTCGACTTTCCCCAATCATTTTCAAAATTCTCGACAAACTGATGAATATCTGAACCAGTTAATATTCTAGGCTTCCGTCCATGTTCTTTAGTTCCATCAAACCAATCTTTTTTAACCCGAAATGGGTGATTGTGCGGAAGAAACCTTCTGTGACCCATATATGCAAATTTTTTACTACAATTCAGCCATTTTGAACATGTGTTAACACCACATACTGGACATGCTTTTTCACCCTTTGTGGAGTATCCAGATAAATTCCCATAAGCAGGAAAGTCATTTATTGTCCACATCAATATAGCTTTCAAATTAAATGTGGACTTACTGAATGCATCATAAACACTTACACCGTTGATCCATAATTCCTTTAAATCTTCTATAAGTGGTTCCAAGTATATATCTATATCATTCCCAGGTTGCTTTGGCCCTGGGATAAGTAAAGTCAACATTAAATTTTCCTTGGACATGCATAGAGATGGCTGAAGATTATAAGTAACCAAAATCACTGGCCAACAACTATATCTTGAACTAAGATCACCAAACGGATTGAATCCATCAGAAGAAAGGCCAAGCTTGAGGTTACGTGGATCTGAAGCAAAAGAAGGCCACTTATTATCAATTATATTCCATGCCAACGAGTCTACTGGATGCCTCATTTTTCCATCCTGACTTCTATGAGTGTAATGCCATGTTAATTGTTCTGCCATTTCCGGTGACTTAAACATTCTCCTAAATCTCGGTATGATTGGAAAGTACCGCAAGACCTTTGCAGGGACTCCAATGTATAATTTTTTTGTTCGGTCATTCATTTTCCACCGGGAACAACCACATTTCGGACATGTCTCCATGTGCTCAAACTCTTTTCTAAATAAACAACAGTCATTTACACATGCGTGTATCTTTTCATAGCCTAAATCAAATGCCTTGAGTAATTTTTTTGTTGAATACAAGGAATCTGGAAGCCTATTATCACGTGGTAGCATATCACCAAAAATCTCAAGAAGCTCATCAAAAGCTTTGTCAGTTAGACTATATCTAGCTTTATACTTATATAAAACAACAGCTGCAGACATCCTTGTGTAAGTAGAATCTGTATATAAAGGAAGTTCTGCATCCTCCACTAAATTTTCAAAATTTGGCTCTCTTCTTTCTTGTGGTGGTTCTGCAATATCATCATCATCATCATCTTGGCAGAATGCATCCCTATACATTCTATATGTCTCTGGCAATTCATCAGTTCTCTCTTGTACAGATGAACTTGGATTTTCTCCATGAAACACCCATGTAGTGTATGTAGAATCCATCTCATTCATGACCAAATGCTCATACACTATATTAAAATGCTGGTATTGGAGGTTTATACAACGACTGCAAGGACATTGGATCTTTGCTGGATTCCCCTTACTCGCTTGGACCATATCAACAAACCTTCGTGCTCCATCACGATACACTTTAGAATTTCTAAAGGAAAAAAAATCTTATTTTTAATAAGTACTACATGCATATAAACTATCTAAATATGTATAGCTAGGGCCTTAAAAATAACCTTGCATAGTTTACACATTCTTTATCCATGGTCTCTGTCTTTCCTTGGTGTTGCTCTCTAATTAATGTCTAGACACCTTTCCAATTTAAAATTATACAATATATTTGTCAATAAAAGAATTAAATGATTCTTACACAAAAAAAAAACACAAGGAAAACAATATACAGTACTGCAGCAAACCAATACATGTATAAATGCACACACAGCTATGTATGTATTCACTCCATAAAGCAAATGAATATAATCCACACATACATAAGAAATCCAATTCTATCATTCATATACTCTTTCAAGCCTACCAAGCAATAAAAGGTAATGTAAATGAAGGTAATATAATTGAAGTTGAAATAAGAAAATGCAGTTTCTGTTTATCTCTAGATTCTCATATTGAAGTGTGGGAGAAATCAAAGAAGTACAAATATATTGTATTTTCTTTTTTATTTGAGTGCTAGATTTTTACTTTAATCTTCTAGTTTTTACTATATCTTCAGTTGACATGAACAAAGTAGCAAAGGTGTGCCTACCTGTCTTGCAAGCTCAATAGTTTTGCAAACAAAGCTTGAGGAAAAAACGTTTTCCATAGCCCTCTGCAATAAACATTGAATTTTAATTAAAAGAACAATTATAACAATGAAAAATGTGCAAATTTTTAACCTCTGTTTTACTGTTTTTTCTTTTGGTATAGAACTCAGTTTTACTTTGATGGATAAAAAGATAAGACATTTTCCCCTTAAAGCTAATGTACCTAATGGTTCAATACTCCCAGACTCAGGAATTATAGACATGGTTCTGGAGGGGAAAATGGGGTTAGGTGGGGATATGTGGAAGAATTTAAAAATCCAAAACACACACAAACGTTAGAATCAATATTATGTGGGGGTCTAGATATACAGAATATGAGATGAAACTTTTTGAGTGTAAAGAATGATGTCAGATGGCCATTTTGTCATGCCAAGTTTGAGATGCACTTGCTACAACATATTAGGCTTTTGCAATCAGCATTCTAATAAAGTTTCTGCATCACACCAAAATTTTTTCTACACGACAATAAATTGTTAACAAACTTTGCATGGCCTCAATCAAATTTTAGTGTATCATCAAAAGAGGAAAATGCTGAAGGGAAATGAGAAAGCTTTCAATTCATCAAACATAGGAAACATATACTGTACAGATTTCAAAACTACTTAATTTTTAAGTTGTAGCAAGAAACAAATTAAGCAAATATTAGTCAAATGTTCTGTAGCAAACACCAGTAAACCAATTTTCTACGTTTATGAGCTTTAGCAGTTACAGTATCTTCAATATTATAAAATGATTGCAGATACATTCTGGTTGGTGAAAGTGTACATTACATTTAGAGTTCATGTCGTTTTCAAAGACTGCTTTAAGAAAACAAAAACTTATCATGATTATTAGCATAACATTGGAAAGAAAATAAGAGAACTCTACACTTCAGGATATATGTATAATATATTAACATCAAGTTAAAGTTTTTACACAACACATGGGCCTGTTTGAAACATACCTTCACTTCCGCATCTTAACTAACCAAAGCAAGTGTCAGTTTTGCATTTTGATCATTGCCAACCTGAAATTGAAACCAAGGTTTTCAACAAATAAGCTACCCAATATATTACATTCCTGAAATATTGAAAGGGATCAAGATTGGTTATCTTGATTTCCAAAAGGCAATAGAACCCATTAAATTGGCAAAACATAAACAACCCATTAACCCATAAATTGAAAAAATAGAAAACCCATAAAATGTATAAAATTTGAATAAGAAAATATAATTCATAACCCATAAAATTAGGTGAGCAGAAAACGAAATTAGTTAAGTAAAGTAGAGAATGAGCAAATTACAAAAGGGGAATACTAGTACCTTACACCATTTGGATGTTTCTTAAAAAAAATCCAGCACCAACGCCCAGAAAAGTAAAGAGGGAGGATCCACAGAGAGAGAGAGAGAGGGAGGGAGAGAATGGATAGACTGATCGAGTGTTTTGGCGAGAGAGAGCGAGAGAGAAAGAGTAGGAGAGACAGAGAAAGAGGGAGTGACTGTTGTGAAGTTCCAGAAACTGAAGCGCCAAATGAAAATACGCGAGGGAATTTTTCATTCTTTTTTTGGTTTCGCGAGTAAAATAAAAAAAATCAGTTTTAATTATGGCATAAAGTATGCACGCCATTAATAATAAAAATGCACGCCGTAAATTGTCTCACATTTAACGACGCAAAATATGTTTGCCATGATTTATATGCCATTATGGCATGCAGTTAATACACGCCATAAATTGATACATAGAAATAAAATACACGGCGCGCTACCCAAGCACGCTGTAAAACATAATTATTTACGGCGATCAGCAAGTGCACGCCGTAAATTGCACGCCGTGAAAGCTCAATTTTGGTGTAATGCTCTCTAGAAGTCCAGTTCAAGATTGTGATCTTGTAGCTGTTGTGATGAGCAATGTTGGGTCGTTATATGAGAACACAGTGGCCTCTGCTCAAGCCAGGGAGACGCCTATTACTTACACAGGTCTAGAAGTACTTCTCAAAAGTGCAGAGCGCCGATTGACGACATTTCAAGTCCCTGCCAGCGACAGCCCCATCGCTATGGTTGCAGCACATGGTGGCCTGCGTGGAAGTGGTCGTGGTTCCTAAATACGAAAATTGAGTGATTAATCTAAAGGAAAGTGTTTGCGAGTGAGGAAGTGAGGTTGCTGAGAAGAAAACTGGGTTCGGGTTGAGAGAATGATGCATGAGAGATCAAAAAAACAAAGACAGTATGAGGTATATATACTTTTCACTCCGAGCTCTCGATGGCACCGCCGAGCCCTTGGTGGCTCTGTCGATCGCTCAGTGGGATGGCTTCTTGAATAATCCACCGAGTTCTCTCTTTTTCTCCTCGCTTCTCCAACCTTCTATCATGCCAGCTGCCTTCCTCTTCCTCTCATTTGGCTATCATTTCCTCTGCTGTTTGATCAACTTTATCAACAGTTGAGATCTTACCATCTCATCCACTTATTTTCTCACATGTTTCCAACTTCAAACACTCGCCAAAAATACAATCGGTCATCCAAAAATGTCTCGAAAAATGATACGTACTCGTATCGGCGAATACTAATTTCTTATGGACTTAAAACCAAGTTTGGGTTTCTATGATTTACAAAAATCCTAACACTTCCAATAAGAAATTTAAAGTAATCACAGAAATAAAGATAACTTAGGAAATAAAACACAAAAAATTTCTAGAGTCTCCAAGTATTGAAACCATTCATTTATATTTAAATATTACATTTCAATTGTGTTTTCAAATATCTGAACAGTTCATTTTTTAGTTTTTCACTCAAAGATCATCTTTCCAAAAAATTAGGTTAATCGGAGATATAGAAGTTAGGTATTGGAGCTCGAACGTATGAACACGTGTAATTAAAAGGTTTTTAGGTGACGAAATAGGCATTTCGTCGCCCAAAAGGATATTAGGCGACAAAATTATTTCGTCATTTTCTCACCCAAAGGTGTAAAAAATAGGCGGGGTAAATTCTCGCAAAAAGTTTTACATGCTTAGGCTACGAAGCTAATTTCGTTGCCCAAAGGTAGTTTAGGTGACGAAATGCTTGTTTTGTCGATTAAGATCCCTTTGGGCAACAAAATTGGTTTCGCCGCCTAAGGGTTTGTGATTTAATTCATCACACACCCCTAGATCCCTTGTGCGTTTTCATTTTTCTTCTTCCTCCCTCTCTCCCCATCGCTCCCCTCCCCTCTTCTCCCCATTGCAAGCCCACTGAAACCCACCCCCTCACTTTCTCTCTCTATTTCACTCTATCTCCCTGCCCCTCTCTACTCACTCTCTGCCACTAGCACCACCGAAACCTCAGCCCAACTCTAGCCCAGACCCCAAATCATCACCGAAACCCAACCCCACCCAGAAATCTCAAAACCCAAAACCCCCAGCCCTATCTTTCTCCCTCAATTTCCCACCCCAGAAAACCCGGAACCCGCCCCCGAAACCCATTGGTAATTTTTTATTTTATTTTTATTTTTTATGTGGATTTTATTTTATTTTTTTTATTGTGAATTGCATTTGTTGTAGATTTGCAGAATTGTGGATTGCATTTGTTGTGGAATTTGTGTTGGTTTGTTAATTAATTTTTTTGTGATTTTGTTGTTTTTTGGTGTGCGTTTTATGTTTATTTATTTATTTATTATATTTTGTAGGTTTTTAATTTTTTTTAATTGTTCCTTAATTGCTTTATAGGAATATTCTCGTTTGCAGGGAAAATTTGATTTGAGAAATGATGTAGGACGAGTTAGGATTCGATTTAAGAAAAATAAAACCAGTAAAAGAAAGCAGCTGGAAATTAGTAAGAAGACACGAAATAAATAAACAAATCATATACAGTTAATATGACGACATAAAAGGCAGGAAAAAATATTTTGGTGTCAGAATTGGGCTTATAATATATTGATTCCAAGAGAAACAACGAGATCTACAAGACTCATAGTAAACTATGAGCCCGTTCAGTTTTTGGCCAAATTTCTTCGTTTGGGGCCTTAAAACAGCATTTTAATTATTTTCCGAATTTTCAGAAATTTTATTAATTTTTGCTTCTATTTTATTTGGGTTTCCTAATGTACGTGGGCTTAGTTATGAGGTTGTTAGCACCCTAGGGTTTTCCTAAACATATTTAAGCAATTTTACAATTGCTTGGAGGATTATTATTCAGTTTATCAATATTAAAAACGAGCGTTTTCTCTCAATCTTTCTGGTGGACTCCAGAATCTGTTACTTTTAGGGTTTCGCTTGAATCCCTTAGATTTTTGCTGTGTCAAGAAAATTTATCATAAAATTTATTATGTTAGTTTCTTGTATTTTAAAATTAATCATAAAATTTATTAGTTAGTTTATATGTTTTGTAATTAT
This sequence comes from Dryas drummondii, assembly GCA_003254865.1. Lineage (NCBI taxonomy): Eukaryota > Viridiplantae > Streptophyta > Magnoliopsida > Rosales > Rosaceae > Dryas > Dryas drummondii. The sequence goes on along the minus strand of QANW01007615.1, from coordinate 540,185 downwards.
AAAATTTATTAGTTAGTTTGTTAGTTTTTAAATATAAAATTTTGTTTAATTACAAAATGTAGATTAATTATAAAATGTTTGATTATTAAATTTAGATTAATTATAAATGTATTTTACTTATTAAATGTATTTAGATGAGGTAGAAATATATATATCTAGATAAATATATCTAGGTAGAGAAATAAAATTTAGTTTGCATGTTAAATTTAGTTTTGTTGTAACAATTACTTATATTTTGAAATTTATTATATAAGGTGGAAGGCGATGGAGTCAAGTCCTGATGACGTAGTCCAGCCCTCCTCGAGTATTGGGAGCCTCTCTGTGCCACGAAAGGCTCGTCGATTTCAGCGCTATGGTCAGGTCAATGCTCCTGCTTCATCTACTGCGACGAGGGGACCATATAGTGGGTTGAAGTCCTCTCGGATCGTGCACAGCACTGAAGTGCGGATTCGATTCGTGTGTGGAAATAGGCCGAGGATCGTTAGATCATAATGTCGACAGTTTGTTCTCATACGACGTGGGGGCGATTGTCCGTGCCGAGTGCCCCTTGGTTGCAACTATTTGGAAAAAATTGCCGGAAGAGACCCAAAACAAAGTGATGCACTCCATTTCAATGAGTATAGCTCGATAATTAATACAAAATGATGAATTTGATCATTTCTAACATTTTAATATTCTTTTCAAGTTAATTTTGACATTCAGATGAATGATCACCTCATCGTCACGTACATGACAGATTTACTTATCAAGTCCTATAAGCAATGGAAGCACGAACTACACAAGCACTTCAAGAGATTTTTGTCGGTAGTTGAGACATTGGTGAACCCTCCTAAAGAGATGGTAGAGCCGTCTGACCAATGGCGTTTTTATGCGAACATTTCCTAATTAAGCCCGGCATTTAAGATACGTTTTATCATTTTAAAACTTCATAAAACCGATTATTTTTTTGTTTTTCTATTATTGTATATACACTAAAACATTTACAATTTGCTTAATATTTAATATAAGAAGTCAGTCGTCAACTGTCTTTTTTAAAGATTTATTGTCGGTCGCCAACGTCTGTTTGCTTGCTGCTCTCTCTATTTCTAAATGCCGCTTTTCATGTCCTCTACTGCGCAGCAAACAAAAATACTCAGCACTACTACCATGTCTTCTCACCCCACCCACCACCTATTTCTCTCTCTGCCTTCTTTGTCTCCCAAACTTCCCACCTCTTCTTCTCAACCCAAATATTTACCGGCCGGTGAGTGCTTGCTTAATTAATTCCCAATATTTGTTTCATAATTCATCATCTTTATGTCCATTCCATGTCACCCCATCTTTGCTTTCTTTTTTGCTTTCCCTCCTCTTTCAAGGCTTTTACCACATATATACAGGAAAAAAAATCATCATCATTATGTCCATTCCATGTCACCTCATCTCTCTCTCTCTCTCTCTCTCTCTCTCTCTCTCTCTCTCTCTCTCTCTTTGTTGGGTCATTTATGATTAAGTGGTGGCAGTTATAATCAAGAAGTGGGTATTTTTGCTTTCACTAAAATCTTTTCAAGATTTCTTGTGTAGATAGATATTTCACTAATTAATCTGATCTTGCTTTCTTTTTTCTTCTCTTCCATAATTGTTCTGTTTGGTTTCTGGGAAATTGAAGAGAGAAAATCGAAATGTAAACTTGTTGGAGTTTGATTCTTTCTGTCATGGATGATGGATCGTTGAGAATATACAAAATATATACATATATATTGTTGCATGCATGATTTGAAGATGTTCCTCTTAATTTGCAGGTGTTTGGTTGCTCGGGGTTAAAGACAAACGAGTTTCTCTCTCAAAATGCAATGCTGTATCCAAACCTCGCACTCAAGGTATATAAGTTTATATTCTTGTTTTTATTTCCTTTTTTCTTTTGAAAAAAAAAGGAAAAAAAAAATTAATTAAAGTGCTTTTTGACTGTGATATCTACCTTGCTGCTGGAAACAAACAACATAGAAACATTTGTACATTTCACATATATATATCATCCTCTCCGACCTGCATGTCTTTCTCCAGATTATGCAGAGGTGTTACAAAATGGTCTGACAGTGATAAAGTGGCACGAGATTGTGAAGGATGACATACATGACGATGAACAAGCTCATCCAAAGGTACTACGTACTGCTTAATCATCAATTACTTAACTTAATCAACTATTAATCAACTTTATTAATTAATATTTTATATTTTGAATTAAGGTTGGTATATCGAATAAGATTAAGGAACATGTGGAGTCCATAAAATCGATGCTGGGGTCGATGGAGGACGGAGAGATCACGGTGTCAGCTTACGACACCGCGTGGGTGGCGCTGGTGGAGGACGTTAACGGATCGAGGCGGCGGTTCGCCTCAGTTCCCGTCCTCCCTCCAATGGATTGCCAACAATCAGCTCCCGGATGGTTCTTGGGGCGACAAGCAAATTTTCACCGCTCATGATCGGATCATCAACACCTTGGCATGCGTTGTTGCTCTAAAATCATGGAATCTTCACCCAGACAAATGTGAAAAAGGTAATTAACAATATTTTTTATTTTTTTATTTTGATAATAATATTAATAATTGTTATGATTATTATTTTGTTTTAATTAACGAGTACTGCAGGTATGAAATATTTCAAGGAGAACTTAAGCAAGCTTGGGAACGAGAATGCAGAACACATGCCAATCGGGTTCGAAGTCGTTTTTCCCTCGATTCTTGAAATGGCTCGAAGTTTAAACCTGGAAGTACCTGATGACTGTCCAGTGCTGCATGAGATTTATGCCATGAGAGACTTAAAGCTGACAAGGTACGTAGTTTCAGAACCCAAACCTTACTCATCATTATCTTTTGCAGCCTTTCACAAATTTAATTTTTTTTTTTATATAAACAAAGCAACCTTATCCATGCAATATATAATTTGGTCCCCCAGGTGTGTATGCATGTAATTATTAGCGAAGAATTTACTTAATTATCACGCTGCGTGCATACGTTTAATGTCGCCGTGTCTTTTATCGCGCATATACACCTGTTACATAAAATTTTTAATCATAATTAATTAATGGTGAATTTAGAATACCGAGGGACATAATGCACAAAGTGCCTACAACGTTGCTGTAAAGCTTGGAGGGAATGGCAGGTTTGGACTGGCAAAAGCTTCTAAAATTGTAGAGCGAAGATGGTTCCTTTTTGTTCTCTCCGGCCTCCACTGCCTTTGCACTCATGCAGACGAAAGATCCAAATTGCATGTCGTATTTGAGCACAACGGTTACCAAGTTCAATGGGGGAGGTAATTATTCATTTTTAACTTATTCACTGCATGCATGATTGCATGCCTTGCCTGTTGTGAGTCCAACCTCCTTTCCTCCATCAATATTTAACCGAAGCTTTTATGAGCAAATATATATTTAATTAATATTTCTTGTTTTCCGTTCAGTCCCTAATGTGTACCCAGTTGACTTGTTTGAACACCTTTGGGCTGTGGATCGGTTACAACGCTTGGGAATCTCTAGGTATTTCGAGCCAGAGATTAAGGAATGCATTAACTACGTCTACAGGTACAATACTACTTGACATAGGGGATAAAAATACTAAATGTAAGAGAATATTCGATCGACAAGCATCTAAATATTCATTCATTAAGTGCTTAAGCGGCATGTCATATTTCGTATTTATTTATTCTGATTACAATATAAATATAGAATGCGAGAAAAGATTCGACCATTAAATATCTTTTTTATTTTTCCAACGACCAATAAGTATTTAGATTCGCTCGTTAAACGCTTAAATGGTCTGTCAGATCGCGCATTTATTCAAATACAACATGTATTTGTTAAGTAATTAATATTTATCTATTAGTGCCAAAATACAAAATTTGAGAGAATAGTCAACCGTTAAGAATTTAATATTCATAGTGGCAAAAAAAAAATTTAATATTTATTAATTTTTTTTTTAGTTGGAAAAAGGGGGATTGAACTTGAATATATCGTGAGTAATTCTATTACTCTTTCAACTGAGCTATCCAACAACTGTAATATTATTCATTAAGAATTTAAATGGTCAGTGAAATTACGAATTTATTTAATTACAACATTGTGCAACATACTATTTTTGCATATAGTGATAGTATACATAAAAAGAAATTACCATAGACGGTACAAAAATTAACTTTATTTTAATATATTTCATTTAATTATAGATATTGGGATATGCTGGGCAAGAAATTCGGAGGTTCCTGACATTGATGACACTGCGATGGGATTTAGATTGTTGAGGTTACATGGCCACCAGGTGTCTGCTCGTAAGTTTTAATTAGGGTCACGTACAATAACACCTAAAAATTACTGCATTATCCATTATTCATTCAATAAATTAAAATTTTCTAATTAATTAATGGTAGTTATTGGTGCTGCATGCATGTTTTCTTGCTAATGGGGACAGATGTGTTTAAGAATTTAAAAAAAGGGAGTGAGTTCTTCTGCGTCGCTGGACAATCCACGCAAGCTGTGACTGGGATGTACAACTTGTACAGGGCTTCTCAAGTGGGGTTTCCAGGAGAGACGATTCTTGAGAATGCTAAGGAGTTTTCAACTAAATTCCTTAGAGAAAAACAAGCTTCGAATGAGCTGCTAGACAAATGGATCATAACGAAGGATTTGCCTGGTGAGGTATGAATTATTGAATTATGATCCACTATGTTAGTTCATGTAGAATTTCCTACGTAAGATTATATTTGATCTCAATATAAGTTCGGGTACATACATAAGTCACACTCGATGACATGAATTCTATTTTCAAAATAAATGAGCTAGTTTAGATACGTAAGTTATTTAATACATATTTTATATTCTCTGACATGAGATTCTATTCATAACGTACATAAATAAACGTACGTTCTGTAAGATATGAGAATAAAGTTAAAAATGAATCCAACATGTCAAAATGTCAAATGAACATGAAATTGTAGATTATTACTTATGCATCTTAAAGAGTAAAATATATGTTTATAAGAAATTTTATGTATAACTTGAATGTTTTACTTATTTATTTGTCATATTAAACTATGTTTACAATAAAATGATATGAATTAAATTAATATCAATAAATAAAAAATAAATTTCTTTATTTTTATTATCAATTAAATTAATATCAATAAAGTAATTAATAAGATTGTTAAAATAAACAGGTGGGGTACGCATTGGAGGTTCCATGGTATGCGAGCTTACCTCGACTGGAGACGAGATTCTACATTGAACAGTACGGCGGTCAAGATGACGTTTGGATTGGCAAAACTCTCTACAGGTACCAATTAATTCATCTTAATTATTTTCTTTCAATATTCTATTTTTGGTTTTCCCATTTTTAGATTCTGACATTCGTCTTATATTGAGCTACTTTTCTTACATTAAAATAATTTAATGAATCAAATTATACATATGCATTAGCATTATTATGCACCTATAAGGGGACAAAATCTGGGATCATTCCCAAGAATATGTAAAGCCTCATTAATTATGATTCTAAATATGTTTCTTCATTTAGATATTTGATATTCTTATTTTGAAGTTTGATTCTAATTAACCACTGTTTATTTCAGGATGCCCTACGTTAACAATAATGTGTATCTCGAGCTGGCAAAACTTGACTACAACATTTGCCAAGCACTGCATATCATCGAACTGGACAACATTCAAAAGTAACCAAACAAAACCAAATTCATTAATCACTCTTACAAAGGAGTTCATTTATGGTCCAAATATCGTATGATATAGATATACAAACATATTTAGTACTGAAATCTATACATTAACAATGAAAAAATAAATCTGTCAAGATTTAAAAATAAAAAACGTGTTTGTATATCATACGTGTCCTTATGCTAGAATTTTCCTCTACTACATGTTATCATTTTTTGTGACTATATATATATGCCATATTACACGCAGGTGGTACATAGAGTGTAAACTTGGAGACTATGGATTGAGCAAAAGCACCCTGCTCATGGCTTATTTTCAAGCAGCCGCCAGTATTTTTGAACCCAAAAGAGAGAACGAGCGACTTGCATGGGCTAGGACCACATCTCTAATAGAAACGATTGCGTCTCACTTCAAGGAAGAAACTTGTACTTTTGAGCATATGAGGGCCTTTGTAAATGAATTCAGAAACCATTCCAGTATACGAGACTATGAGCTTGGAAGGTACGTACGTAATTAACTGTTACAAATAATTGTTGTGATGTCTGGTTTTTCTCTTTGTTTTTATTCAATCGCCTCCAACACACAATTGTGCTATTTCCACAAGTAGGTTCATCACTAGGATACCCTTACAGTTATACTTTATTGTAGGTTAGGTCACAAAGAAAATTTGATTTGACTAGTCACTTGCTCTAATCGTGACTATATAGTTTCAAGATTTCAGATCCACTAACAGCAGGGGTAAGCACGCCATCTATGTTACCAATAATGACTTTGTACATTTTATGATGGAGGATTTGAAACCCAATGTGTTTGTTCAAGAGGAAGAGTTTAATCTCGTTTGCTCTAATACTAAATTAACCAATCACTATAATCCAAAAGTTTAAGCTGTTAAAAAATGGATTAACAATGTGAAAGTGCTCCCCGTCATGATTCATGTCTCAGCTAAGATCAAATCAAAATCTTATTAGATGAACTAAACATGCATGAGTTGAGACTATTGTCCATTTTGATTGAATTTCTCCTGTCTAGTCCAAGATTCCAAAAGAGGTGAAAGACATGGGAAATTTATGCATTTGTTAGTATGTGTGACACCCCTAGGCATTTACATGTGCTTTGTGTTACAGGAGGTCGAATACAAACAAGACAGGACAGGGACTTGTTGGGGCCTTGCTGGCTACCCTAAACCGCCTCTCATTGGAGGCAATGGGGGTGCATGGTCAAGACATTAGCTACCCTCTGCATCAAGCTGTGAGTTTCTCTACCAAAACACCCCCAACGTTTTAGGTTTTGACTACCTGCCAAATCTTGGAAAGGACCCCAAAAGCTTTGCGGTTCCATATATATATGCTCCATCACGAACTATGTGCACTACCTAAGTATAGAAAGCTACCATTAGCATTTAGTACTCATCCCAACACTTTAATTTGGTGTGTTGTGTTTCTTTTTCTTTTTTCTTATTTGTATGTAGTGGGAAAAGTGGCTGCTCAAGTGGCAAGAGAAAGGAGATACGCACCAAGAAGAAGCTGAGCTGCTGGTGGAAACGATAAACCAAACCGCTGGCCTTTCACTTACAGAGGGGTTGTTGTCCAATCCACAACATGCTCAACTTTTTAAGATCACTAACAGAGTCTGCAATCAACTGCGTTGTTACCAAAACCAAAAGCACAAGGTTAGATAATTCAATGACTAACTCTTTTCCTCCACATTTTAATGTTATGGAGCTGTGATGATACTAGCTTTTTTGTTTATTATTTCTCAGGTATGTGACAGTAGCAGCTACGAAACTAATTCGGACATCATGACAAAGGAAATAGAATCAGACATGCAGCAACTTGTGGAATTGGTGCTCCAAAAATCTTCAGATGAGATAGAATCTCTAATTAAGCAAACCTTTTTCGCAGTTGCTAGGAGTTTCTACTATTCAGCCTACTGTGACCCTGGAACCATTAGCAATCACATTACCAAAGTACTCTTCGAAAGGGTAATCTGATCTTTGTGTATAGGACTAGCCTCATTAGTCATTGCAAATGTTCTCTTCTATCCTTTGGTGTGAGATGTTCTTCTCAAACACAGTGGGAAAAAGAAAAAGGAATAAAATGTAAAAAAAGTCACTCGATGTAGTCCAAGACTCCAAAGTAATGAGAGTCTTAGATACCCTCAAAAAATGTTTTAGGGAGACGTGGACTTGCATTATGCAGCCTGAATAATTATAAATAATACATTAGGTCTTTGCAAACAAGGACAGAGGCCCAAAACACAAAAGGTGATGGTTGACATATCAAATGAGTGAACCATCCAGCTCTGTCTACCATCCCCCTGTGGCAAATGAAATGAAAAATCATAAGAAAAAAATATTGCTACAATAACTGAACAATATTGTTATTAAGAAAAGAGTTAAGTATGAGTTTAACTCTCAAATTAAAACCTCAACTCAAATCCAATCTAAGCATGGCAAAGTAGTTAGAAGCAGTAGCAGGAAAATGCTTACTATTACTTTCAGAATCAAGATATATGTCAAATCTCAATGAGGAATTGAGGATTAGATATGCGGTGGTTTGCACAAATATGATTAGTGGACATATATGGTACGGTAAACCACATTGAGTTGTTTTGTAAGGAATGTGGCCTCTGTCAAACTTGTTGGTGTAATGGTTTTCTCATAAGTACAAGAAAATGAACAATGGCAGACAGAGTTGCATACAATGACATGAGAAAGTTTGTGGATTGGTCTCCAATCCCAAGTGGAAATGCACCAAATCCCATATCTTAAGATCTGTTATGAATTTGTTTGAAAAAAAGTGATATCAATCCTTTCAATGTTCTACCTATTGTGACCTATTTATATATGTACTGGCTGGGTTCCAAATATCAAATAAGGGCAAGAAAAACCATGAACAAGAAAAATATTGAAAGGGAAAACCATGTCACAAGTACCATTTACAATCATGCTAATGCGCGCAGTTAATAAGCCATTAATATATTAATGAAGCAAATCCTGTAACACCGAAGTCAGTCATATTTTATACCCACATCAAACTCATGAGGTCTACCCATGAATGCAGAGGTAGGGTCTACCAAAGAAAAGCCCAAAGGGGGAGATAGAAAGCAATACATGGCTCATGGTTGGCATCATGATCTCTATGCATCTGCATGGTAAGTTGAATGATGAAAAAGGAGTGCAAAAAAAAAAAAAAAAAGCGCATTTGACAGGATATGGGATTTGGAGGTGGAAGTATGATCCTGAAGGCCATGACAGAGTGGGAAAAAACAAGACAAGGGGAATGGGCTTTGAATGAAAAAACAGAGGGACATGAGCGGAACATGAAGTTTTGAATGTGTTTGGACCTATTTTTTGCACTGTTAGTGATTGGGCTATGAGTGGAAGAATATTGGGCCTTGGCAAAGATTGACCCAATAAATGAAAGAAACCATCAAAGCAAAACATAAGCCCAAAAAAGCCAAGAAGGCCGAGCCTAGCGTAGGGATCAGATTAAAGAAACAAGTTCTACTAAGACAAGCAACCGAAGGATCCAGAAGGCGAAGAGTCATAACTCTTCAAGATCCTTTCCCGATACAACCTTTCAGAAGAATCATGACTCTTGGGATCCAAGACACCTATTAGGGTTTTACCACTATAAATAGAGGCCTTATACCACCACAAAAGACACAAAAAAACCCCAGAAAAATCTTAGAAGTTCAAGAGCATCAAGCCTCAAAACCTTCATAGGTTGTTATTATGTTCATTTAAATGTTTAGTTTTTAGGCAAAGTTCTTGAGAAAATTTCATGGTTTCTCTCAAGAACTTAGGATCAAAGTTTTTATGTTCTTCGGTTTTTATTGGAATTAATGCAAGTATGGTAGTTTAATCTGCATATTGCTAGTTTAGATTCAATTCCTTGTTCTTTATTCCCTTGCATAATTAGGTTTATTGCTTTATTATTGCTTTCCTAGATTAAAGTAGTTTAGATTATGCGTTTTACCGTTCATACTCGCATTATTACAAGTAATTTCGAAGATCGTTTAAGTTTTGATTTTATCTTTAATGTTAACTGTTATATGCTTGATCTTGATTTCACACTCATCACTAGCACATACATGTTTTCACATCGCATCACCATTATACCCAACACGACTCATCTACCCTAAGTCCTTGCAGCTAAGGCATTAGAACCTTTATAACCGAGGGGTGTTCCTTCCAGGGTTCACAGTCGTCTGACCGGAAGTTAGATTCGCACAACATCATTTATCAAACACTCGACCTCTCGGCCGTGTACTGGCACGCCCAAACGCAAAATTGAAGGACGTGGTTTCCTTCATATACGGCTTGGTTGACATGTGACCAGAAATAAATTAAGGCAAACAAAGTGTCAGCACAGCAGAAAAAAGCCAAAAGGAATGAGTACGACTGACTGAGGTTTTGGAGAGTAACCCATTTTGGCAAACTCCATCAACCCCAATCTCCATCACTACTGCTTTGTGACTGATGTCAGGTTTAGTTTTGGAATCATGACTAAGGCATGTAAGGCAGTCGCTCATTGCTTGCTACTTTGTACTGCGAGCGACGAACATGCCCACCCACCTCTATTCTTGGTGGGTATACCCCTACAATATTAATCAAATAAAGAGAAAATGTTAACAATAGTGAACTTTACCCTTAGTATTACTATTTTCAGGAGGTGCTAGCTCATCTCTTCCTTCCCCTCTTTTTTTCTCTTCCCTCTCTCTCTTTGTAGCCACCTCGTCGGCCTCCAGATCAGAGGTCAGAAACTTCCGGCTTGAGAGAGGGAAGAGAAAGAGAGAAAGAGAGAAACATGAAGAGAGAAAAAGAGAGAGGTGTGCAAATAGCAACCCTCAAAATCATTTAGGATTGATAAAAAAGCAGAATTGATAAAAAAGAGAGAGGTGTGCAAATAACATGGCTAAATGCTATGCTATATACTAAATATAACAGAATTGATAAAAAAGCTCACTACAATGACATTATTAAATTTAGTATTTGCTATGCTATTGCTAAATTTTTCACTATATATAGCAGAATATTTAGCAATTGCTATTGAGGAACTCAAGAAAAAGGTGGACACACCATCTGAAAAGTATGGGTAAAGAAAGAATAAAAAAAGTGAAAGAAAGTGATTGGTTGAAAAAGTGTTGGGTCCCACGAGGAGAGAGAGAGAGAGAGAGAGAGAGAGAGAGAGAGAGAGAGAGAGAGAGAGAGAGAGGAAATGATATTCACATGGATGAAAAATGTTACAACAATAGGCATGAAGATGAGTAGCTGTCATATATGGATTGATTGGCCATGTATTCAAATGTTACAATTCCTAAATTTGACTTTGACATGAAAAATACTAAAATATTAATTTGGGTATTAAAATAATAATATTTAAATATATTTAATATTGGGCTCATATTAAAGATCTCATTAAAATATTTATAATGATATAATTATTAAAATAATTTAATAAATTTAATTTAATTTATAAAGATATATATTAATATATTAAAAATATACATACTAACATATAGGTATAACTTTTGTTCTACCGGAACAAAAAGCACAAAAAATTTGAATGAGTAAATGAGCTCCTGACTACAAATAATTTTTTTTTCTTTTTCTTAAGGCTTAATTGCAATTATATACCTGAACTTTGTGCTCACTTACAACTAGGTACACCATCTTAAAAAACTAGAGCTAAGATACCCTAGTATAAAGAAGCGGCGCTAAAGTACCTCTATTAGTTTTTCCGTCAACGTACAGCTCTGTTAAACGCCTACGTAGCGCTGACGTGACCCACGTACATGGACTGCAAAATGTTGACATGGCAAGGTATAATGGTAATTTTGNTTCATTTTTGCTGTTTTTTTTTTAATTAATTTTTTGTCCAAAAAAAATATACGAAATTACCATTATGCTCTGCCACATCAACTCCACATAGAAGTTTAATGGAGTTGTTGATGGAAAAACTAACGAAGGTACCATAGTATCGCTTATTCGTACTAGGGATACCTTAGCGCCAATTTTTTAAGATGGTATACCTAATTGTAAATGGACTCAAAATTAGGGTATATAATTGCAATTAAGCATTTCTTAATTGCCCGCCCCAAAACTCTTCCTGTCATTCTCCTTTGCTAAACACGTTATGGAGCCCATAAGCTGCCCCAAAACATTTCTTACTTAAAATCGTGATGGGCCTATCTCATATGGTCTTGGGTTGCACCATGAGAAATACTCTGATTCTTGCCCATTCATTACAAGTCCTCTTTTCTAGGGGTGGACAAAACCCGATGCAACCCGACCAACCCAACCAAAGTGGGTTGGGTTGGTTCAGTTTCTAACACCCAATTTAGAGAGGCCGGTTTATAACCCGATCTCAAATGAGTTGGTTAGCGGGTTGACGTTCCAAATAACCGATCAAACCCGACCCAATCCGACCTAAAAATTTTTAAAAATTAAATTAAATATTCATATGTCTAGTTTCTCATCTCACCTTATTTAGAATGGTCAAAGACTCAAAGCAATGAGAACTCATCTCACCTTCCATAGTTTCATGGCCTATGTTCTTTAATATTATAATAAATTAATATTAATCTTTCACATGGCTTTATTCTTTAATATATTAATATTAATGTTTCACATATATGGCTTTCTTGTTTTACATGTGACTGTAATTGTTCCACTGTAAAAGCATGCATATATGTATTGAATTGGGTTCATGTGTAAAAAATAGAGACATTAATTTTATAACTTAAAGGGAGTTTCATTCATTTATAATTTGGGCCTAAATTTTAATTGTATTTTGAGACATGCCCAAACCGACCAACCCAACCCGACTTTAATTGGTTTGGTTTGGTTCGGTTGTTTCACCTTCAATGGGTTGGTTTGGTTTGAAAAATCACTAACCCGAAGGCATTGGTTTGGTACGTCTACGGTTTGGGGGCTAAACCGAACCAAACCGACCCGTGTCCATCCCTACTCTTTTCAAGTCTAATTGCCAAAAATCGTACCACCTTTTCGAAACAACCCATCTGCGCCATTTCCGATGCATGCGGTCTGGATTATAATATAGGCTTATTTACTAGTTTGGCTTTGAAAGTAATTTCAAATGTCACTTTTTCTTAGGTTTATTTTGTATCACATTATCTACTAAAATTAATTTTTGTGTATCACTTTACACAATTCTTAGTTTTACAAACTTAAAAAAATAATTAAAAATAGCTTCGGACTTAAAAAAATATACGAAAAATTCTTATAGACTTGTCTTGACTAGTTTTAATTTACTATTAGGTCAAATTAACAATTTGCCCTTTGAGAGTTTCAAAAAATTTGAGAAGTCAATATTTATTTCTAAAAAATTAAAATAAATTTCTCTCTATAAAAATTCTAAAATTTCTGTAAAGTGTTGAATGAATTCTTAAAAATATTTTGTAAATTACCAAGAACTTGTTTTAGAGAATTTTTCTAGAATTTATTTTATGGTGGGAAATTTATTTTCTTCTAAGACCGAGAGGTCTTTTGGGTAGCAAGTGTTCCTAATAAAGGTAGTGTTATTTTTTAGAAGACCAACAGTGCAAATCTCGTATTTTTTGGAGTTCGGGAGATTCTCCTATAAATTTCCAAAGAGTTTAGAGTATTTTAATTTTCTGTAAACATTCGGATGAAAAAATTGGTAATTTGACTTCATAGTAAATTAGTATTAGTCAAAACAAGTCCGTAGAATTTTTCCTTGTATTTTTCTGAGCCCGGAGTTATTTTTAATTAATTTTCAAAGTTTGTAAAAATATAAAGTGAATAAAGTGATACACGAGAATTAATTTTAGACAGTAATATGATACAAAATAAACCGTAGGAAGTGAAGTTAGATTAGAAGTTATTTAAGGGGAAGTTATTTAAAGGGGTGAAATAGTAAATAAGCCTATAATATATATTCCTCCACTCTATGTATCTAAACTCCTCCACTAGATTGCCAACAGCTGCCCAACAATCATCTTGAATAACCATGAGAAAAGTGAGCTATTGGATAAGCAATTGGATAACCATGAGAAATTCTCACATTTTGGTTTGCAACCCAATAGCAATTACTTTGGTAAGCAGTGGCATAGCTGGTCCAGTGGGATTGATTTCTCATTTGAAACAAGAGGGCCAGGCCTGAAGGTCAAGAAATGCGGGTTCTGTTTCATATGTGACGAAGATGTGGAAGAGTTAAGCCAAATAACTTCAATGAGAACACCACCACCTCTTCAAAAGAAAAGTACTTTTCATTGAAACTTTGGGTTTGTAACATTGCAGATGAAGTTTCAGCCACATGTGAAGTTTCATACATGTTCGGGAGGAGTCTCCTTGTGCTAAAACGGCTTTCTAGTGGAGCTGGGTTAAGAAATCTCAAGGAACAATGAATTAGAAGGCTCAAGTGAGTGTATAATCAAGTGATGCCCTAAAACTAAGATGCCTTTTAGATTGAAGAAAGGCTTATATAAATGAAGCCATGCAAAAACCTCTACAGCGCTTGAAATAGAATGTCTACAATAAAGCTTCCATATTACACTGTTTTTTCTTTTAAAGAAGTATCCAACTCCATTAACTTGACATGCATTAATCAGAATGCCGAATAACTTAAATGTAAAAGTAAATGGTAGATTTTCTTTAATATCTTGTAAAACACTTTTAGTAAAAGATACTTAAATACCTATTGCATTCCTTGAAAGTAATTGTCACATGAATATCTACATTAATTTCATGAGCATGTCCATTTGTTGTTGGTTAATTTCTTCATGATCCCTTTTACAGTGAATTGTATATATCCAGTTGCACTCATTATCATGAATTTTTGTTTTCTAATTAAGTCTTAAAAGTATGTTATTTTATGAAAATTGTTTGATAATTAGTTGATCTTGAAGCTATTCATTGTGCTGAAAGTTGACAGTGTCTCCTACAGATCAGGCCCATGTAGCCTCAAGCAGTGGTGGTTGGAGCTTATGCTGCTGCACACGCTCATGTCTCGATTGCTAAGTGCATAGAGTAAGACGCTTTTCATAAGACATATACCACTTGATGCTACAGCTATTAATGATTTGCAGTTGTATTTCAGTTTGTTCGGTAATGCACTCGTTTCTTCCTAAAGTGAAAGGATTTTCCTCTGGAGAAGATTGCATTGGTTTTACAAAGTTAACTAGAAAACTGTCCTTGTATTGTAATCCATATATATATATATATATTACATTATATACAGTTTTCGAACAGTATTCGATCATCTCATGTTTTGTGCTTTCTTTTGATCTAAATGGAGTAAAAGTTACTTGATTTGACAGTCCTTTAAAGTTTAAACACCTTTCCTATTACGTTAAGAATATAAATCTCATTTCGAGTATTCACGTCTTGCACAATATATAATCTCTTCAGCATCTCCTCATGCATTGCTAATTAGTTTTGAGTTAAATGCTCATACTTTAATTTAATATGATATTAGAGCAGCCAATTCCAATGTATGGTTCAATAGCCACATGTGTTTCTTATCATCCAATATAATTTCATACAAAACTTTGCCTCCACATGAAGAAAGAAATGAATGGATAAACTAAATTGTTGGGAAAATTAATGTGGGAAATTTTGTTATGTGGGAGCGATAGACCCCGTTCGTCCCTACATAGATCCACCCCATATGCAAGGAAATTTTGAAGTGCAGATTTAGGGAAGCAGCAATGGAAACAGACCATATGCAATGGCATAGCTTTGTCAATGGAAAGATAAAGACATGATGATCATTATATTGATCAAATCATTTTGCTCTACTGCAATAGTTGTCTTATAAACCATAAAATAGCATCATCTGTAGTTCAAGAAAAAACAAAACCTTCATCTACAATTGCTTGATTCTTTTCAGAGACTGCACTATGAGCTAGATCCTATTTTCGTTCAGCCTCAATTTTCCAGTTCTGACATACACTTCGGTACAAACAGGACTTTATTGAAGTATGTAAATTGACTATAAAGTTTGAGAACTCTCATCTTTCTGAGAGTTCAGAGACATCTCAGTTTTTTAGATGTCTCCTCTCTCCAACACAGAGTAGTCAAAGATGAGAAATGTATGTTAAAAAAAAAGAAAAAGAAAGGTCAAAAGCTTCGCAGAGGAAAAACTGAGTCAGAGTTCTGGACATCCCTGCAGAATGGGAATTTCCCATCGCTAGAAGATGACCTCTTCATGATAAGAGGTCCACTTTGCAGAGATCTCCCTTTTGAAGAACTACCTTTCTGTCTTTGCAATTTCTGATTCCCACCAATTCTCTTGGGACCAGTTCCCCTGTTTGATTTATTGACAGCAATAACCAGTTGGGTATTTGAATTCCCATTAGATTCCACTGCATGAACATTAGAAAGCGCAAGATTAATCTTCGAAACTGATGAGGAATCCATGGAAACAGACCTTCTTCTCGGCTCTACTCCATCCACCACTTCAGTTGAGATCTCACCTCTCTGTTTTGGACTCTCAACCTCTGCTTCATCATGCAATTCCTCTGTTCCAACCCCAATCTCACAAATTTCAGTTTCCATTCCTCCACTGGATTCACCACTATTTTCCATAATCTCCACCTGGGTTTCTTCCTCTGGGATTGAATTGAGATTTGGTTCGGGTGTAGGAGTTCCCACGGCCTTAACAATGGGCGCGCGGCACATGGGGCAGTTGGTATGTGATCTGAGCCAAGTATCAACACAAGGAACATGAAAAGCATGATTACACTTTGGTAAGAGTCTCAGAGTCTCATCTTCTTGAAACTCGCTCAAGCACACAGCACACTCTGTACCTTCAACCAGACCATCACCTTTCTTGTACTGGCACACCGTGATGGAGCTGATAATCGACTGTTGGAGACCAACGGTGTTGATGTACCAGATGGGGTGGTCAAGCACAGGCCCATGAAGATCTTCATCAATAAACTCATGATCAACGTTATCATGAGTGCCCTGATCGGATTGTGGCTGTGATCTTCTCCTTGAATAGTACTTTACATAGAAAAAGTAGCCACAACCAAGAAGCAAAGCTGCTGCAACAAGCGAAAACGAAACAATCAAGAAGGTGTAGGATTTATGGGATTCGTTTGATTTAAGGCAGATGGTAGAACAGATACTCAAACATGCTGAGGGACAACGACCAAAATCGTTTGACTCTGACTCAGGATCACAGAATGATTCGCATAGCAGTTCAGACCGTGTTGGGGTTGAGTTGATTGCTCCTAGTATCAGCTTTCTATGGTGCAATCCCATAACTATAACTGAGACAGAGGTGGCTGAGGAGAGGAAAAAACCATGAAAAACCACAGCAGGAGAGAGAGAGAGAGAGAGAGAGAGAGAGAGAGAGAGAGAGAGAGAGAGAGAGAGATGTTTGTGGTTGGTGAAGGGAAGAGACGTGGAAGATGTAAGGGTTGAATTTTAAGACAATTTGTATTGGTAAAAGTTGATCTTTGAATGAATGTGAACGAGAAGACTGAAGGCGGTTAAGCCCTGTTTGGTTGTTATGTCAAAAGACTTATTTAATTGTAATGAAAAAAAAAAAAAAACAATCAGTTTTTAAAAAGTAATAGAGTGGTGGTTTCGTTTTTTTTTTTTTTTTTTATCTTTTTCTTACGAGAATAGAGTAGTAGTTTTAATTGATATAAAATAAAGTAGTGATTTTTTTTTTCAACAGTAGTTTATTTTCTTTTCTTTTCCTTTTTGGTCAAAGGGTTGTAGTTTTCAAGTCTCATTAAATTGGAGGTTGTGAGGAAAGGATAGAGTACATTAAAATATATATTTCATGAGTTAGGATTATGGGATAAATACTAAATAGTTTTACAATGTTTTTAAACTATTAGATTTAGCTGTATTCAAAGGCTTAGAAAAGTTTTCGGTGGCAAAAAATAGGGTAATGCTAAGGGAATTATGTCATGGTACTATATGATTTGACTTTCTAGCCACTCTAGAGAGAGAGAGAGAGAGAGAGAGAGAGAGAGAGAGAGAGAGAGAGAGAGAGGGTGGCTAGAAAGTCACATTATGTGTACCACAAATGTGGTATAATGATATGGTCCCCCTAATATTACCTAAAAAAAAAGAAAGATAGTACTTGAGTCACCCCTTGGGGGTACCCCCCACCTCCCAAAATCATAATTTTGGTAATGCCGGTGCATGATCAGAACCGTTCACTTTTTAGATCATTTATTATATATCATCTATGCAAAAAATCAACTGAATCAAAAATCGTTTGGTTATATAACTGTTATCGATTGAATAGAAAAAATTAACGGTTTAGTCAAAAAATCACTCTTTAATCGGAAATCATCGATTTTTTCTATTTAATTGACAACAGTTATATAACCAAGGACAGAATTGTCACGAGTAAAGCAGGCAACAGACAAAAGATTTTTAGTGAGATTAGGAACATGAAAGACATGACGAAGAGAACAAGAATAAGACCCAAGAGAAAATGGAACAGTACCAGTATGATGGACAGGAAGAGTGTCACCATTACCAACCATAACACCAGAAGTACTAGAGTATAGAGCGGGATCCTGTAGAGCACCACCGTTGCTAGTCATGTGATGAGTAGCACCGATGTCAGAATACCAAGTGTGGTCCATGGAAGCAGTCAAATAAGGCACCTGAAAAGGCACCGGAGAAGCACCATGAAAGCCAACAAAAGGAGAGTCAGCAGGGACAGGGCGTTGAGGACACATAGTGGCATGGTGACCCGGAGCCTGGCAGAAAGAACACCAATAAATGGCCGGAGCAGACCCAAGAAGACTTGCCGCAGCAGAAAGAGGTGGCGGCACAGCAGGAGGACCACCGAAAAAAGACTGGGACTGCCAAGGTTGATACCAAGGAAGCCAAGGATAGCCGTGACCTGAGCCACGACCACGACTCCAACCGCGATCTGAGCCGCGATGACAACCACGTCCGTTGCCACCGCGAAACGAGGAGTGGCCGCCACTGCTGTGATGTCGGGGATGCGAAGATGAGCTGCCACCACCATGCAAACCACTAGAGAGAGGGCGGGGTTGTTGTGTGGCAACAAAGGCTTGGCTAGCCTGGTCAGAGTGGAGACGAGCGTTTTGAGCCTCCGCAGACAAGAGCCGAGCACGTAGATCAGTGAAGATGGGGAGAGAAGAGGAATTGAGAACGGCAGTCACAAACATGGCATACTCTGAACCTAAGCGGCGAAGCACGACGAAGACCAAATCATCATTAGAGACAGGCTCACCAATAGCAGAGAAGGCATCAAACAGAGACTTGGCAGCCTGAAGGTAGTTAGTGACAGACTTAGAGCCTTTTTGCATACCCAGAAGTTGAAAACGAATGTTCATAGCATTCGCAAGAGAAATTTGAGAGAAGTGCTGCCGCAAACACTCCCAGATAGAAGCAGCAGAAGATTTCCCAACAACAAGAGAAAGAACTGATTCGGAGAGGGTAGAGGTAAGATAACTACACACAAGTTGATCCACCTGAAACCATGAAAGATACACTGGATTAGGCTGAGCCAGTTGATCACCCGAAGCAGGAAGTTGAGCAGCAGAAGCACGGGAAGAACCATAGAACCATCAACATTCTGAAACAAATTGTGCCCAATAAGGAACGGACGCATCTAGCTCTCTGGCCCAAAAGAGATAATTGGTATCAGTAAGTTTGAGAAAGTGGGCAATGTTGGGACCAAGAAGAGAGGAGGAAGAAGAGGCGGCCATGGCTGCAATGGAAAGGCGCGGCAGAAAGAAAACAAAGGGTAGGAAAGAAAGAAGAAAACCCTAGTGCGTGAGCACCTCTGATACCATGTAGAAGTTTATAACTTGATAATTTAATAAGAGGGATTAACCCCAATATATACAGACACAGTCCTAGAATAACTAGGAAACCAATATGTGGTGTGCAAGACATTCAGAACATACAAGGGAAAGACTTATAATCCTACAAGGAAAAGGAGTCCCCATGGGCTAAGGCTTCGTGTTTAACACAAACGATTTCCGATTGATTTGATTTTTTGCAAAAAATAGTCTTTAATAGGTTATCTGAAAAGTGAACAGTTTAGATCCTGCACCAGCATTATTGAAATTAGAATTTAAGAGGGTAGGGTGACCTTGGGGTACCCAGGGGTGATCCAAGTATTGTTAAAAAAAAAATAAAAAAGCCTTAGAAAAGTTGAGATGATTTTTAACTGTACTATTATATGATTTGGCAATGACATGGAAAAGCAATAAATTTGAATTAAACATTTTTTAGAAAGTGAACCCTAAGAAAGAGAAAGGCAGGGTCCATCTTCTTCATCTGCAGGCTTGCAACCATGAGATTTTGATCAAATCTTGAGAGACCTAAGTGTATATATATAAAGAGAACGTTGGATGAAAATAAAGGTCATGAAAAATGTGGATTTGAAGCTCAAAACAAATATGATGTCTCTCTGCCTTGGTTCCTGCTGTCAACAAAGCAAACGTAACTCTTATCCAAAATCCTAAACCCAAATCACATATAAGAGAAGGAACAAAAAAACAGCCTCTTTTCTGTTTTGAATTCAGCCATTAAAATAGGATCTTTTGCCTTTAACTCATGGAAAGCCAAAGTAGGCATTGTATGGGGACCGAAGCCATTTTAACTCACTAAAAATGAACGCAAAGGTCACAGGGAGGCTGCAAACAAATTTGATTTAAATCAGCATGGATTTTCTTACAGTTTGATAGAAGCAACCGAAAGAAAAGCTCACACAATAGAGACGGCATCACAAGGAAATCAAATGGAAAGGCTCCTTAATTGATGATTGTTCTCTTTCCTAAAGTCAGATGCAAGAAAAAAATTGAAGCCCATGGTAATGAAGAAAATATCAGAACGAGCTAGAAGCAAAAGAATTAGTTGTTGTTTAAAAGCTAAGAAGACCATCAAAGAAAAGTTCCCATGAATCAAGTCATGAGCTAGGCTTCAACAAAGATGCAAGAAATACTGCCTCCTAAGTTTGGTGCATTTCAGCCCTTTGATACTTGTTGCCACCAATTAATAATCCTTGACTCCTTGCTACAAGATACAGTGAGCAAAAGATTTGTAAAAGAAAGGGCCAGACCTCCATTTCATATTAAGAGGGAAAAAAAAATAAATTAAAAGCTTTCATCTTAGCTTCACATGCCAGGTCCAGCTGCAAATAAGGATTGAGGTTATTGCCTCACAAGCAATACCCACGAGTATGATCTCCAATGAAGGCGTCACTTGTCTTGTACAAAGAAAAGGAGCAGCAACGACAGCATGAAAGGCAGAGGACTGCAGCCTTATTTCAAGTTATAAGCCCACAAGAACACAAAGAAAAAACCAAGGAGTTTTGCCACGCCAAGTCTGCAAGATGAAATTGGCAAGCCAACATTAAAGAGAAAGCAAAAGACCAAAGAGGGGTTGTCTCTTTGTGCCCACCTTGTTGCAAGTGATATCGGCCAGCAACAGTTGCAAAAGCATCGAATTAATGGCAGCCCAATTCAAATTTGGTTTCACTCAAGGCCCCAGCCCACAAAGAAATACCAGTTAGCAATTAATTATTTACTGATTGGTATTTGAACTTGTTAACGGGAGATTGGATTTGGTCCCAGTTTTTTAGGGCCTCTTTGGATAGAAGCCGAATTTATTCAAGAGAGACTTATAATTCAGTTAATTTTATGAGTATTTCTTAGACTAATATTAGTAGTGATTTAAAGTTTTTAATTAAGTTTTTTTATTTTATTTTTTTAACGACTTTATATTAGGTTTTAACTCCGGAATTTTGGGTAAAACTTAACATGCAGCCTCTATAAAGCTCACTCTACACTCTAAGAGGGGAAATACCTTTCAAACCAGGAGATGACTTTATTATGAATTAAAATAATTTTCTTATAAATAAAAAAAAAAACTTTATTATGAATTAAAAAAAAATCTTATAAATTAAAGGATTTTATTTTGGGGAAAAATTTTCAAACAGGACACCTACTTTGGGGTCAATCTTAGTTTAGAACACCACTTTGGGTTTGTCTTAGTGTAGGACACATATTTAGGGTTTGTGTTAGTTTGGGACAATCCGTCAACTCCGTTAACTTTTCCGTCCAAAAAGAGATGATTTGATTATTTTATATTTTTAAAACAAATAAAAATTAAAGAAAAAAGAAAAAAAAAACTAAAAAACAAAGGTTACTACCTA
>QANW01007615.1:483900-517827 GCA_003254865.1 Dryas drummondii | reverse complement strand
TTTTTTTTTTTTTTTTCAGTTTTTAGTTTTTTTTGTTTTAAAAATATAAAATGACCAAATTATCCCTTTTTGGACGGAAAAGTTAACGGAGTTGACGGATTGTCCCAAACTAACACAAATCCTAAATATGTGTCCTACACTAAGACAAACCCAAAGTGGTGTCCTAAACTAAGATTGACCCCAAAATAGCTGTCTTGTTTGAAAATTTTTCCCTTTATTTTGAATTAAAATAATTTTCTTAAAAATTTTAAAACACTTCAGTCGCCATCTAAAAACTGTTTTTTTAAAAAAACTCTAGTCTAATTATCTCTTAATTCAATGCCCATTAAGAAGTAAAAAGTGTCATTACAAAAATAATGATACAAAATTGATTAAGGGCACATTTATCTCAAATTCAAATTCATGGTACCAAATTAATTCTTTCAATTGCTACAAAATCAACTTTAATTTCTTTAGGTTGTTAAGATGCACCAGCGGCAAACCTTGGACGAATCTTTATACCAAAATGTAAGAACGACTCTTTCCATGATCTTCTCTTCCAATGATTTTCTTGTCCGATCGAAAGAAAAAAGAAGAGAAATGAAATCTTGCTAGTTTATAATTTAATTTGTACTCCATATCTTTNAAAAAAAAAAAAACCCTTTTAAAATTTTTTTTTTTTTTTTTTTTTTTTTTTTTTAACAAGCTATTTATGTACTTAAGAATGGAAGTAGCTAGATAAATAAAAAAATTTATAAGTGAAAATCAAAGCATGTTACATGCACCCAAATCCCCATTGGTCATGGTGAGCATTCCTGGTATGAAAAATTTTCACAAGTGGCTAATATGAAAGATGACACCTAAATGGAAAAATAAAAAAAATAAAAAAATATCAAAGGATAGCAAAGGGTAAGGGTGGAGGGTTTGATTCAATAGATGGCAAAGTGTGGTAGTAAATATATATATAGAGAAATTTGCACATTTACCACTTAGATTATAGAGGGTCACTACAAGAAAATCATATTTGGGCGACGAACCTATAATCGTCGCTCAAAGGCCCTTTGGGCGACGAACAATAAAATTTGTCGCTCAACGTCGTGTAGATTTGGGCAACAAATACCATGTTCCTCGCCTAAAGTCTATTTGGGCGACGAACTGATGTCGTCGCCTAAATTCACGCGCCAAAATATTAATTGACAAATACATTGGACGAGAAATATGGGTATTCCTCGCCCAAATAGCCTTTGGGCGAGGAAAAGTTTAATTTGTCACCCAAAAGTACTTTGGGAGACGAAGCATATTCGTCGCCCAAATAGACTTTGGGAGAGGGACTAACATATTCCTCGCCCAAAATGTTTTGGGCGAGGAATATGTTCGTCGCCCAAAATGTATTTGGGCGAGGAATATGGCAGTTCCTCGCCCAAAGTCTCTTTTTTTTTTGGTACAATTATATGTATGTTATTCATACAATGTGATCGTGTTTCCAACGATCTGAACCGTTCAATTTTTAATTCATCATTGAAAGATCAACATTGCAAAAAATTATGATTATTGGAGATATAAAAGTTATGTAACGGAGCTCGAATGTATAAACGATCAAGAATTTGCCCGTACTAATCGATAGAGTAGATGAATTCTGATTTGGCCAATTTTTTGCATGAATAATCTTTGAGTATAAACGATTAAAATAAATGGCTCTGATCGTTGAAATTACATTGTAGTCTTCACAATTGTTGAATTGACAAAGTTTCAACGAAAAAACTATAGAATTATTAATTTTGTTTTATATAGTTTTTGAATAAATTTTATTTTATTAAATTCAGATATATAATCTAAATAAAAAAATATATATTTGAATTTAAATAAATATAAAATTCAAATATATAATCTAAATAAAAAAAATGTTATTTCGTTGCCTGAACACACTTTGAGCGAGGAATAAGGATTTTGTCGTCTAAAAGTGATTTGGGCGACGAAACATGTTTTGGGAGACGAAATCCTTATTCCTCGCCCATTCGTCGCCCAAAGTTTGTTTAGGCGACGAAATACTTATTTCTCGCCCAAAACGTGTTCAGGTGACGAACAATAAATAAATAAATAAAGTTTTTTAAAATTAAACATGTTTAGGCGACGAATAATTTTGGGCGAGGAAGACTTGTTCGTCGCCTAAAAGTTCTTTGGGCGACGAACAATGTCATCGCCTAAACATTCTTTGGGCGAGGAATAATACGTCTGTGAGACCCAAAATTTTTCAAATTTATTTTGGAATTTTTCTTTAATTTCTAGAATTTTTCTAGAAATTGCTTGGCAGAAAATCGTATTTTTCACCTTGAGCTTTAATTGTTTGACCAACTTTGACTAGGGTTTTGACACAAGTTAGACCTTTAAAAGGTAGTACTTTAACTCACAAACCCAACGGAGCAAGTCTCGTATTATTCCGAGTATCGGAGATTATTTTATGAATTTCCCAAATTGGTAATTTGACCTCATAGTTAATTAGTACTAGTCGGTACGAGTCTATAGTATTTTTCGGGTATTTTTTTGAGTCTTGAGTTATTTTTAATTAATTTTTGAAATTAAAAAATATAGGAAAAAGAAAATAAAATAAAGAAATCACTAGATCGCGCCACGTGGCACGATCTGGAGCATCCAATGATGCATGGCAGCAAGATCTGATGGCTGCATGTGCAGCCAAGTGTCAAGGCATACGCCACGTGTCAATTCCTCATTGGTCAAAGTTATAACGATTGACTTGAATCAACCCGGTCAATTCGGATGAGTCAACCGAGTTGATTCACTCTCTCTCCCTATAAATAGTGCCGCACACCCCCAGCTGATTTTCACAATTCAGCCTCACGCTTCCCAAGAGAGAGCTTCTCTCTATTCTTCAATCTTGTTTTGAGTTTATCTTGAGTTCTAGAACTCCGATCGACGATCCGATTTCGCCTACGCGATCATGGAGACGAGGTCTTCGATTCTAGTAGTGTAAAGATTATGGCTTTGATGAAGTTTTTTAAAAAAATCATTTCTGAACTACATACGTAATTTCTTGATCCCTATCGAATTTCTCCTAAAATTTTGTTAAATTAACCTCTTGTTAATTAGTCTATTTTAATCTTATTACTTAGCAAGTCTAGTAGTACCAAGACTCTGCTTGTGGGAAGTCTTCAACAGGTATGTCCTTAACCCAGCTTATTTGATTTGCTGTTGTTTAAGTAGTGGTTATAAACGAAACACCATTTAACTATTGTTATTAAATGAACTTAATAAATATTGAGGCCATATCAGTGGTAACCAAATAACGTGATGACTAAGGTCAGTCCATGAGCATACAGGTGTTGGGTACTGAGCTAGAGCTCCCTCAGTTTCCCCATGCACTGACCTGGTCAGTTGTAAGGTTCATATCTGATCAACCTCCTCGACAATAAATTAAAATAAACTTAGAAACCACACGGTCTGACATGACTGTCGGCCTCGGGGAGCAGGGTCATGCCGGATCAAGAATTTAGAGAAGCCTAGCAAGTTACGCTAGTGCCAAACCTCTAAATTTTACCTTGTCTTAACAGATAAGGTCGAAAGTACATTTAGTACGTTTCTAATGGCTGTTGTCGGATTCGGATCTCCAGTTTCCCAACAAGTACAAGTGGGACCCAGACACAGGAAATGGATCAGGCAAGGGACACACTTTGGTAAAGCAGGTAGGGGGAAGGTACCATATCCCGGTTATTGGATTTCTTGCCTATTTTCGTACTATATGTAGATGAAAATGTCTTTCACAGAGTGTGCATGATTTTTGTATGGCATATTTGTGTGATTTTCTGTGTGATACCTTGGACGACCTGAGAGTAACGGGCACGTGTTGTGACATTGGGTTTCGATCCCCTAAACCTCCGAAGGGGTAAGTACGGACTGGTTAGTCGAATGTCCTTTTGGGGAGGCTAACCAATGTGGTATTACCAGGTAAATGGATACTCTCACCACAGTATCGAGGTGGTGGTTGAATTTCCAATACTGGCGATTGACCTGTATGTAATCGGTCGCAGGTATGTTTCTGAACTATGTCACATGATAAGAAGGATTTTCACTGAAAAAGATGTATGAGCATGCAAAGGCATTACTCACTAATTATTGGCATAATTATCTTTATCATTACTGACTTTGGTTACAATATTATTGGTATTGATACCCTGTTTTTGGGTGTACATTGCTTTTAAACGGTTTTCCTTGAAATCCTATATTTTCGAGTATTGTTTCAAACCTAATTAGGATTTTCCCTCGAGAGGAAGCGATGAACGTATGTAACGCTTACCCCTACTGTACTCTTGTGAGTGCAGATAATCTAGTTGTTGGAGACCAAGATTAAGGTCGTGAGTGTGGCACTTGTAGCTTGTCAGTTTCAGCCTCGCTATCTGGTTTAGATCCTTTCTTTGGATCCGTGGTGGTGTTTCTCTTTCATCCTCGTAGATGGCATATCCAATGGCTATGCATGAGTCCAATTTGTTGCATCACTTTGTTGAAGACCGAATCACTCTGGCGTGGGTTGGACTATCCTAAAATATCTGTTTATTTACTGTTTTATTATGTAGCATTAGGGTTAGTGTATTTGAAACACATAACCCTCACGGGTTGGTACTCTTTACTATTATTTATAATATGAGGCATTTTTAATAATTTCTTCCGTTGTATTTTTACTACTCTGATCCAACCGGGTTCTTCAATAAAAAGGGCTGAACTCGTTTTAGAGAGCTTGAGAATATAATACTCGGGGTAAGGGGTATTATAGTCTCAGGATCTTTAAAACGGGTGCCGTTGTGGTGATCCCAATTTCGGGGCGTCACAACGTCCATCGCCCAAACTATCTTTAGGAGACAAACAAAATTTGTCGCTCCAGGTATCCCTTTGGGCGAAGAAATGTAGTTGTTCGTCGCCCAAAGTCTTGGGCGTCATGTCTTAGGCGACCAAACTCTCGACGAACGAGGTTTTGGGCGACAAAATTGGACTTTGGTAGAGGAACTAGGTTCGTCGCCCAAACTGTTTTTTCTTGTAGTGGGTGTGTGCTTTACTACCCAAACAAATTTTTTTTATTAATTGTCATACAGACTTTATTCTGTGTAGCAATGTATCACCTACCGTTAATTGCATCTATTTTTCTGTTAAACATTGACGTAGCGTGCTGGATGTGCGCCATGTGTCACCTCTTCTTTTCATTTATTTTTGGATTTTTTTTTTTTTACAAACTTTGAAAACCAATAAAAAATAGCTTCGGACTCATAGAAATACAAAGAAAATTCCTACAGGCTCGTCTTGACTAGTACTTTTTGGAGTTCGAGAGATTATGAGTTAGTTACACTTACATCCCTTGAAGTTTATCATTTTTTTACATACACCCCATAAGGTTTCAAAACTATTGCAAATAACCCACTACAAGAGAAAAAAAAATAATAAAGAAAAAATATTTGTATTGAGGTTAAACCTTACACCTTGAGTAATCTTATTAGGCCATTTAACTCCTTAGCATGCATTTTTTCCTAATTTCTCATCATTTTTCGTCTCACTATAGGGGGTTATATGCAATAATTTTAAAACTTCATGGGGTGTATGTGTAATTTTTGAAACTTCAGGGGATGTATGTGAAAAAACGATAAACCTTAAGGGGTGTAAGTATAATTAACTCGGAGATTATCCTATGAATTTTCAAAAAGTCGAAAGTATTTTAATTTTCTGGAAATAAATTTGTACTTCCCAAATTTTCTAGAAATACTCAAATGGAAAATTGGTAATTTTATCCCGTAGTAAATTAGTACTATTCAAGACGAGTCCGTAAAAAATTCATGTATTTTTCTGAATTCGGAGCTATTTTTAATTAATTTTAAAATTTTGTAAAAATATAAAAATATAAAAAATCCAAAAATAAAAGAAAAGAGGTGACACATGACGCACGCCACGTCAACATTTAACAGAAAAATAGATGAAATCTAACGGTAGGTGGTACATTGCAAGGCAACACGGAACAAAGTTTGTATGACAATTAGTAAAAAAAATTTGTTTGGGTGGTAAATACACACATCCCCTATAGTTTGGATGGTAAATGTGCAAATTTTTTATATATATATATATATGTTGAACTACTTAAAATACAAAAGTTTACTTTGATTATATATTTCACCGTTTTAATGTTGTTGTTTTCAAAAGAATGTGTGATCAAGAGGATTTTAAAATTTGGTTTCTTATATACATATACATATATATATAAATATTTATATAGTCAAACATGGCTCATTCTAACTCGAATTGGCCAAAACAAATATACTAGACTAGCATTAAGAGCTTCCAATAATATACACATGAAGTTTTAATGAGGGATCCCTTACTTAATTAAGGGTAAATAAGGGATTCTTTGAGGGACCAATACTCCGCAATATTGTAGTTTAATGATCATAGTCATCTATTTTTCAATTCTCATTTAAAGATCATTCCTAAAAAAAAAAAAAAAAATTTAAAAATTAGACAAATAAAAAAATATTAATAAATTAATCTAATTGTGATGCATAAATAGGCAAACATAGTTATTTTAGTAAACCCCTGAAATGGCCATTTAATAAAATTGTTAAATTAACGATTGATGATTTGTTTAATGTTTTTTTTGTAAAAATGACTTTTGAGTAGTCTTAGAAAAAAGACACTTCTGATCATTTAAGGGACCCATTTCTTTACCCTTAAATGAGGATTAATCATTCATTATGTATATATGCTTTAATTTGCCCAATTCATGTCATAAAAAGTTATCCTAACATGTTGAACCTGTAAAAAATGGCCTAAAAAAGTTAAAATGTCATAGAAATACCCATGGTCATTCTTTAATTAACTAATTAAAGAACGAACGTCGTGCAAAGAAAATTTGTGTATATATATATTGAGAAATTAAATTTTTAAGTTGTCTTATTCACTTTGAAAGCAATATTAAAATAGTATATATAATCAATCGTCTGGCTCCCTTGATCCTTTATATATATATGTATATATATACACAATAATGCTAGTTATTTCATATTTTTTTTCTCACATTTGTATCCCACCTGATGTGTCATTACTTTACTGAAATGATATTTTCTTCTTCTTTTTTATGTTTTATTTTTAAATTTTTAGTGTCCAATGTATGAATGTCATGTAAGATGGTATGAAATTGTGATATAAAAATGTGGTAAGTGTAGCATTGTTGATATATATATCCAATAATGCTATACTTAACACATTCTTATACCACATTCTTATACCATCTCATGTGTCATTATTTTATTGGACAGAGTTTCTGTTTTCTTTTTTGGTTTTTTATTTTTATTTTTTAGTATCCAATGTATGAATGTCATGTAAGTTGCCACATAAGGTGGTATGAAATTATGGTATAAAAATGTGGTATATCTAGCATTACTGTATATATATCAGTACTGCTAGACATCCCACATTTTTATACTATAATTTCATACCACCTTATGTGGCAACTTACATGACATTTATGCATTTGACACTAAAAAATAAAAACAAAAATCCAAAAAGAAAAAGAAAAACTTTGTTTAGTAAAATAATGACACGTAAGATGGTATAAAAATATGGTATAAGAATGTGATAAATATAGCATTATTCTATATATATATATATGAATTAATACTTCTAGCATGACTCTTATAAGCATACAAACCATAAATGTCAAGAACAAAAAAATACAGATAGCAAGACTAACACTAATAGCTTCTGATTGTGTATATGCTAAGTCTACTATACCTATCATATATATATATTGAAGCTTATATTATTGTAATTTCAATTTTATTATATATATATATATGTTTGTTTGTTTTAAGATTGATCTATTAAATTGAATACATGCAACTAAAGTTTAATTGTACTGATGATTAACATATTTTTCTCAAAAATACTCATCCCAGCTCTAAGTCTCTTATGTGTCTCCTTTTGTCTTCATGCAACTGGAGATCTTGTTCTGGAGCATAGCTGTTTTAGTGGGCTAGAATTTCCAGCCGAAGGGAAATATGAGGCATACGTGAATCAGTTACTCATCGGATTATATATAAAAGCTCCCGGACATAACGGACAA
This sequence comes from Dryas drummondii, assembly GCA_003254865.1. Lineage (NCBI taxonomy): Eukaryota > Viridiplantae > Streptophyta > Magnoliopsida > Rosales > Rosaceae > Dryas > Dryas drummondii. The sequence goes on along the minus strand of QANW01007615.1, from coordinate 509,738 downwards.
GCAAGTGGGGCAATGGGCTTCGATAAAGAAAATAAAAATGTTGTACTTGGGCTGGCGCAATGTTGGATGAAAATATCTCAAGAAGATTGTGGGATCTGCCTCAGTTCAGCAAGCGAAGAGCTCCGTCGGCGCTGCCCTTACAGTCAAGGAGCTATTATTTGGTACAATAATTGCCTCCTGAAATACTCAAATGAACTCTTCCTTTGTAAAAGTGACACAAGTAATGGGATTTATGTGAAGAGTAATAAATTCATTCATTTCGTTCCATTGTATTTTACTCTGAAAGTCAATGAGCTATTAACCGAATTATGTAATCGAGCTCCTATAAGTCGACTATTTTTTGCACGTGGGAAGCTAAAACTTAGCATATCTAGCAATTTTGATACAGTATATGGTGCGGCTCAATGCACCAAAGACCTTGATAGCAAAGAATGTAAGAAGTGTCTTAACGTAGCAAAAGAAGAGCTTCCAAAAGATAGCCGTGAAAGAGAAGGAGGGCGTGCTTATTATGGGAGTTGTTATCTCAGATTTGAACTTTACCCTTTTTAATTTTAATTTATAGTTAGGAAGAAGTGCATTTTTCAATTCTCCTTAGAAAAATGATCATTATCACATAGTGCATATGGCAAGTAAACCAAAGTGATAGAAAAGAGTACCTATGTGTGGCAGGGGAGGGTTGGATTTAGTATATGATAAAGGATGCATGTGTAGTGCCTACTGAACCACACAATGATTCAATGAAATGTTTCTCAAAGTACAAAAAAGAATATATATATTATGCATAATAATTTAAGGGTGGGTTCGCTCCAGTTACCGAATGAGAACCTCAAACCGGCAACCGACCGAACCCCTTTCGAATAACCCTTTTGGTTACCTAGACCGAAACCAAAATGCCGGTAAACCGGCACTCGGTCGGACCGGCATTTTCGGTCGGCTCGGCTCGGTATGGGCCTTGACCGGCTTGAGGCGAGAAAGAGAGAGAGAGAGAGAGAGAGAGAGAGAGAGAGAGAGAGAGAGAGAAGATCATGAGCAAGGGAAACAGAGAGAAGCCATGCGTCAGAGGTCGAACTGGGTGGCTTTGTTTGCCACCTTGGGGAGTCATCGGCGTAAGGGAAAGGCACCAAAAGGATCGACTCGACGAGAGGAATGAGTTTTCGGTGATGGGAAGTCGCAAAGCCGTTGGAGCACAGAGATCACCGACAAAGGTACGCTGACGAAGGGAGAGAGGAGGGAGAGGCGAGCATTTGGAGGTGGTCTCGCCTCCATCGATCAGCTGCCAGATGATAGTAATCACCGATCAAAGGCACGGCGAGAGAGAGAGAGAGAGAGAGAGAGAGAGAGAGAGAGAGAGAGAGAGAGAGAGAGAGAGAGAGAGAGAGAGAGAGAGAGAGAGAGAGAGAGAGAGCGTGAATTCGGGGAGAGAGAAAGGGAAAGTGAGAAATGAAAGAGAAAGGGGGGGTGTTGGCAGGAGGGAAAAAGAAGAGAAGATTAAAAAATAAAAATAAAATGTTTAAAAAATCTATTAAAAATTTAGACATTAGGGTCTTTTGGGATTAGGGTAGGGTTTAGGGTTTGGAGTTTTTACTTTGTATTACATATGTTTTATAATTTATATAAAACATATTTTATATAATACATTTCTATACCATAAATATTTATATAGACTATAGTTATTAGTTATAGACTATTATCATATTATAGCATACTAAACATTTCTATAGACTATAGTTATTATAAATTATTGAATTATTATCAATTATAGTCTTAGGGTATATGGTATAGGATATAATAAGCCTTATAATGTATAGGATTTAAAATTTTTTAAAATACACAATAGGGTTTAGGGTATGAGATATATGAATAAGATATAGAGTTTAATATTTAGTTTATAGTTATATGATATAAATTGTTTAGAATATGGTATAATATTAGTTTAGGGTATTTTTAATTAGTTTTTATATAGAAATGTATTATATAAATTATTAATTATAGGGTTTAGGGTTTATAAATTTATATATTTATATATTTTTTATATAAATTATAGAAATGTATATAAATGTATTATAGAAAGGTATTTTAGGGTATAGAAATGTATAAAAATGTAATATTTAAATTAAATGTTATATATACTCGGTTCGGTTCGATAAACTAATGGTTCTAAGATTTGAAAACCGAAACCGGAACCAAACATACTGTTTCGGTTGGCAAACCGATATCTCGGTACGGTTATTCTTGGCATCAATTAGAGTGGTTTCAGGTCGGTCTTGATTTTTCAATCAAACCAACTCAGCTCTATAATATTTGCATAAGTTACAAATGGATGACCAAAACTTGGCTAATATTTATTCTCAAGGCTTTTTATCAACTTACCCACCTAAATTTTGTCTCGATTTTCACTTCACCACCCAATAAAATTTTTGACTCGATGTGGCATCTTAATTTAAAAAAATTTTCAATGTCAGACCTCTGATAACTTCTGTTCATTTTATAGGCTTTTATGTCTTTTTAGGTGTAAACCCTTTTGGCTTTTTATCACTTTATCCACTTGAATTTTGACCCATTTTTCACTTCACCACCTAATAAAAAAAATTGACTCAATGTGGCACCTGAATTTAAAAAGTTTTGCAATGTACAACCTCCGTCTGATTCTATCAAAATTTCTATAAAAAAAATGGTGACATGTGTCGCATGTGACCTATTTTTAAAGGACATTTTGATCTTTTTATGTCCAATTGTATTTAAAATATATGTGGACAAATAAGATAATGACATGTGTCATTTTCTAAACTTTTTAATCCAACAATCATTACACACTTTTTTTTTACTTCACATTCAAACACAATTTCTTTACTTTTTTTTATCATTTTATTTTATTAAAAAAAAAATCTAAAACCAAACACCTCCTTCTTCTTCCCAGATTTGCCATGGCAGTCCCACAACTCCTCTTTCTTTCTCTCTTCTCCCCTTTCTGCCAAAAAAATATAGCAGCATTCCACCAGCGCCCCTCCTTCCACCACTGCTGACGATCCCTCACTTTGACCACCTCGTTCCCCCTCCCTCCCTCCTGACCAGCAGCCCCCTCCCCCCCTCTTTTTTTATTAGGTAGTGAAATGAAAAATGGGTCAAAATTCAAGTGGGTAAAGTGATAAAAAGCCAAAAGGGTGTACACCTAAAAGACAGAAAACCTCTAAAATGGACGAAAAACTAGACAGAAGCTATCAGAGGTTTGACATTGAATTTTTTTTTTTTTAAATTAAGGTGCCACATCGAGTTAAAAATTTTATTGGGTGGTGAAGTGAAAATCAGAACAAAGTTTCAGGTGAGTAAATTAATAAAAAGCCTTATTCTCAATTATTGCGTGATAACGTACGTTAGCTATTATACATGCAGTCATGATTAAAAAGAGTATGATCGACTTTTAATTATAACCAACTGTGTAGTCGATTGAATGACTACTTGTTCCTAATGGCTCATAAAATTGTGTTTTATAAATTCTCCTTGTATTAATTCCTAATGGATGCCAGATATCTTAATTCGCAGTATGACATGTGTTTTTTCGGTAGCACCTAATAATTTTAGATCTTCAATTACTGCGAAAGAAAAATGAAGCATTGAAACAAAAAGTAACAATTATAATTTGATCGAGGTTTAAAAACTTTCTAGAAAGGAAGTAACACAAAGAAAACTAACCTCTATTAGTATAATCGTCAACTAAGCTGGTATTAAAGTTCAGAATCTAATAGCAAATTTTCACAAATACATGAAATGAATTAAATGTTTTGAGAAAGGAAAAAGATATAAAGATCAATGGGACATCCTTTTGGTTTATGCAAGGAAGATTCTCAAGTATAGTGCTCTTGAGAGTAAGGTTTCATGTACCTGCAATGAAGATCGGGCATGACTATTTATGGAGCAAGGATCTTGTGTTTCTGGGGGCCATCGATACCATGAAGCCAGGATCGATCCTGAGGATTCTTGGTGTGTTTTGGACTCATTTGGTACTGCATTTATGACTTAGTTTTGGGCAAGGTTTTGAGTGATTTTAGGGATTTTCTTATGAATAAAGGTTTCCTTGTTCTTTATTCATTGGTAACTTGTTTACTACTTTATATATGATTGTATTTTAAGGCCTATGGGTTTATTATAAATAGGTTCACATGGTTTGGAAAATTAGAGAATTCTCACGTTAAGATAAAAAGTAAGTAAGGTTTTTAAGAGGCACAAAATAAAGATTGGTGTGAGTAGAATTAGGTAATTAATCTTGGGTGAGAGAGCTAAGGTTCTTAGGCCCGAGATACTTAAAGAGAGGGTGCACAAGGGTTTTGAGGATTGGGTTATGTGATTTAGTCCAATCGTAATCTTGTACTAATTTATTTTCATAATAAATATCAAAGATCTCTTCCAGGAATGTAGGCATGAATTTTGTCGAACTTTTTAAAATCTTAGTATTTTTTGTGTGCTTGATTTACCTATTTACTAGCTTGATTATTTCATCTTGCATCAAATTATTATTTATCTTGACGGTGGAAGTTTGATTGAATTCCCAAACTACAACAACAACTCTAACCCAAGCTTTGACAATCGTCAAATGCCATGTGTAGGGGAAAAGAATGGTGAAAGAATTTCAATCTCTTTTTCTTTGGCCTTGTTATTGGGTTCGGCAATGAGATTTTTAAATGTAGACTTGCTCTTATTGTTTTATACTTATTGTGTTATAAAAATGTTATTAAATAAAAGGAATGAATTGCTTATATCATTGGATTGTCATTTCATGTTCATTTGACATCATTTAAACATATGAAGCATTGAGGGCATCCATGCGTTGCATGGGGGCTGCCAAGACATATATTAGCATTCATATTTATTGAATCAAGAATGTTTACACTAATGTGGTTTTTATGTTTGGACTTCCTAATTAGAGATGAGGGGGTACAGTTTTTACTTTATCTTTAGGTTTAATTCCCTAAACGTATGCATACATGTGTTGTCTGGAGTGTAATGAGAAATAAAGAATATGCTAGCGGGAATACTTTAATAAAAGGACATCTCACTATCTAGATCTTACTTTTTAGTAAGATATGAGGGATAACGGTAATTGATATTACAAATTAGGGGATAATTTCACTGTTTATAAACTTTTACAGGTTTGCTATGTCAAGGAGAAAAAGGTACGCTTGCATTGTTATTTAATTTAACATCCATATGCATTTCATAAAATTAATTATGTTGGATACATATTTAAAGGGATGCATGATGGTTTAATAATACCCAACCCGAAAATACATGATTTTATGTTGGGAATTATGGCCATGACTTTATGCTTATGAAATTGCATTGAAATTGATTATACTTGTGCTTGTATAATTGTGGTTCGATCTTTGAAAATGAATTTGTTTATTTTTCAAAGAAAGAATGATTTAATTTCTATTTAAATGTTTTAAATAGGTTGTCATTTAATTAATTGAATTATTTATTTGGGCAATAGCCAATTCGGCATGGGCTTAGGCCATTAACAAAATCTACTTGTGATTGAATTGATTGTATTGAATTGTTTGAGTTTTGTTGGATGAGTGTGTGATCAACTGTTTTGGTGATATTCACCCCTACACATTTTGTTAAGTTGCAGGAAATTATTAGGACAAAAGGATGGTTAACTTTATCGAAATTTCGGATAGCGAAGGATGAAATTTGAAAATAAAGAGAATTCACCAAGGATTAGCGTACCATCACCACCCATGTCCGTATACTCGAGTGACGAGGAAGATGACCCAATCATGGATGAGTTAGTTACTATCATTTTATTTATCTTTTTATTTTAGTTGAGAAGTTTGAAGTATTGATTATTTAAGGATTATTATGGCTTAGTTACTTATTTAATATTTGATACTTATTTATGTTGATTCGTCTACACCAAAAATTAGATTTTAAATTATAGTTTTCACTCTCACTCGGATTTCAATTTTTTATTTGATGTATTGTTTATTGATTTTAAAACAAATTAAGGGTCTACCTTCATTTTCTTGAAATTGATTTATCTTGAAAAGTGAATAACTAAAGCTCACCATTTTTACAAAGTTTTCATTTGTTGTTTACTATGATTGTTTGTTATTAAAAAGAAAAAAAATTCTCACTGTTTTTGGAGTTTAGTTTGTTTAAATTTTATGTCTTACATTGATCTTCGATCTTGGCATGTTCTTACTTAGGATTAGTGAGAGTATGTCAAGATTAAAGACCAATGTGGCGCTGCCACATGCCCAAAGTGCTAGATCCTATTTTGGGGTGTGACAATGTGTGCCATTAATTATACCATGTTATAATTTTCCAATGTGGGACACTCCACAATCTCACACGTGTGGCATTACTCAAGGCTAACACGTGTACGTATAACTTATATTGGGTGACATGCATGGAGCACGTGCATGTGGCCGTTTAGCCTAACACTTAGGTGAACTAGCGCCCGATGCCTTATAAGCCACTATATATGTAAGGTTGTAATTCTATATGTGTGACAACATTTCACATTCTCGTATTTATTCAATCTCATTCAACTATATATTCATTCCACCATATATAATCCAAAGGCCATTTTTAAACCAAAAATATAAAAACTACTTTTTATATTTTTTCCAAAGTGATGAAACAGAACTACATGAAATTATAAAAACACAACTGATCAGGAACATGAAATAATAATCGTAAAGCACCGATATCAAAATTCCAACAAAAATTACCATTAGGTTTAAGTTAAAATGAGATTTGAGGAAATGAGGGAATCCATCTCCAACTAATTAACAAAGGTAACTTCGTGGATGTTACACCTGTGGATATGATAAGATGGTCCCTAGCCCTATTTATGTCACATTAGTACATTACTGTCTACAACAAACAATATCGTTCTGGAATCATCCAAAATTAATGTTATATATGTACGTAGGACCTCTCCTTTGCTTGTCCAAAATAATGCAAGTGAAGGATTTAAAATGTGTCAATAAGTTTCGGGGTCCTAAGATAGGTGGAAAGTGGATGGTAGGTGGAGTGTGAAGTGACAGCAAATTTAAGGACCAGAAATCTGTGCTTGCTGTAGCTTTCATCTTTTATGTTGGCCACAAACAATTTATCATTCAAATCAAGTTGGTATAGAAATATTTACAAGTACTCTCAGATCATAATTCTAGGCTCTAGCACTAACATTTTCTCATTGGCCAATGCTATCCATTTACTCATCATAATTGTAAGTTGACGCCACTTTAAACTTGATTTCTACGCATCCAACTTCCACAACACATCATATTTCTTCTTCTGCCTGGCTTTTGTTTTTGGTTTGTGCGTGCTTCATTGCTACACTTTGGTTCGTGGAGAACATCCATACTTCTGATATTTTATCTTCTTTTGTACGTCCTCCCTTTCTTAATTTTTTCTTTCTTAAATTTGGTTTTGTTTTTTTCCACTCTTGGATATATGGTAAGCATGCACATTCCTTAATCTGTTTGGATATATGGTAACACTCTTAATTTACAATATCAGAAGTCTACAGTAAGATAAGCGATTAATTACAGAGTGTTACCCCTAAGATTCATGACAGAATCGCTGAGAACTTTAGTAAGAACACTAAAGTCCAAGTAAATTTGCGAGCGTGCTACTATTCTCGGCCAAGCAGCCGTAATAGAAAAGGTACGTTTGAATTTAATGATTTGCGCCGAATATGTCTAACTTCTAATCAAACGATTGTAAGCGACCAAGAAACAAGTTCTCGCTGAAGGTTCTACGTACCTTGATCCTCAAGGACTTTAATTGTCGTTGGTTTATGTGATTGTGTGTTCAAACTCGTAAGTACGAACAATAGTTGCTTGGGTGAATTGCAAAATAATGAACTTTAATGTAAAAGGTTTGAATAATCTGATTATTATGAAAACGGGTAACAATCGTAATTCTAATGACAAATCTCATGGTAAACAAACATAGAAATCTAGGAATAAAAAACCTAAACAAGATCAATACTAAGTAAATCGAAACGTAGAAGAGCTAAAAACAAAGAACAAAAGGTCTTGAGAGATTGAGAGCTTGAAATGATGCTTGAAATCTGGGAAATTGATGCTTGTAGGTTGTTGAGTTGATTGAGTTTTAAGAAACCTTTTCCTTGTTGCATTTGGACTCTAGGATGCTCTTACTTCATGCTCAAGGCTTGTCATTCTTACTTGATTTAGAACTCCTAGTTCACCAAGGACTCTCATAAAGATTGACTAAGGGCCAGTTTGGTATTGCTGTGAGAAAAAACAGCTGTTAAGTAAAACAGCTGTAAAGTAAAGTCAGCTGTAAATTAAAGCAGTTAGTAAAGCAGTTGAGTGTTTAGTAAACTATGTTTTCAAAAGTGCTGTTAGTGCAAAAAACAGTATCAAAGTGTTTGAGAAATGTTAATATAAAAATGCTGTGACTGTGTATAATTACTAAAATGGACATGATGCTGAAAGTATATTTCACTTATTTTTTTAGTAAAAATAATATGTTTTTTTTACTTGTTTTTGAAATTTTTTACTACAAATTTTTATTAGCATTAATTTTTCTAAGAACAACATTATTAAATAAGTATGCTTATTATTTTTGTAGGTATATTATAATTTTAATCCTATAAATAAAATATCAGAATTAATTATCACAATATAAAATATAATTAACAATGAACATATTTTTTAATTTAAAATAAACAAATAAAAATTATAGAAATCAATGAGGGTATTATGGGTAAAATAAAATATTCATTATTGATGTGAGTCACTGCAGCTTTTAAAAGTACCTAGAAACCAGCTTTCTGTTTTTGTTGTAAGGAGTTGAGAATTGTGAGGAAAAACAGTTTTTTATTTTTTTGCCAAACACCAAAACTGCTGTAGGTGATTAAGAATTGTCATCCACAGCAGCTTTTGGGTCCTCCACAACAACTTTTGGGTCTTCCACCGCAATCCCAAATGGGGCCTCAGACACTTCTAGAATTGCACCGCTTTCTGTTTGGGCTTATCCATTGGGCTTCGAAAACTTCATTGAACTTAGGCTTGTCTATTGAGCTTAATCTTAACAAATTGGGCTAACATTGGACTTCACTAATAGAACCTTAGGCTTGGCCGTGACTTCGGCCCAGTGTCAAATTAGGGTGTAAACACAGAGTAAACACTGTTACACTAATAAAGCATAACTACAGTTTTCGTTTACCCATCATGATATTATTTTAATTACAAGAATTTCTTACGGATGAAATTAACATACCTATTAATGGTTAAATCCTTTCTATATGCATCCTTTTTCTGTTGTGCCATAATTTTGTTCTAAAACGAAAGTAAATTAGTAATCATCAGATTTAGGTTCTCCAATGATAACTCTTCCCTAACTTGATCATAATGTCCTAAAACGAAATGAGTAAGAAGAGATTAACAAAGCTCTAAATGGTACATAATGTGCATCTACAAACAAGTATTTACCTTAGTATGAATGCAATTATTGTCACTTTACTCTTCACACCTTAAGTTGACAAAATCAATCTATAAATGTCATATATATGTGATTAGCAATTCCCTATTCTAAAATGCTCTTTATGCTAATGGAATTAGACTAGAGCTTGGGTTATGGGATCGATATAGGCATATGTGAGCATGAGTACTATGTTTGAGTGTTCAAGCTGTAGCCAAGAAGAAGAAGATCATCTTGCTAACCTCACAACCAATTAGGGTAATTCTTGCATATCATGCATCCCATACCATTTAGCATGTCACTATGGTTCATTCAAAGTCATATATATAATATATGTACATGCTCAATCAAATAGAACCATAACCAATTATCTATTCGATTAACAAATGGTCTTTCCCCAGTGAGCTCAAAATGCTTATATGCTCGATTAATAAAGTCGCTAATACTATATTGATTGATAAATGCTAAGATTAGCATATTAGCTGTTTTCACTGCCACTATCGATAGAACCCTGATAACCATTGATGGAGTATGTTCATTTCACAAGCTACACTCTTAAACTGTATGTTCATTTCGCAAGCTACACTCTTAAACTGCTTTGTGTGTATAGTCATCTTTAGTTGCTTGCCAAATATGCTGGTGTCTTTCCAAACCAGTTATTATTCATTGTGATTCTTGGTAGTGTATCACTTGCTTATCAAGATCCCTATCTAGTAATCTGATGACATTGCACTCAATCGATAGAGTAAACTGATGTATCAAAACACTACTGTCTGACACTTAGGTTGTAGCAAAACAATTTATATGCACTGAGTATCGATATAGCATTGATTGATGATCGATAGACTAATTTGAGTATGATATTATATTTAGGTTAATTACAATTATATACCTCAAATATGCCTCCATTTTCAACTTGGTATCTTCCATTCAAAAAGCTTTATTAAGGTACATCGACTTTAATATTGTGTCAATTGAGTACCTTCGTACTCTGACCATTAGGAGTTCCATTATCTGCCTCATGGCACTCACTTGGCACATGCGTACTTACCACTAAATGTTGATCTGGCTTTTAAAATTGCCACATGGACAAAAATAATAAAAAATGCCCCGTAAAAGCAACTTTCATTCTCACTTTGCTCCCTTAAAGTTTAATCTTCTCATTTTACCCCTCGAACTTTACAAACCTTTTTAGTAAGTCCTATTTTGTTAAGTTCGTCAATGATTTCGTTAAAAAAGCTGACATGTGGCTCATCCAAGCAAGTGACATGTCGAATTTTTTAACAGAGCTATTGACGAATCGAACTTGACGAAATATAAGGTTTGTAAAGTTCGGGGGCCAAACTTAAAATATTAAAGTTCAAATAGGCAAAGTGTGAATGAAATATACTTTTAAGGGGCATTTGCACAAATAAGCCTAAAAAAATTAGTGAAAGCTAGCCAAATCAACACTTAGTGGTGGATTCCGCATGTGCCACGTTAATTAGCATCATGTAGGCAGATAACGACACTCTTAATGGTCAGAGTAACGAAGGTACTCAGTTGACACTTGACACAATATTAAAGTTGATGTAGCTTAATGAAACTTTTTGAACGAGAGTTACCAAGTTAAAAATAGAAGTATATTTAAAGTATATAATTATAATTAACACATTAAATAAAGATTTCTTAAAGTTTCATTCAAAATTTTCTTTTTCTTTTTTTCACAATTTCCACCGTCGTGTCCTTTTTTTACCGATATCGATATTTTGATTAAATTCCAATATTTTTGAATCCCCAATATGTCCATTGAAGAGCTTAATTGGTCCCAACTAGTGGAAATTAAATATGTAAGGCCTACCAATTCTAGATTGGAAAAAGTTAGGACTAAGACCTAGTCAAACTTGAAAAGATAAAAATGGATCAGGTAACAGAAGTATTACCACCTGAATTTTTTTTTTTTTTAATCGCATTTCATAGTGGTTACATGTGCTCCTTATTCCTTAATTTTAATCACGCTAGCTATTGACCATTAATTTAATTTGTATTTATCTTCTAAAAAGTCTTACATTAGAATATGTAAGGCGTACCCATTCTAGATTGGAAAAAGATAGGACTGAGACCTAGTCAAACTTGAAAAGATAAAAATCAGGTAACAGAAGTATTACCATCTGATTTATTTTGAATTTTTTTCTTTTTAATCACATGTCATAGTGGTTAATTACATGTGCTCCTTATTCCTTAATTTTAATCACGCTATTGACCATTAATTTAATTTGTATTTATCTTCTAAAAAGTCTTACAATAGAATTGGCGTGGAAACCTTAATTAATTTCTTGGTTTATCGTTTCTTTAATTTCGAATTATTATAAAGTGGCTGCTGATCCTAATTATTCTAACCCATATAGTTGACTTGGAAACAATTAATAAAATGATAAAAGAATGACCATGAATTGAACTATGAACTCCTAGCTTATAGACTTTAATCACATATAATCCTCCATATATATTAATTACAGATGATTCCAGTCATCAATACTGATCAGCATCTCCATCAAATGCGTGATAAGCCAGGGATCAATATGTCTAAGAAATTGAGAAGCATTCTTGATCAACTTCTTTATCGCAAACGACCTTGCACTACCTATGGCTATGTATCTCAAGGACACGAGTATCCAGCTACTGCAATATCTAAGGTTGGGCTGCTTGGGCATGGTTATTCGGTACAGCAAGGTCTGCATTTGTTAAGATGCACCAGCAGCAAACCTAATTGGACAAATCTTTCTACCAAAATGTAAGAACGATTCTTTCGATGATCTTCAATTCTCTTCCATTTACTTTCTCGTCCCATTGAAAGAAAGAAGAAGAGAAATGAAATCTTGCCAGTTTATAATTTAATTTAATTTGTGTACTCCATATATTAATTAATTGTAGGGTAAATAATATTGGTGGAACGGACAAGGTTCAGCAACCACTACCAGGTTCTACTACTGCTCCCAGGCGCAGCATCGCTCAATGGTAGGTTATATATTCATGAACTGATCAGTCACGTTAATTTTTTGTCTGTAATTAATGATGACAATAATTTAGATATAAAGAATTTGGAAATGTTTTGCAGTTCTTGGTAAAAAATGAAACTTATGAATATATGTGAATGACAACCAAGGGAATCGATCTTTTTCTTTGTTTTCCCTTTTAGTTTTCGTCTCTTCCTTGCATATTGTTCTTCGTATTAAATATTCAACTTATTATATCTCTCTCTTTTTCTTTGTTTTTTAATGTTCTTTCTTTTTTTTTTTTATATAGAATAGGGGAGATGTCAACTTGGACCTCTCCAAATTGTACAGAGAAATATCATTAAACTAATAGTTAGTTGATTTTTTTTTGTTTTGTTAATTGTTTTGGTATAATTGTCAAATTGAAATAGAGAATAAAACTATTTGAATCATTTTAACTGACCTATTTTTTTGGGATTTATTTCTATAGGTTCAATCTCTATTAAAAATATTGTACACGCACAATATGATACTAGAGATGGTACAAATACTAATACTCTAATATGTGGTGAAAAACATTACCATATATGCAGGGCAAGATGGTTTTTGGGCGCAATATTGTCACTGATGCTGCCTTTTTGGATGCCTAATGGGGGAAAACTGCAAAGAATTGAAGGTATCCAAAGTCTTTTCCATTTTGTCCTGAGATCGATCCTATACGATACAAGATATATACAAGATCCATATATGTAATAAAATAGGTTAAAAGTATGGTGCCGATTTGAAATGGTGATAATTAAGTGGGAAATTTGGATGTTTCAGAAGAGGCAGAAATGGTTATTGAAGGGATTGAAAATGTAGCAGAGGTTGTAGAAAGAGTGGCAATTGTGGCTGAGAAGATCTCGGAGGAAGTGGCAGATGGACTCCCTGATAAATCAAAACTAAAGGATACGATTTTGTGGGTCGAAAGCGTATCCAAAGTGGCTGCTCAAGATGCTCAACTAACAATAGATCTCATTCATAAGGTACTTTCGCAAAATTTGTCTATACCCAAATAAGCTAATAAGAATTGAAGTTGCAAATCTTTCCCTGCATGTTGATTGTTGCTATTGGCTATAAAACATGCATAGGTGGATGCACTGAAGCAGGACCTGGGAGACTTGGAGACAATGATGGAGCCCTCTATTAAAAAAAATTGCAAAGCATAAATTTGAAGGAAAGTAATCCGGACAGGGAAAGGAGCATGATTTTCATACTATGTACATGTACGTGATACTAATGAGTAATGTCACTAGTCAGAATATAGGAAATTATAGAGTTGGATACAACTCATGAATTCGATATAGATGATAATTAAGAAATTTGAGTATGATATTAATGTTGTAAATACTTTATTAAGTATGGCTAATCCTATAATTAGTTGTATGAGCATATTAGTAAATGTATAAAATCCTAGTAAATTCTATCAGTATATAAGAATATTTATCTGATGAATAAAATAAACAAATCATATTTTCTCTCTGCCACAAACCTTATTCTCATATACTTTTACAATAATTAATTATATATTTATCTTTTTTACCAAGCCATAGAAGAAGCAGGCAATCAGGCTGTGTAGGCGTATCAGCAAGTTTGCTACAAATTGAACTTGCAAAATGTGTGACTGTGTGAGGGTATGGCGTGTTAATGGCCTTAAAAATTTAAATTCGAATATAACTAAACCATTATGGAAAAGTCAGCAATTTTGTTGGAAAAGTCACCAAGACCAAATGAGTTTTACTTGCTCAACTGACGTCCCTCCACTAATTAAGAGTCTAAGAGAGGCTAGAGCTTTAAGCTCAATCTTTCCTCAGTTATAGTATTTTTTCACTTTGCGTGCACTCAAAAGTTTCAAATATAAGACCAAAAAAAGAGTTTCAAATAATTTCTTGTCGTCCTTTTTTGTTTTTAATTTTTCTTTTAGGTGCGAAGATCTTCTATTTCACATGGATATTAGGTGGATAATAAGTGCATAGAAGAGATGTGTTTGACTAATTTTTTTAGCGCTCATCTGTTCAAAATGTACGTAGAATCTTGCATTTAAAATTTTAAATTTGCATTACAATATATATAATATCAGGTACGTATTTTTACTAATTATTATTTAATTTTACGTTGGATATTCTAACCTTTTTTGTAGCTTTATTTAGAAATGAATGGGTCTATCCTGAAGAAGGATAGAGTACAAACTTGATGGAACATCCTTCATCCACACTTGGTAATGAGATAAAGACTAGACCAGGCAAAAACATTACTCAACTCATTAACACGACCTAGCACGACCCATAAATTTGTGAATTTGGATTGGAAGTTATTGGATCGTGTCAAAATTGTGTTGACCCGATAACAACCCATTAAAATAACGGGTCGTGTCAATGCCAACTCACGAAATCCGTTAGACCTATTAAGATAAGAGCACTTAAGTAATTGTTTAGCATCCCCTTGATTGGGGTGAAAGTGTGCGCTTCCACACTTTGTTTAAATTATAAAGGATCAAAAGGAGCATTTCATGTTATAGCTCATTTCAAATGACTAACTGACCCCGAAAGTAAAAACACCTTACTAACAATATTGAAGGCAAATTGCAATATTAGTGAAAAGAGTACAAAATTATTAAGCGGACTAGCTGGACCCGAAATGTCATATCTGCAAAGACTGCAATCCCGTAGGCTTGGATGGTGGCTTCACAAGTTTAAGAAAGCATATAAGTATAAAAAAAAATATAATAATAACAAATTAACAAACTAGATGTCCCACCCCCAAACTAGATGACCCTTGTCACGATGTTGCTTTGGGGCAAAGCCCTTGGTCCTTTGTCAGGGTTTTGACGCTTCTTTCCTATGCACTAGCAGGAGAGACTGGGATTTCTCAGCCTCCTCTTTCCTCTTATAGTCTTTTGGACATCTCCTCCATTCTGCCTCTGCAGCCTCACTCATTCATCCGCAAGCTGATTTTGAGGTATCAATCAAACTAAGCATTTGATTTTTATTTTTTTTTAAAGTATAAAATCATAACCCCTGATTTATCCGGTCTTATTTTCTATTGAATGAGTGCTGTTATTTACACATTCTTTTTTTTTCTTTTGGCATACATTTTTCTCTATTTTTTTGTCAACACACTCCCTACCGTTTTCTAAAATTTAGAATTTCTTTTTCTGTCCTTGCTACCGAACTTCATGCCATGCATATGCAGAAGCTTTCATAGCAGTTCTAGCTCTTAGTCTCTTCACATCAATACTTAAGCCCATATTAGCATATATATGGTAATCAAACTCCTCATGAAAAGAATTAATAGTAATTAGGTAGCCAACTGTGCATAACATTATTGAAAAATCAAAACAAAAAGAATACATAAATCATTAAAAGGAAATGTTTACGAAATCAATTTTTTACCCACTGGGAATTTTAGGTCGTCTGCTGCGTCTCCATGGGCTCCATGGGCTGAAGCTTTCCAGTGTTTTGCGACCATCAAAACTCATATTTTGGGTGTCGGGCGTCAGCTGCCAGAATATTTACAATAAAATCAGATATAGCATTAATGTCCCGAACCATTATATTTAGAGTGCCTTAATTTAAGGTACTCACGACCTAAAAAGTTAACCAAAAACATTCAATTTTACAAATTTAATTTTAAGGTAACATCAACCCACCAACTACCATAAATTTAATTTTTAGATAACATCAACCCACCTAGAACCACAAATTTAATTTTCAGATAACATAAACTCACCCACAACCCAAAAAAGCCTCAGCACTAAGCAAACAAATTTAATCATAAAAACTTTCAATTTTCATTTGCAATTTTAGTTTTCACCGTAGTTTTAGTTTTCACTTGCAATTTTAATTAAAAAGAACACTCTTATAATTAAAGTAGCTGTTTTAGTTATTTGACACAGTTAACAAACTCAAAAAGTCGCAGTTTCAGTTTGCATTTACATTTTGCAATTTCAATTCACAGTTTCAGTTCATAATTTTAAGAAAGAGAGAGAACAGGAAAGAGAAAGACAAAAAATAAGAAATAAAATGGCAATTGACCATAATTCAAAATAAGCCAGCTGGATGCAACTGATAGTTATCTTGTTAAATAAAATTAATTGGCGCACTAGAGAGTAAATAAGATGCATAACATACCCCCTATAGTAATTAATTCTTATATTTATAAAAAGTAAATGAAGAAGAAGTTTGTGACACAAGGAAACCTTTTCATGAGTAGGACTGGGCATCAACCCGTCTAAACCCGACCCGCCCGCCTCTACCGACCCGCCAAGCTGCAAGTCGACCCATCCGATCAGTACACTAACGGGCCGATGTCGACTCGCCCCCTTCCACCGAGCGTCGAAGCCGACCCGTCCGCCAAGCTTTCAGCCACCATCTTTTCAAGCAAGCCAGTAGCCACCATCTTCTCAGGCACTACAAGTCTACAACCACCTCCATTTCTGCCACCAACTACCTCCATTTTCGTCACCATCCACCATTGCAGCACAAGAATCACCTCCACCAACCACCATTTTCTCTGGCAAGCCACCTTCTCCTTCTCGGCATCTTTTCTCTTCTCTCTTCATGGCATCTTCTCTCTTTGATCGCCTCACTCTTCTCCTTCTCCTTCTCCTTCTTGGCCAACCCATATTCTGACCCGTCCCCGACTAAGACCCAAGCCGTTTAGTCGGAGATGGTTTAGGCTCCCACCCGACCCACCCCGCCCGACGCCCACCTCTATAGAATCATGAGGGTATTAGGAAACTCCGACCTAGATCGATCTGTTGTGTTGGGTGGGTGTTAGGATTATCATTATGGCCTAGCACTGTCTTAATGGGCTGCGCATGTCTATTTTAGTTTTGGTCTATATATACTTTGGGTCAATTTTTATTAAGTGGACTTTAAATTAAAAATGGAACATAGCATGGTTAAATAAAAAAGTAAATAATTCAGACAAAAAAATATAAAAAATAAAAAATTAATTAGAATTACGTATGGCCTTCGGCCTTCCAAGGCTCCAAAGCTTGAACGAGAATGATGTCTTTACTTGCAAGCAACTAGTACAGGTAACACGCTTATAAATGTTTGTACGGAACCTTAGCTTGAAGTAACCAAATAAGCAAAAACCCACGGCATCGATTCCTTGGCGTGGTGGGACAATATTTAAAATGTGTAGCACATTCCGATTGCATATTCCCCCACATGCAAATGCCAAGAAAGTAGACACAATTCAGCTTAACTTCATCATCCTCCATACTAGTCGATCATCAAAGCTATATATGCATTTATACACATGGATTCTGATTCATGATTCATTGTCCTTGAACCATATATTTTCAAAGATTAATATTTCTCAACAATATAAGGGTGAAAATTTTTCAGTATGTCTAAGAAAGATTTTTGGGCTTCTTACAAATCGCGAAGCATTCTTGAACTACTACTTCATCGCAATATAAGATCTCAGGGACAGTGGCCAGCTGCTTCGACAGTATGTAGGGTTTGGCATGATTATTCGATGCAGCAAGGTCTACGGTTTTTCAGCACCAGCAGCAAACCATGGACAAAACTCGATGCCAAATCGTAAGAACGTCGACTTCATCATCTTCAATAGTAATACTATCTCTTTGATCCGTGGAATTTCTCTTCGGAATGAAAGAAAATAAAAGAAAAGAAATCTTTCTGCTTGATAATTTTGTACGTACTCTTATATATTGATTAATTGTAGGGTACAAAATGGTGGTGGAAAGGACAAGGTTCAGCAACCACTACCAGCTACTACTACTACTACTCTGAGGCACACGATCGCTAGCTGGTATGCATGAACTGATCATCACTCATATTTTCATTGAATGAGGATGAACAAAAATGAAAGTTATGAATTGATGAGACACACCATGGGAGTTCCTTTCCCACTTTTTTTTTATTTTTTTATTTGTTGTTGACTTTTGTTAATATATTTGCTAGTTTGGTATAATTGATAATCTGGTGAAATTAATCGCTTGAAATATATACGCAGGCTAAGATGGATTTTGGGCTCCATATTGTCACTGTCGACGTTGCTTTGGAAGCAGAATTGGGGGAAACTGCAAAGGATTGAAGGTATATATGCAAAATCTTTATAATACTATATCAGTAGATATACTATAAATATTATTGTGTGTGAATATTACACCAAGTGACATGTTAATATGGTGTTACGAATTCACTCAAACTCAAAATCTAATACGTGTACGAAAAATTATTATGTATAATCGTAACACTATTATGTGTAACCATCCATATTATAATACGTATATTGATTATATTATGTAACGATCAGACGGTGTTACAGTATATAGAATAATTTTTTCATGTTTAAAGTCTTTAAGATTAAATATTTAGAATTTCAAGTTTAGATCGATAATTGCACCATGTGATATAATTTAAATAAATTCGCAACACTCGATCAGTATATCGTGTGGTGTTACCATATCAAATACTACAAAAAAAATAAAAATTAAATTAAATAAAAATTTCTATAAACTTATCTAATTAATGCCGAATAGAAATGGTAAGAATTGATGAGCCGGAAATTTTGGATATTTCAGGAGAGGCAGAAAGGGTTATGGAAGAGGTTGAAAATGTAGCAGGGGTTGTAGAAAGAGTGGCAAATATGGCAGAGAAGGTGTCAGAGGACGTAGCAGATGAACTTCGAGATAACGGCAAGCTAAAGGAAACAGTTCTGTTGGTAGAGAGAATATCCAAAGTGGCTGCTAAAGATGCTCAACTAACAAAAGATTTCATTCACAAGGTCTCGTAATGTCATTCCATTTCAAAAAAAATTTATTTTTCCAAACAGAGAGTTCATTCCCTTTTTTTGCTTTTTATTTTTTTTATTATATCATTTTACACTCTTAAATGGAATTGTATTCTTCTAACATGTATACTGTTTTTTTTTTTTTTGTACAAATTTAAAGTGTCTTTAGAAATTACAAACATTTCACAATACCCCAACTTCTCTCCCTTTCTAATTATATATATATAATTGATATAAGTGGCATAAATTTCATTCTATAGGGTTTATTTTGTTCTTTCTTAATTTTTTTTTCTTTTTTTAAAATCTAATATACAAATGTCATGTAACCTGGAAAAGAATAATTGAAAGAATGTGTCGGGAAAAATATCATCATCCTATATATATATATATAGATACTCTTTCTAATTGGTTAATTTTTAACATCATTTCTTCTTTTTTGTCTTTTATTCTACATTAATTTACCTATTTTAACTAATTCATCTAGAAATAGGTCATCTATTTATGACCAGGTACTGATGTCATTGTAGAGTTTAGGTTTAGTATATATTTAGAATTTTTTTAATTAATTTGCTTTAAAAACTCAATTCCATTGTTCTCTTTCTCTGAGTTAAGACGTTTGTTCATATTAGAATTTGAATAATATAAAAAATACAACAAGCAAAAAAGAATTAAAGTAGCAAATTAAACTAATTGGTAATTCTCGTTGACTGATGTGGATCTGGTAAAACATAGGTGGATGCATTGAAGCATGATATGGGAGACTTGGAAACACTGGTCGAGCCCGCCATTGAGAAGATTTCAAAGCATGAATGATAAGGAAAGTAATTCTAATTAAAGGAGGAAAGAGAAACGTCCATGCATGCTATTCATTCTTGTACATGTAACTGCTGAAATTAGAAAGTTCGAAATGGGACCGATGAAACTCAATCAAGTGGATTGATGATTTGATGTTGCTTAGTAAATTTATATAATATTATGATATAAATATATTTTAATTTATGGAGCATTTTGTTTTAGCTAAAAAATATTTTCAAATTGGTCAAGAAAAATTTTCATTTAATTTTAGATCGTAAGTTGAAAAGTCAAACTAAGGAGTTATATTAAAAATTCCAAAAAACTCAGATTCCCCAATTCCCCATTCGAAATAGAAAGAGTATTAGATGACAATTATGTAATTTAAACGAGTTAATTATATTTACACTCTATGAAGTTTATTGTTTTTTCACATATATCATTTGGGGTTTAAAAAGTTATATATACATCCCATAATGTTTCAAAATTATTGCATATAACCCCCTACAAGAGAAAAAAATAAATAAAAAAATAAAAAATATTTGTATTGAGGTTGGACCTTACACCTTAAGTAATTTTATTAGGCCCTTTCACCCCTTAGCATGCCTTTTTATATAATTTCTTATCATTTTTCGTCTCACTATAAGGGGTTATATGCAACAGTTTTGAAACCTCATGCGGTGTATGTGTAATTTTTGAAATCTCATGAGGTGTTGTGAAAAAACGATAAACCTCAGGGGGTGTAAGTGTAATTAACTCTAATTTAAACCTACAATCACGTGGTGTAATCTTTACGTGTTATAAAATGAGTGAACGATAAGTTTATACTTGTAAGGTATAGTATTAACAACATTAATTCATATTATAAGCCCAAAAGAGTTGTTAGCACGTATTATCTTATTAACCAATTAGTTTTAGTGCGTTTATATATATATATATATACATGCCCTTTTAGGTGTGAGATCCCACATTTAGTGTTAAATGTGGGATGGGGCGAATGGGCCCACTCCATATAATTTTTGAACAATCTAAACCGTCTATTTTTTAGGCCTCTATTCACATATCATTCTTGCAAAAAATTAGCCAAATCGGAAATCATTTGCTTATCTAACTTTGATCAAACAATTAGACGAAAAAAATATTTTTGATGAAACCATCTATTTATTTGATCGAAGTTAGATAGGCAAATAATTTCCGATTTGACTTATTTTTTGTAAGGATGATCCATTAATAGAGGCCTAAAAATAGACGGTTCGGATTATTGAAAAACTACATGAAGTGGGCTCATCCGCCCAGTTCCATATTTAACACTAAATGTGGGATCCCACACTTGAAGCTCCATGTATTATATGTATATATATATATGTATGCAAGGATGTTCCAATAAGGGATCCTTTATTTAGTGTTAAATGAGGGATCCCCCTGTGGGGTCCACACGGGTCGTTTTGTGTCGATCTGAATCATCTATTTTTTACATCTCCATTGATAGATCATCCATGCAAAAAATCAACCAAATCAGAAACTGTTTACCCGTTTGATTAATCGGTCAAAGTTTAGGTGTTTGATCTAAATTAGATATCTTAACGGTCTCCGATTTAGCTGATTTTTTACAGAGATAATCTATCCATAAAGAAGTAAAAAATAGACGATTCTGATTGACACAAAACAACCTGTGAGGACCCCACAGAGAAATCCCTCATTTAACACTGAATGAGAAATACCTTATTAGAAGACCCTTTTATATGTATGCAAGGAAGAAAATTTCGAAATTTTCGGCAAAATTTTGCCGAAAATTTTGTTTTTTTGGAGGGGGAAAATTTTATTCAATGCCCATAATGTCTTTGGTAATTTCGCCGAAATTTCGATGCCTCTTTAGGTGGGTTTTCTGTCATTTTTCGGGAGAAATTAACGAAATTTCGCCGAAATTTTGGCGAAATTTCGTTTTAACCCACAATGGCAGACTGCTTGCATTTCACAATTTTCACTCTCACTTTCGCTTTTGCTGTGACTAACACTCAGATCTCTCAAGTCCCAGCCCCATTTTCATCTCTCAGATCTCTCTCTGTCTTCTCCCCCTACGCGCACTCAGCTCAGGTCGAGGCCACCAGCCACCCAGCCTGCCTCCGGCGTACTCATGGTTGAGATTTGTTAGATTATGCTCTTTGGCCCAGCTGATTAGGTTTGGTTTACCTTAATTGTTGTCTCCATCAGAACTGGAAATCATCTACTTCAAGTCTCAAAGCCAGGAAAAAAAAAAAAAAGAGAAAAAGAGAGAAAATCGTCAACTGTTGAAAAATTCCAAGACTAAACGGTGGAGAGATTTAGAGAGGAAATAATTGGGGGTTCATTCATGAAGAATAGAGAGGAGGGAAAAGCACACATATCGATGAAAATGCAAACTAAACAATGAAGTTTTGGCTAAAAGAATTATGCTGACATGGAGACTATGGAGTAAGTGAGTAACTTAATACCATTGGATTAAATGTAGAGTAATAATTTATCAAAAGGCAAGAAAAAGGCAGACAGGCTAAAGGCAGAGGAGCAAAATCCGAGAGAGAGAGAGAGAGAGATAAGAATGGTTTCTGGATAATGTTGACTTGTTAGTCTTGTGTGCTTTGTTTCTTGATTGTAAGTTTTTGTGTGGTTTATGAGTTTATTATGTTCTTTTTTATTTATTATTATTATTTCTTTACAAAAAGTGGAATATCTTCTTTTGTAGTTCTTCTTTTTGGACAGAGAGAAAAATGAAAGAGAATGAATAAGAAATCAAAAAAAGCTGTCAAAAGAGGCTATTTTAGACTTGAAGGTAAATTAGAGAAAATTTAAAGTTTAAAAGGACTGAAAGCTTTTCTTTATCTAAAAAGTAATTGTGAACTCGGGCAATAGTTTTGAAGGTGTTAGTTATTTAGTTAATATCATTTTTTTCTATATGATAAATTGATAAGTTCTATGTGTTGTATATTCTTGTGTGGAGGTGTATACAAAAATTGCATTATGCTAATTCCAAGGCTACTTTGTGCACAAAATTACAAATTTTATCATTTTAATGTCAAATGTGATCCATACA
This sequence comes from Dryas drummondii, assembly GCA_003254865.1. NCBI lineage: Eukaryota > Viridiplantae > Streptophyta > Magnoliopsida > Rosales > Rosaceae > Dryas > Dryas drummondii. The sequence goes on along the minus strand of QANW01007615.1, from coordinate 486,638 downwards.
AAACAAGAAAAGAAAAAAAAAAGCATTATTGATTGGGAATGTAGAGAATGCCAGCAAACGTGATAAATAAATTTAAGGTGTTATTTATATAATTATTAATTAGTGACCAATTTTTTTAACAGTATTTGTCTTCAGCGCGCATTATAATCAACTTATATCACATAAAACCTACTATATAATTTGATTTCTTCAATATTTTTTATCAATGTAGTAGATAATATGTTAAATAAACATATGGTCAAGTTTCATTCAAAATTTTCGTATTTTGATAGCAATTTTTGTCGTTTTTGTCTAATTTTGTCGAAATCGAAATTTTAATCGAAATTTCCTCAAACATTTTCTCGAAACCGAAATTTTACTCCTTGTATGTATGTATATATAATTATACAAAACTTTACATTTCCGGTGTGAGATATTTTCTTAACACGTTCCTTTAATTACGTGCAGTGTCACTCGACATGGACAAGACCAAATCTTATGTGCATATACAATTAACTTCCTTCATATATAAAACACCATTTTGGGAGGGTACAAACTGAGGCCAAAGTTTTTTTTACTCGAGTGTACATGTTGGCGGTGTGTTTCGGACGGATCGGATCGAAAAATAGGATGTTTTAATTCCTATCCAAAAAATTTCGGAATGAAATTTTTATTCCAAAAAATCGGAATTTCAACATCTCATTCCAATTCGGAATTTTTGGATTTCTCGGAATTTTCAAATTTTTTCGGAATATCACATTTTAGAACTTTCGGATAAAAATTCAAAATTTTCAAATAAAAAATCGAAATCTTTACGTTAATTTTTTTTTTAGTATAATAGCTCATGTCTAATATTTAGATGAAGGAATTAATCTTTGGACCTCATTCAACATGATGAGAATAAATGTCACTACTAGATACACGCACACACATATGATATATATATCATGTTTGAAATTTTAAATATAATAAACTCAAATATTTAGTAATTACACGTACACAAAATGTGGGTGTTTTTGTTAGCATTTATGTTATTATGATACACACATATTTATAATATATGTATGTTTATATTAATAGTATTAGTTATTTTTTTTTTAATATATATGTATGTGTATGTTTGAAACAAATAACAAATTTATTAAACATATAATAAAAAACTAAATAAATAATATAATATTAATATAAATACGGAATAAATTAGTATAATTTTGAAAATATCAAATCGGAATGTCTTTGAAAAATTTTAAAATTTTTCGGATCGAAATTCGAATTGGATCAGAATTTACAGAAACATTCCAATTTCAATCCAATTTTTTTTGAAATTCGGTATTTTCGAATTTCGAATTTGATTTGGACGTTTCAAAATTGAAAATTTTTTAGTTGAAATAAGTCGGATTCGGATTTTCCAATCCAAATCACAGCCCCTAGTACACGTTACAGACTTTCAAACATATTCAACATAATTTTGTTTGTCAAAATTAAAAAGGAAAAAAAAAAAGAAATCAGAATTTTTGTTTTCTTTTTTCGGAAATCATATATTATAAGCTTATAACATTTTTATTTTGGCCAAAAGATATATTATAAATTTATAACATTCACTGTAAGTATAATGTAAATAACAACACAACGCGATTAACAGCCCAACTGAAGAACAAAACAGAGTACTGTATCAACTTTTTCTTTCAACAAAAACAAAAGAGAAAAAAGAACAAAAAAAAAGGAAAGACAAACGACACACTCATCATAATAACAAAAGCTGAATCATCCAATTCGCAACTCTACATGACCAAAACGACGGCGCACAGACCAACTACCACAGATCCAGAGAAAGCAAATCTGTTCAAAACGGCAGCGTTCTCGGTCGGCGCGGGGGCATCGGATGGAGGAGCAGCGATCGACGACGGAGGACTCGCCGGAGATTGAGCGGTCGACTGAGGAGGACTCGGGGGAGAGCTCACCGTCGGCGGAGATGGAGCGGCCGGCGACGGAGAAGGTGCATTTGCCCTCGGAGGGGACTTCGGTGGAGTAGCCACAGGCGTCGATTTGGTCGGAGAAAATGCCGGTGACATCGCCGGAGATTGTGCCACGGTGGAGTTCACGAGCAATGTAATGAGCATGAGAGTCACGAGAATTGAGCGTGATTGAGCCATTGCAGAGAGAAATTGAAGAAATTGAAGGGAGTGAGTCTGAGTGATAGAGAGAGTATATATGGTGGAGTGTAGCTAAGACTTGCAGACAAATATTTACGAGTCCCGAAGAGTACGTTCTTCTTTGTGTGATCCACCGTTGGATCATCATAAAGAAGATCCAACGGTGGACAGAGAAGGTAGCGTGATGTCATTATGAGTAGCCAGCCCAGTATTGACGCTAAAGACACGATGTCCTCGCTGGTTCAAAGTTCAGACCTTTGTTCTTCTTTTTTTCTTTTTTCTTTTTTCTTTTTTCCGTTTTGGTGGTCATCCACTAAGGTACAGTTGTCGGTGAACATCGGTCGTACACGTGGATTGAAGTTGCGGTTTGGAAATGAATGTAGACGGTAGACCGTACGATGTTCTTTGGGAAAGTTGGTCTGGATTGAAGAATGGGATTGTGGGGTTCCACTCAGGAGAAATGGAAATTTGTGGTGGGATCACTGACTTGGAAACATCATGGACACGTTAAATGCTTTTGAATTTGTAATACATACGAACAACTAATGCTGCAATAGCCGAGTAATTTTCCGAGTCAAAAAGGTAAGAGCATATTGAACCCCCCCC